>JAZDUH010000188.1:182500-545000 GCA_036419115.1 Scarus forsteni
CCGATTCTTTAACACAGTCACTCGCTCTTTCCCCGGTGCTACTGCGGCTGAGATAACGTCAAAACTACCCGGTCTGTTGCAGTCGCTTCCTCCATCAGTCCATCGCATAATTGTCCACGACGGCACCAATGACCCCGCTCGCTGGCAATCAGAACTAATCAAAAATGACTTAAAAGCCCTTCTCCACATCCTGCAGTGGAGCAATTTTAACCTTTTCTGAACAGGATATCATTGACAATTTTAACCTTTTCTGGAACAGGATATCATTTTTTCCACTGACGGACTTCATCTAAACAAATTAGGTTCAACTGTTCTTGCCACTCACATCCAATTATTCAGTACACTCCAGCTGACTAGCCATGTTTACAACCATCCTGTCCTCTTCTCCGCTGTCCACTTACAAACCACCCGAACATAGCGCCCCCCACTGCCCTCCGGAACCGCTGCAAATTCTACCCCCTTCCCTGGGAGACAGCACTATCCACTGTTCACCACCGGTACTGGCGCCCACGCAGCCCCTAACCACAAATCTTGCTGCACTTGCCAATCCCCCCTCCCTCCCCTCTGAGTCTTTTCCCATACCCACATTTTGGTCACAAAACCGATCCTCCTCTTGCCGTCATCAGAACCAACATGTAAACCTGTCCCATCTCCGCCTCCTCCCCCGATCCTCACTGCCTACTGCGCCGCAACACCACCTGAATCTGGCCCTGCTCAACACCCGCTCCCTGAACAATAAAAGCCACATTCTACATGAATTTATCACGGACAATAACTTCGACTTCCTCCTCCTAACAGAAACCTGGCACAAACCCCTGGACTACTCTACCAGACCACACCCCCCGGCTTTACATATCTGGAAAGAGCGCGCCCTGTTGGACGTGGAGGAGGCGTTGCTGTAGTTCACAGGAAGGACATTAAAACCATCCCCATCTCCACTCCGCAGGTTAACTCATTCAAACACATCGCCTTCAAACTCTCTGGCCCCTCCCCATTAGTCACCGCCATCATTTACCGTCCCCCAAAGCCACACCCTTCCTTTCTGGCAGCAAGTGACGGCAGCAAGTTTCATAATGATATCTATTTTGGTTCAGTAGTTATTCACAGGAATCACATTTTTCATCATGGATCCAGACGGTGATCCGGATCAGCACTAAAATTGAATCAATTTTCTTTTCCCATGCTGAACATTTCCTGAAAATTTCATCAAAATCCATCCACAACTTTTTGAGTTATTTTGTTCACAGACAGACAGACAGACAAACTCTCCTGAAAACGTAACCTGGCATAATCCTGGCGGAGGTAACTATAGTATGGATGCTTATATGAACAAAGATACAAAAAAAATAGATGACAAGAAGAACAACAGTAATATTAATAGTTTATTTTAAAAGGGAGAATAGTCATTTAACACTAGCAGCTGCAGTATAATGATAGTAATGGTAAAGGTAATACATAAATATATCAGTAAATAAAATAAAAAATAAAGTATAAAGAGTAATAAAAATAAACATAGGGTGGAGTATTAACAAGCAGAGGATCGAGGAACAACAACATCATTAGCAGCTGGTCATATGATGCTACAGGGGCAGGGAGGGGTTGTTATTGGTGTAATGGTAATAGTAGTAACAACAACAGTAATATTATTTTTGTTATTATTATTTTCATATTTTTTTATTGTGTGCTGTGTGAATATTAAATGCAGCTATTTCAGGCACAGGCACATGTATGAGCCATCACACACATAAACCAGACTCTTATATAAATCATGTTGACATGCATATTAAACTTTAAATACGATTTTATACAGCTGTGTTGGAATAAAACATAAAAAAGGTCATCTGATTTCAATATTGCACCATTTACTGTCACTTTAGGCTGCACAAAATACGAGCATAAATGCGTTCACTCCACTTGTTTCTGGTGCCAGACCGGAATGAAGAGACCCATCCAATATGGCGGCGACACGCGATGCGGTCGAGCACGTAATGAGGCGTCTGCGTATATAATGTCTATGTCTGCCATTCAGCAGCGACAGCTGAAGGTAACACTTCCTACTTCTTCTTCTGCTTTTGTGGGATTTCTTGGCAGTTGGCAAGCAACGAATTGGTGCATTACTGCCACCACCTGATGTGGAGTGTGAGGTAACACTTCAATTGTGGGATTTCTGTTTTTGTGTGTGTTTTTTTACTTGTGCGCATTCTCTTTTTTATGTTTGTTTTCTTTTTTGTGTTCCTTTCCTTTTTTGTGTTTGCTTTCTTTTTTGTGTTTGTTTTTTTGTGTGTTTGCTTTCTTTTTTGTGTTTGCTTTATTTTTTGTTTGCTTTGTTTTTGTGTTCATGTTTTCTTATTTGTGTTCATTTTCTTTTTGTTTTTGCTTTCTTTTTTGTGTTTGCTTTGTTTTTGTGTTCGTTTTCTTGTTTGTGTTCGTTTTCTTCTTGTTTTTGCTTTCTTTTTTTGTGTTTGCTTCCTTTTTTGTGTTCGTTTTCTTTTTTGTGTGTGTTTTTTTTTTTTTTTTTTTTTTTTTTTTTTTTTTTTTTTTTTTTTTTTTTGTTTGCTTTGTTTTTGTGTTCGTTTTCTTGTTTGTGTTTGTTTTCTTTTTTATTTGTGTTTTCCTTTTTGTGTGTGTTTTCTTTTTTGTGTTCGTTTTCTTTTTTGTGGTTGCTTTCTTTATTGTGTTGATTTCTTATTTGTCTTTGCTTTTCTTGTGTTCGTTTTCTTTACTTTGTGTTCGTTTTCTTTTTTCTGTTGTTTTCTTTTATGTGTTTGCTTTCTTTTTTGTGTTTGTTTTCTTTTTTGTGTTCATTTACTTTTTTGTGTTTGTTTTCTTTTTTGTGTTCATTTACTTTTATGTGTTTGTTTTGTTTTTTTGTGTTTTTTTGTGTTTGTTCTCATTTTACGTTTATTTTCTTTTTTGTGTTTGCTTTCTTTTATGTGTCTGTTTTCATTCTGTGTTTGTTTTCTCTTTTGTGTTTGCTTTTTTTGTGTTTGTCTACTTTTTGTGCTTCGTTCATTTTTTGTGTTGGTTTCCTTTTTGGTTTGTTTTCTTTTTTGTGTTTGTTTTCTTTTTTGTGTTTGTATTCTTTTTTGTGTTTGTTTTCTTTTTTGTGTTTGCTTTCTTTTTGTGTTTGTATTCTTTTTTGTGTTTGTTTTCTTTTCTGTGTTTGCTTTCTTTTTTGTGTTTGTTTTCTTTTTTGTGTTTGCTTTCTTTTTTGTGCTTGTTTTCTTTTTTGTGTTCCTTTTCTTTTTTGTTTTTGCTTTCTTTTTTGTGTGTTTTCTTTTTTTGTTTGTATTCTTTTTTGTGTTTGTTTTCTTTTTTATGTTAGCTTTTTTTGTGTGTGTGTGTTTTCCTTTTTGTATGTGTATTTTCTTTTTTGTGTGTGTTTTGTTTTTGCGGTTGTGTTTTGCACTTCAGGGTCATCGTATTTTTTAGCTATTTTTTATAAATCGGCCCAAATACTTCAACACTAAGATAATTCAACGTGCTACTGTTTATTTAATTCACTTAAAAAAGGATGCCCTACGCCTTCTTTCTTTACTCACTGCAGTCAAATTCAAAGTAAAGTTAATCAGTCACACCTGTCCAGGTAGCCATCACATTGATTTACGTTGTGACCCAGGCTTTACACAGAGCCATAATCAAAGTCTGTGTTTTACTGGACTCATATCAGTTATTGATCACATTAACTTCTTCTGCTGATGTATTGTGAGTGTTGTTTTGTTGTGTCTGGTCTGTGGACTTGTTGGACAGAACCAATGTTTACTGTAGCATTGAGGACGTGCTATTATGCTAAGCTAACTCCATTTGACAACAGACTCACTGCGCTGTGTTTTCTTTTCGATCCAATTTGTAGTGATCCCACTCTTTGGATACTGTCTGCTGTTTCTTCTACCCCTCTCTTTTTTCTGTGGACTCTCTTTTCTCTTTTCAAGACTTTAACAATCCACGCCACACGTTTGCGTTTCAGCCACACAGTAGCAGAAGTAGCATGCACGTTACACCACAGAAATAACTGTCCGTGTCAAACAGATTTAAACCAATCCTTGAGGCACAGAATTTGCCCTGAGGATTACTTTAATGAAATTACTCGGATTTGAAGGTGTTAAATCACCTTCTCTAGATATCTCTGTTGGGGTACCTCAGGGGTCAATACTTGGACCCCTGTTAATGTATATTAATGACCTGCCCAACTCATGTCATAATGTTGAATTTCAAATGTACGCTGATGACGCTGTCATCTTTACCAGAGTAAAAAATATCCAAGAAGCAGCCTCTGTTCTTACATCAGCGATGGCTCCTGTAAATGAATGGTTTTATAAATCTTGCCTTCTATTAAACACAACTGAAACTGTTTGTATGATGTTCACAGAGACCACTGGACATCATTCTGGTGTGTTTCTTGGAGGACAGGAGCTACAAGTTGTTTCTGAATTTAAGTACCTCGATGTAACACTCGATTCAACATGATGTTTCAAAAACCACATTAAAATAATAATTAATACAGTGAGATTTAATTTGAACAATTTCTAACAAAAAGACCTTTCATTACTCACACACACTGGCTGTGGTTGCACGTGGAACACAGAAGTGCTATGAGGCGCAGGAACTTACACAGCACTCCACACTGTGTGGCATATTAATCATTTTTCTTCGATTACAATGTTTTTATGATTGTTAGATGGCAAAATTGAAATCACTATCAAAATCCGATTAATTGTCCAGTCCTAGTCTGACCACAAATGTTCTCTGTTCCTGCTGCAGATCGGAGTTTAAACTACTGACCAAACATTAGACTTCAGAAGCAGATGCTTTTTAAATCATTAGAATCGTTATAAAATAAGATACATACAATAGGCTTTTTTAATTTTAGAAAGATATTTCATTCACTAATGTTTTTTCTCCATTATGATCTTTTAATGTAACACGCAGCTGCTCACCTCCTTCTTCAAGGAAAACCTGGTCAACTCAAGGAGAAAACGGAAAAATGACAAAACACAGCGAGCCAGCTCACAGAAAATGATCAGTCTAATGACACTTTAAAACTCTTTAAAACAAAACCTCAGTGAATCAGCAGAAGAACAACAAATCAAAACATTAAGCCTTCTTGTCATACCTTTCTTGTTTGTAGGCTGGAAACATCTATCATTATCATTATCATTATCATTATCATTATCATTATCATGATTCTGATTATTATTATTATTATCATTATTATTCAGGCCTAATTATCCGAGGAAAGTCCCGCCATGTGTGGATAATCCGGATCATGAGGAAAAAGCACGTTCTAGGTTGGAGCTTCAACTTGGCGCAATTACAAATTCATAGCAGCTGCATGTTTTTTTATCCTCTCAGAGGTCTGCAGCGTCCCTCTGCTACTCTAGACGAATGCGGATGGTGCATTCAGGAGCGTCGGAATTTTTGATACAACCGAAATAACTGGGATTACAATGGTTCACACGAGAAGCATTTGTGTGTGGTGGAGACAAAATGACCTCTGACAGAAAGTGGGGGGGACACATCCCCCCTGTCCCCCCTAAATTGGAGCCTATGGCCTCAAGGCCACCAGTGGACGATCACTGATGTCCAGCATGAGGACATTTGTCAAACAAGGTACATTCTGAGGTGACTGTCCTATTTATGTAAATGTATAAAAGATTTCCCTTAGCTGATATAAGAAGTGGAAGGAAACAGTTCCAGTATGTTTGACACTTTCAGATTAAACAGAGTGAAGAGTCGGCTCTTACTGCTCTATTCTGAGAAACAATGATCATCTCAACAGTCAACATCAAATCTCAAAAACATTAACCACTTCAATTTGTTTAATGAAATATCGTGGCAGTTTGGACCTCAGATTAAAGAAAACACATTTGATGCATAAAATGTAATAAAGCTTCAGTAATAGTGAGAGCCCTGGGAGTTCACAGATCCATTAATCTTACAGTGTTTCTCATCATGACATTCATGTTGGTTGTTTTCCTGATATCTCAAGTCAAAGGTTCATCATAGGAAAATCCTCATGTCTGTGCCAACATGAGAAGGAAACATCAAGATCCTGAGAGAGCAGCTAATATGTGCTTGTTACAGCACAGCAGAGTAAAATAAAATAATCTTTGTTGTCTCCTTAAAGACTCTGAACACTGAAGACAAACTTGCCTCATGATTTATACACCGTCCACTAAATACAGCTCTGAGACCCACTTTTGGGCCGCCTAAAAGCGTCTATCTCAGTTGAGTGCTGTCCCGCAGCCCCGCAGCCCCCAGCACAACATTTCACGTAATTTGTAAGAATACAATAATTTTAAATAATTCATTTATCTGTTCTGGTAGCAGCAGTGAGGAGATTTAAGCCTCTGCAGAGTTTTCAAACATAGATGCTTCACTCAGCTCCTCTCTGATACAACGCACGTGTTGCATTTACTGAAGATGGAAAACTAAAGCTCCTTCAGTGGCTCAATCAATGTACAGTTCTGTTATATTTATGAAGTGGAAATATCCGGGGCTACTGAAAAAACGTTCGGGGTCAAAGCCCTGAATGCTCAAGCCTGGCAAATGGTCCACACACAAAAATGACACAAGTTACACGTACCTTGTTCTCCGTATATCTTCTTCTTTCAATGCACTTTAACTCTCTCCGTGCTTCGCGCTACTCTTTTTTTTGTCTTTCAATAATCTTTATCTCAAAGCTCTCGTATCCTGGCAGTCAACAGGTCCATACAGCGCGCGACCCAGATGCCAATTAAGATCGTTTATGAAGAGATGATGAGTCACTCCGTCACCCTCCCTCAGCTCCACCTCATAATTTCACAATATACTGTGAGCTACATTACTGCTCAGTATTATTGGCACCCCTTCATTATTTTCATTACGTTAACAATATCTTCAGAAATAAATTGAAATGTACCAAATTGATGTCATCAGGATCTTTTAATTGAAGGTCCAAAATACTTTAACAAAAAAAATTAGTTTTACAAGTTACATGTTGTAATTTCAAAGAGGAAACAGAAAAAAAATCATGTGCAGCAATAATGGCACCCCTCTTCAGTATTTTGTTGCACACCCTTTGGCACAGATCACAGCCTCCAAATGTTTCTTGTAGCCATCTATAAGCTTCTTGCACTTCTCAGTTGGTATTTTCTCCCACTCTTCCAACGCAAATTGTTCAAGCTCTTGGACATTTGCAGGTTTCTTTTCCCCAATGGCAGATTTCAGCCATACCAAAGATTTTCAATTGGATTCAGATCAGGACTCATTGCTGGCCATTTTAAAAGTCAATTTTTTCCTTTTCAACCATTCCTGCATGCTTTTGGATGTGTGCTTTGGGTCTTTGTCTTGCTGGAAGACCCACGATCTTCAACTCAAACCAAGTTTTCTTACACTGGGTGGGACATTTTGCTCTAAAATTTCTTGATAATTCTCAGATTTCATGATTCCTGTGATACAGTCAAGGCCTCCAGTGCCTGATGCAGCAAAGCAGCTCCAAAACATTATGTAACCTCCTCCATGCTTAATTATTGGTAGGGTGTTCTTTTCCTTGTAGGCTTCATTGCGCCGCCTGTAAACAAACTGTTGGTGTGCATTGCCAAACTGCTCTATTTTCATTTCGTCTGTCCATAGAACATTTTCCCAGAAAGATTGTTGTTTGTCCAGGTCCTCTTTGGCAAATATTGGTCTTTCCTTTTTATGTTTTTTCTTCAGCAGTGGTGTCTTCCGTGGCCTTCGCCCATAAAGCCCTGTTTGGTTTAGTGTGTGTCGTATGGTACTCGTTGAGACCACGACCCCAGGCCTGTACTACGAGGCTAGATTAGCTCTTAGAGAGATAGCTTCCTGGATAAGTTTCGGGTTTTCCACACTACGAATGTGGATCTCTTTTTATCCAGACACGTTGCCCCGGTAACTGATGCTGAACGCCAAACCTCGTCCGGAGCAGGTTAAGTTCCAGGATAAGAGTTCACGGGGTGTGACAGACCGCCCGCTGATCAATCGGTTCTCTCTGGCGGGTATAAAAGACCGCACAGTCACCAATTTGCTGTCTTGGAAAATGGCTTGCCCATTTCTGCCAGAACCAGTTAAAGGGCAACTCCGGTTTTTTGACACCTGGACCTTATTTATAGCTGTGTGCATGCTCATATACTCACTCAGACAAACATCGTGCAGCTCGGAGTCCTTCAGAAGTTATTTAGATCCAACCGATTTAGCCGCACTTAGCGGGGGCCACGGCAATGGAGCTTCAGCGCTAGACATAATCTCTGCAAAATCGCTCATTTCTGCTATATTTTTTCATCCATTGCCAGTGTTATCATAAAGTCAGCTTGTCTACCGTCTTCAGGTGGGTCAGCTGACCTGGTAAACAAACTTTCGATGACGTCATAGCCGCGCGACACAAAGGTACAGCTGATTTACTTTTTGCCGGCATTGCTGAGCAACATGGCAGAATATTTATCTGATGTCGAAGAGTCAGACTACGACGACCGGTTTGAGTCTGAGTACACGGACGAGGAGCTCCATGAAAGAAGAATGTGGAGGGAGAGAGACGAACAGCTGGCTCGAGAACAACAAACAGGAGCACGTCCACGATTCAATGCGAACTGGTGGTGCGCTTGTGGACAGTGTTCGCCTATGGCAACAGAAGAGGAGTGTGTTTACTGCTCAGAGTGGGACTTGAGACCGGCTGACACACGTATGGATCTATCCAGGAATATATGTCTGACTACTCTGGAGGATTTCTCTGCAATGACAAACCGGGCTGTGGTAGAGACGTTTTCTCATGTCCCAAAGATAAACTGGAAGACGCAGCCAAAACCAGCAGGACCCAACGGGCAACTCTCAGTTGAGTAAGTAGATTTATGAAGGGTTTATTTTCCATGAATTCGTTTGCATTATTATTTTATTCATTCAATAAATAGCTTACCTGATTTGGATTTATTTACTTCATAGCAATAGCTTGGCTGCACAGCTCCGTTATCTGAACCTATTTTCAGTGCAACGAGCCACACTTTTAGTAATCCCGGATAGTCCAAAGGAAGCCTGTGGAAGCTAAACTTTGAAGAACTTGTCATCCTATTCGGACAAAGTGGGAATACGCACTGCCGGACCATGTTTGCAGCCGAGTGTGAAACAGCATGGATGAAATCAGCTGTACCTTTGTGTCGCGCGGCTATGACGTCATCGAAAGTTTGTTTAAAGTTGAAGACGGTAGACAAGCTGACTTTATGATAACACTGGCAATGGATGAAAAAATATAGCCGAAATGAGCGATTTTGTAGAGATTATGTCCCGCGCTGAAGCTCCCTTGCCGTGGCCCCCGCTAAGTGCGGCTAAATCGGTTGGATCTAAATAACTTCTGAAGGACTCCGAGCTGCACGATGTTTGTCTGAGTGAGTATATGAGCATGCACACAGCTATAAATAAGGTCCAGGTGTCAAAAAAACGGAGTTGCCATTTAATGTCGGTCTGCGTATTGTGAGAGGAGCGCTTCGTCTGGAGCGTTTTTTGGTGACAGAAGTAATCTACTTGATTTACCCGAAGAAATCTTGTACGAGAGGTACAGATTTTCACAGGAGGGACTTGTATACATCTGGAACCTTACGTGGTAGATGTCACACATCGCAGTCGGGCACTCATAGTTCCTCAGACTGTGCATTGCACTCAGATTTTTTGCGAGCGGTGAGTATTCTTATTGACTGTCATGATGAGGATATGTTCACATTATTTGACGGTGATAATGTGGCTCACAAGACAAGACTGGAGGAGACCTAAGATTTCCAGCGAGCGCTTGCGGGTAGACGTTGATTACTCACTGAAATTCGTGAATTCTTTATTGACAGTAAAAAAAAAAAAAAAAATACCTTAATGTATTCATACAACTCTCCCCTAAAAAAGGTTCTTTGATGTATGCAGTCGGGGATGCTGAGAACCTCAGCAAGAACACCTCCTGCAAAGCAGCTCATAAAGTTGCCAGGGCGCTGACAACTTTATTGAACATGTTTGTCGTGTTCCCTGGACATCTGTCTCTTCATGCCATCAAAGAGGGGTTTTATGCACTTGCAGGTTGGTTCCTCGCCGGTCCACATTTTTTGCTTGTATGTTCGCAGTTGGCTATCTCATGGTGAATATCATTGTATTTTCTCAGGCTTCCCCAGAGTGATCGGTGCCATAGACTGCACCCATATTCCTATCACAGCCAGTCTGGGGCCAAATGAGCCGGACTATGTGAATAGGAAAAATATCCACTCCCTCAATATTCAGGTAGAGTCTTCCAAATAATGCACTAAGGTCATTTTGAAAATATGAATGTGATTTTCCTGGTCAAATAACTCAAAAAATTAATTTCGTTTAGACAAATGTAGAGTATTTATTAGTATGTTGACCATGATGTTTTAGCAACAATGATGGACACATAGAAAAATCGTTTTTGTCAGTATTTTTATGTTATTTCTGTCATTGGTGTTAACATATTTTACAATCACAAGATTCATGAATGCAATAAAATTAATCAAAAGGCACAGATCACAACATCTGAAGACTGCTGACAAAACTCCATGAAATAAAACAGTAACTTGTTTAATTCAAACTATTTGACATTATTTCTCAATGTCAGTGATAACATTTGATCCGAGGATGTTCTGATATAAGACAACACATGCTGATAATTGTACTGAACTTTATTATGGATAAAGTCAAGTAACAATAATTTTGGTTTAAAGTTCAAGTACAATTACAAAAGTAATCATCATATCTTAAATGTTGTCTAATGTAATATGATCTCCAAATTTTGGTAGTAACACCATGACACCGAGGGACAGAATGTTGTTGGAACAAATATTTGTATATATCTAATTTACGTTTAATTTCATTCATAGATTTATCCCAGTGTTATCAACACTGTCCATTTATTATTTTAATTAACAAAAAAGAGGAAATGTTTTACACTGTCCAATAGCGGTGGATCATGACAGTGGGACAAATGTTGTTTTAGATGCAAAGTTCAATAAAAGTGAAATTAAATATTACATTTAGGCTAATTACATTACATTTAAAATACATAAAAATAACTATACATCACCATTTAAAAGACTATTTAATTACATAAGTTTGGTTTGATGTGGATGAGTTATTTATTACATTTTCAGCGATTTGTGTTTCTGGAAAATGTAGGGCCATGTTTTTCACCGTGTTTAGAGAATTGCACTAATGTTTGCAGTTCACAAAAAACACTGGTAACGGACCACATTGCATTTTCATATGGCTCGTCAGTCATTAAAAATGTTTAAAAGCTACTTCCCCAAATGTGTCTGCAGATGACATGTGACCATCAGATGATGGTCACTAGCCTTGAGGCGAAGTGGCCGGGATCTGTACACGACTCCCGCATTTTCCAAGAGTCGGAGCTGTGCAGGAAACTCGAGCAGGGGAAAACAGTTGACACTCAATTCATTCTAAAATGCTAAACTGCATTCTCAGCTCCTCGTACAAACTCTTCCTCTTCATCTGCAGGGCAGTTCAGTGGTGTGCTTGTGGGGGACAGGGGGTATGCCTGCCAGTCATACCTAATGACGCCCTATCCTGACCCTGGTGCTGGGCCCCAGACTCGCTTCAACGTGGCCCTGGCAAGAACCAGGGTCAGGATAGAAATGACCTTTGGTGTCATCAAGGCCCGATTCACATGCCTCCGTGGTAGGGGTATGATCTTAAGCCCGAGCCCGACGTCGGGCCCAAAGTGTCAGTTATTACGTTCGGATGTGGTCGGGTCGGGCTTCCCTCTCGCTAACTTTTTTTCATTTAATACATATATATATATATATATATATATATATATATATATATATATATATATATATATATATATATATATATATATATATGTTATGTATACTAAAACGATGTATGGGTATTAGACTAAGGAATACTTGTTATAAAATAACTAATTTGGATAAAACAGAGAAGGCGCTGCATGGTAATTGCTATTTAACTACTACGGTCGGGAAGGTAAAGGGACAGGAGCAGAAGATACAGCTGACGCACGGAGGGAACTGAGCAACACACACAGCCAAAAGCATACAAGGAAGCTTAAGGGCTCTGCTTTTTCGACCAGAGGCAGTGGCACCTGTTTCACGAGCCATTGCTGACTGAAGTCTGTATTCTGTTTCTGTAATAACCAAATACACGGCTTGGGAGTTGGGACACACGCGCGCTTTACGCAGCGCTCAATGCCAGATGTTCAAGAGGACAAGACCCTATACTGAACTCTCGCACACACAGAAATATCTTTAACAAACTTTTCCAGCCATATTTCATTGTGTAAATGCATTTATAATGATCATAAAAATATGTAGATTATTTTAATATTAAGAAGACTTGCGTTTTTTTCTGCCAACTCGAAGAAATTAAAATAAATGTCAAATGGGCTGCTGCATTTTGCCAACGAAATGAAGCATGAGCTATCACACCTGACAGAACAGACACACAAATATAAAAGATATAAATGTTTATTGAATATGCATCTTACAGTCTTGTTTAACTGGGAGAATTCGTTACAAAAGACAGGCTTTAATTTGTTATCATTATGCACAGGCATCTTCACAAATGTGATCACACAAATCGCAACCTGTCCCTTTTCCCGGAGCAGTGCTCTGTCTGGGTCTGACTGACGCATCCCCTCCCTTTCCTCCTCCTCCTGAGTCCTCACAAATAAAATATAAAATTTCGGGTTTGCTTCGGGCTCGGGCCTGCAAATCGAGTTTATTGATCGGGCTCGGGCCGGGTCGGGCTTCAGTACCCGCGGGCCTGGGTCGGGTCGGGCTGGATTTTTTAGGCCCGATCTTACCTCTACTCCGTGGGCTCAGGATGGCTCCAGATCGGGCCTGCAACGTAATCACAGCGCGCAGTCCTCCACAATATTGCAAGAATTCGGAGGGAAAGGCGGCCTGCTGCTGACCAGCTCCCCCGTGATGTGGTGGACCCCATCACCCTCGACTTCCCCACAGGGAGGGCTGTCCGGGCAGCTATAACAGAACAATTTTTTACATAGGCACAGGAAACGTGGTTTTGGTTTGTTTTCATTGTTTTATTCATTTTTTTTGGTTTGTTCTCATTTCTTGATTTTGATTTCTTGTTGGATCCTCGCGTTCCTGCAAAAAGAAAGGTAAAAATTTGAGTTTATTCCACACATCTACTTACTTATGGGCTTCAGAGTTGCAAGCTAGTAGCCTACATTCATCAGCTAACAGAGTCCACTGAGTGTATGGCTGCTATTTTTATGTACAAGGAGATGTTGTTGCATGGTACTGCTAAGTGCACTGCTTGCTGCATCAAGTACACTCTTAAATTAATTTGCATGTCAGATGTAAAACTGTTCCTCTTGGTAGCTGATCAATGCTAATTTGTAGTGTCTTCTGTTTAGACAATAAACTGCATTACCTTCTTTTCGAGACTTCAAAGGCTTTACGTTCTTCGGACACTCAGTTCTCTCCATGTCGCGCCACATCTTCTGCCGCTGTTGTACAAGGGTATCATTCAGTCCATTCTGTTGTATTGTTCATCCTGTTTTGACACCATGCTGTCAGTCTCTAGTAGAAATTAGCTCCTCAAAATCACCCACACAGCATCCAAAATCATCCATTTGCCCACACCTAATATTTCAGAACTGAACGACAGAGCAATAGCCCGGCTTGCCAATCAATAGTCTGGGACACTGAGCATCCTCTCCATCACTTCTTCCAGCTCCTTCCCTCTGGGCGCAGGTACAGGACTCTTAAATACAGAAGGGCCCGTTTTAAGAGGAGTTTTGTTCCATCTGCTCTTGCTGTACTGAACAATCTACCTTCTTGACTTAACCTACTTGCTAGACAATGACAATGTTAAGTGCTGTCTTGCTCTGTATTTGTTTGTGATTGTCCATTGTTCTGTTCATGTTCAGTGTGATGGTGTGCTTTGGCAACATGATATGGAAGGCCGTGGAAACAAATTTCCCTTTTCTGGGTCAATAAAGGTTCATCTATCTATCTATCTTTTCGTTTTCCAGTTTCTCAATCTGTAGCTGTAATTTTGTTATCTGCAGGCTTGTCTTCTTAATCTTTAGTCTTTTGTATTCCATGTCAAACTCCATCTTTTTTTTTATATAAAGCCCTCGCAGAGTCTGCCCCAGGCTGAAAGCATCAGACACATCATGAAGCAACTTCATTGTCAATTGCTCCTTCACATTAGTTACTTTGAATTAGGGGTGGGCAACTAAATCACCAAGAGGGCCACTTAAAACCATTTTTCCAGCCTAAGGGCTGCACTACAACAAATTGAGAACTCTCAATGAGGACAAATAGTGTTCATGTGAAAACAGACGCAAATATTCATATCTTAAATCGCAGTGACAAATGATTATGCATAGCTAAATTAACGACATAAAATTAAAGAAAATGTAGCCAGTGTGCACAGATTTAAGCCAATTAAGCTATTTTTAAATCTATGAAACAATGACTGTTTTCCCATTTTAAAGCAAATAATATTTTTCCCCTGCTATATTTAAATATATTATTGAGTTTTTCTTAATATAATGCTCTAATGCTTCATGACAGACATGGAGGGACACTATTCTAGCAGCTCTTCATTAACTTTGCAAAAGCAAATAAAAGTTTCACTGCTGTGGGCTGTGAACAAACAATATGTTATTGATCATCATAACTGAGACATTGTCAGGGAAAAGTAGAAATGTGTGCAAATGGAATCTTTCATACTGACCACTTTGAAGGATGTTTTTATATTTATTTTTTATTTGCTCCCATGTCCTTTTTTCCCCACTGCTATTGCATCTGCAATACAAATTGCCTATAATAAGCGTTTTCCTTGGGATTTGTAGGAAAGTGGACTCTTTCTAATTATGAGGTCGGATATGATGCTGATCAGACACACACTGCCTGACAACATGAATGAATGAGGACTTAACTGCCCGTGTCGTCACATGATGAGATAGGTCTATTAATATCTTCATTTTGGAAATTTACGCATTCACAGAGTCTGCGATTTTTTGCCAGCAATCCCTCTGGCTTCTCGTGGCCGCAGCCGTGTTGCTCCTGGCCTGGATAATACTGCGGTACTCCTCGTATTTTTGAAGGATTATTTGCTGCTCCTCCGCCGTAAAGTAGGCTGCTCTCTTCTCCATTGTGGAAAATGCTCCGGGGCCGCTAACCACGCCCATTTTATGTGTGCGCGCACAGATCCTAGCCGGATTCACTTATCGAGTTGATAACGAGCCTCGTAGTACAGCAGATCTGGATGGCGGAGATCCGGTGAAGTTCAGCGAGTTGTTGCTGAGTTATCCTGGATGACTTAATCCAGCTTCGTAGTACAGGCCCCAGATCTTTGGAAGTTAGACGTGGTGTTTTTTCCACCATTCGCACCAACCTTCAATGACTTCTGTTATCAATTTTTCTCTTCCCTCCACGTCCAGGGAGGTTCTTAACAGTTCCATGCTTGGTAGACTTCTTAATAACTTAACACACTTTTGAAACAGTAATACCAAGGTCTTTGGAGATGGCCTTGTATCCTTTGAAGGTCTTGTGTTTGCTGATAATCACTCGTCCTCAGACAGCTCCTTTGTTTTCACCACTGTGACAAAGAAACAGGGGACAACAAGGGACTTTTTTAAAAAAGAAGCCATCATTCATTGGCTAATTGATGTCCCATGAGCACAGACAATTTATCACAGGTGATTCTCATTTTGATTTGTCACAAGAGAGTCACAATGTGGTTCCACACTGATTTGCAGCAAAGGGTGCCAATACCAGTGACAGCAATCTTTGCTTTTCTGTTTTTTTCCTCCCATGTTTGATTGTTTAAAATTACTGTTTATCAATTGCTCTTGTATGTCAAACACAAGTTCTTCATAGAATTAAATGTTTGACTTTATTCATTTTTTTCCAGAAGATATTCAACATTGTGTACTCAAACTTCATGGGTGCCAATAATGATGAGCAGGACTGTACATTATTTGTACATGGACAGAATATACATCTGTACTACAATAGTTTTCTACTAATGATTTTAAAAATTAAATAAATGAACCTTGTTCTTAAGGTATACACACTAATATTATATGAACTTCCTCAGGAGTGCTGCTTAAATATTTTGGAGCTGGATCACAGCAGAGGCCACCTGCCCGAGGTGCTTCCCTTAAGGCTCATTTATGCTCGTCATACGCATGAAAAAGTATGCGTCCGTTTCAAACGATGGTTCCGTCACTGCGCACATACTCCTATGCGTCTTTTACTTTGGCAATGGATGTTGACCATTGCATCCACCAGGGGGCACAAATCTGTCTCTCACCAACCTCCACTTCTCCTTTGCATCCAACGAGCTAACATTTAGCTCCCTCCCGATCTCCTCCCAGCTGTTTTGGAGTTTGATTTTGTCGTGGTGTCCCGGACAAGTAACATCATATATATGTTTGTGATTTCGCACCAGCTCACACAACTTTCCTTTGAAGAGCCTCGCCATATTCTTCTTCGTTTCACTCCAGAGATGAGTGTCAGAATGACAGTAGCAACACTGCCCCCACGGTTTCCGGTGGTACTGCTCCATTTTTTTTTTTTTTGACTGTTTTCTCATCTTAGGTCCATCCTCTTCTCAACAGGAGGAGTAGTTAACATCTGCACCCCCTGTCACTGCTGTCCCCTTAGTTTCTGTGTCATCTTCAGCTGATGTTGCTGGTAAGGACACAGCTATAGGAAGCATTTTTCTGTATGGTGAAGATTATATGGCTATTAATACTGTATAGTTGATTAAAAACATTGCTTGAATTTCTTTGCAGGTCCTGTTGGCATTGAGGTTGGTGTGTGCATCATCTAGAACTCAGCTTTCATCGTATTCCTCTGCGTAACGAGGGCTTGCTGTTACATGGTATAGTGAATGCATCTCTTGATGTAAAAAAAAAAAACAATAGGGAAAAAATGGCCAGTTTTAAAATGGCCGGCAATGAGTCCTGATCTGAATCCAATTGAAAATCTTTGGTATGGCTGAAATCTGCCATTGGGGAAAAGAAACCTGCAAATGTCCAAGAGCTTGAACAATTTGCGTTGGAAGAGTGGGAGAAAATACCAACTGAGAAGTGCAAGAAGCTTATAGATGGCTACAAGAAACATTTGGAGGCTGTCATCAGTGCCAAAGGGTGTGCAACAAAATACTGAAGAGGGGTGCCATTATTGCTGCACATGATTTTTTTTCAGTTTCCTCTTTGAAATTACAACATGTAACTTGTAAAACTATTTTTTTTGTTAAAGTATTTTGGACCTTCAATTAAAAGATCCTGATGACATCAATTTGGTACATTTCTATTTATTTCTGAAGATATTGTTAACGTAATGAAAATAATGAAGGGGTGCCAATAATACTGAGCAGTAATGTAGCTCACAGTATATTGTGAAATTATGAGGTGGAGCCGAGGGAGGGTGACGGAGTGACTCATCATCTCTTCATAAACGATCTTAATTGGCATCTGAGTCGCGCGCTGTATGGACCTGTTGACTGCCAGGATACGAGAGCTTTGAGATAAAGATTTTGGAAAGACAAAAAAAAGAGCAGCGCGAAGCACGGAGAGAGTTAAAGTGCATTGAAAGAAGAAGATATACGGAGAACAAGGTACCTGTAACTTGTGTCATTTTTGTGTGTGGACCATTTGCCAGGCTTGAGCATTCGGGGCTTTGACCCCGAACGTTTTTTCAGTAGCCCCGGATATTTCCACTTCATAAATATAACAGAACTGTACATTGATTGAGCCACTGAAGGAGCTTTAGTTTTCCATCTTCAGTAAATGCAACACGTGCGTTGTATCAGAGAGGAGCTGCGTGAAGCATCTATGTTTGAAAACTCTGCAGAGGCTTAAATCTCCTGACTGCTGCTACCAGAACAGATAAATGAATTATTTAAAATTATTGTATTCTAACAAATTACGTGAAATATTGCGCTGGGGGCCGCAGAGCTGCGGGACAGCCCTCAATTGAGATAGACGCTTTTAGGCGGCCCAAAAGTGGGTCTCAGAGCTGTATTCAGTGGACGGTGTATAAATCATGAGGCAAGTTTGTCTTCAGTGTTCAGAGTCTTTAAGGAGACAACAAAGATTATTTTATTTTACTCTGCTGTGCTGTAACAAGCACATATTAGGTGCTCTCTCAGGATCTTGATGTTTCCTTCTCATGTTGGCACAGACATGAGGATTTTCCTATGATGAACCTTTGACTTGAGATATCAGGAAAACAACCAACATGAATGTTATGATGAGAAACACTGTAAGATTAATAGATCTGTGAACTCCCAGGGCTCTCACTATTACTGAAGCTTTATTACATTTTATGCATCAAATGTGTTTTCTTTAATCTGAGGTCCAAACTGCCACGATATTTCATTAAACAAATTGAAGTGGTTAATCTTTTTGAGATTTGATGTTGACTGTTGAGATGATCATTGTTTCTCAGAATAGAGCAGTAAGAGCCGACTCTTCACTCTGTTTAATCTGAAAGTGTCAAACATAACTGTTTCCTTTCACTTCTTATATTAGCTAAGGGAAATCTTTTATACATTTCCATAAATAGGACAGTCACCCCAGAATGTATGAAAGACAACATGACAGACCAGAGAGAAACAGCCAAGATAGACTCAAAGGACTTGAAACTGAAACTAAAGGACTCAGGACATCAGTTTGGACTTGACTGTCTTGTCTGGAGACTAACTTGTAACTTGCAGAACAGTGACTTGGTCCCACCTCTGGCTACAGGTAATATGATGAAGACTGGAAAGCAAAGAAAAAAATTGAAACCTGGATATTCATGGGACTCTTTTAGTGTTCCCACAGAGTTTCATATTAACCACGTTGTTCACTACAACAGACACTTTTTCTGCTGGAACTTTGAAGGCATCGGCAACTTCAAATAATCGCGCAGCGATGTTTTTCCCCTGTGTGCGTCTCTTCTATTTTTTCTCTCTCAACACAAGACGCTTTGCTTTCCAGTCTTCATCAATGAAATGGGCAGTCACTGTCATATAGGACTCCATTTGAAGAGACGTACACACCTGTTATCTTTATCTATTAACTCGGAAACTTTCTCTTTTTCCTCCCTCGTATTTTGCCGTATGTGCGTGCGTAATGCAGCTATGACTTTTCAGGTCTGTATCACAATTTTTTTGGCCTTAGTAAATTCTTTTTTAGTTTCAGACCCATGGAAATGAATAGATTCCTTTATTTCACTTCCATTTAAATGAAATTTAGATTTACCATCACCATGGAAACCACTGGAACAAAGACATACTGTATGTGTGATGTCACAAGGAAAACGCAGGCCATTTTCGAATTCACTTACTACATACTGTGTATGAAAGTAGTATGTAGTAGGCACTGCATACTGCAGGTGGACGTTCTCACCAGGCTTTTTCTTCTTCTTTGGTTTTATGGCGGTTGGCGTCCATCATTTTGGAGCGTTACCGCCCCCTTCAGGTTAGAGACAGAGTTCAGTTTGAAGAGGCAGAGGAATGTTTTTATTATAATATCATCACACGGGAGATTTACAGGAGTAAACTGATACAGGAGGACGTAGGGAAAGAGGATAAAATATGGATAATACGGGAGACTTGTCATAGAACTTGTCATTTTGGAGGAAGGATGGGAGGAGCTAAACAGAGTCCTGAGGAGATGCTACATTTAAATTCATGCTAGTTTTCCAAAATTACCAACCCCAGCTTTAATAGCTATGCCAGTTGGAGAGTTTACCAAACTACTCATGGTTTGTTTTGCACAAATAAAATTAAGTTTGAAAAATAAATCAGCTGTAGCCTATTTCCGCTTTGCTTGAACTGGAAACCAGCGTAGCATACTACAAAATAAACCTAACAGAACAGTCAGACTATGTACTACATTCAAATGTAGTATGGAGTATGCAGTGCCTACTACATACTACTTTCATACACAGTATGTAGTAGGTGAATTCGAAAACGGCCTGCGTTTTCCTTGTGACATCACACATACAGTATGGCCGTTTTCAAATTCGCCTACTACATACAGCATGTAGTAGGCACATACTGCATACTACATTTTGGTCGAATCAGTACGCACTGCTAGTATAGTACGCAAATTCGAAAACGGCCTATGTCTTTGTTCCAGTGGTTTCCATGGTGATGGCAATTTTAAATTCATTTACTGTAAATGGGAGTGAACTAAAGGATTCTATTCATTTCCATGGGTCTGAAACTAAAAAAGAATTTACTAAGGCCACAAAAATTGTGATACAGACCTGAAAAATCATAGCTGCATAGTCCTTTTTGATGGAAAATGGGAAATAAGCAAGTGTTGTTTACAAATAAACATCTACTTTATTGACTTCAGATGTTATTTCTGTGAACTTTAACTGTAATCATCATGAGCAGAACTTCCATTATAACCTTATAGAGACTGTAACAATACTGAAAAAAAATTCCTCAAAAATGACAAAAACTTCCCCCAAAAACACAAAAAGTGGCAGCCATCTTGAATTTGAAGGTTAAAATAAGGTCAAATCATCATGTAACTCATAAACATGTATTTCCTAATAAAAATAAGGTCTGAAAACATGTATTGTCCATCATTGTAGGTCGAGCCTTAAAAAAGATCATTTCCACGACAGCCATTTTGGATTTTGGCCTCTAAAAAAATTTCCCCGCCATTTTAAAAAATACACCCCGCCTAAATTTGTTTTTTAGCCCTCCTAGATGACAAATCCATTGAGAAACGGGCCTTCGCTCACCGCGGTCACGTTTCGCTCCAAAATGACCCTACTAATAGATCATAATGAGAGCACAACACGACACAGTTCATTTCTAAACTCTGGATGTTAATGGTTACAGGACTGGTGTGATTAAAAGTCTGTGATGTTGGACACTCTCTTATGTGGAGTGGGAGACTGTTCCAGATCTTACTGCCTTAACAGAAACAGAGTTTTGTCCAAAAGCTGTTTTTCTGTTTCACCTCTCAGCCCCCTCTCGATGAGGCCCTGGTGTTGAGGCCCTGATTTTAAAATGTCAGGCATGGAAGGCAGAGCGAGTCCATGGAGCACATTATACAATAAACAAGCAAATTTAAAATGTATGAAGTTCTCAAAACTCATGAAGTTGTACATTTTTAAAATGCTGCAAACATGGAATGACACTGGTTTTCTATAAAGGGTCTTGAGTGATTATTTAGAGAGTGATTCTATGTTTTTGCACGTATTTACACCTGCCAGTGACCAACATGTAAACACAATATTCAATGAGTGACAGTATCATTGAGTGTAAGAACATTCTAGCAGCACCCAATGTTATGAAAGGTCTTTTTGTTAGAAATTGTTCAAATTAAATCTCACTGTATTAGGCCTGTAATCAACCAAAGAAATTGGGTGATTACAGCCCCCTGCGTTTCGCCCCTGTGTGCCTCTCCTTCTTTTTTTCTCTCAACGCAAGACTCTTTGCTTTCCAGTTTTCATCATTTAAATGGGCAGTCACTGTCATATAGGACTCCATTCGAAGAGACGTACACACCTGTTATCTTTATCTATTAACTGGGAAGCTTTCTATTTTTTTCTCCCTCGTATTTTGCCATTGCTGCATGCGTAATTGTCCGGCACGCTGGCACTGAATATCCAGAAAAACATTGGAACCTGGATATTCATGGGACTCTTTTAGTGTTTCCACACAGAGTTTCATATTAACCACGTTGTTCACTACAACAGACACTTTTTTTCTTCTTGAACTTTGAAAACATCTGCAAATCCATATAGTCGCGCAGCGATGTTTGCACCTCTCCGTTTTTTCTTCTCAACACAAGACTCTTTGCTTTCCAGTCTTCATCAATGAAATGGGCAGTCACTGTCATATAGGACTCCATTTGAAGAGACGTACACATCTGTTATCTTTATCTATTAACTCCGAAACTTTCTCTTTTTCCTCCCTCGTATTTTGCCGTGAGGGCGTGTGTAATTATGTGGCGCGCTGGCACTGAATATCTAGGTTTCAATATTTTTCTTGGCCTTCCACGACACCAATGGGCCTCATACCCTCAGAAATAAATATTCAACTCCTTCTGTGATGTCGTTTTTGCATTTGGGTGTTCATATGAGGCATAAAATCCAGCTCGGACTGGGTGAGGGATGCCACCGCTGCAGCGCGGGCAGAGCGCATGCAGTTATAAAACAAATACACGATTATTAGACTAGAATATTGAAATGTTCTTGAATAAAAATATTGAAATGAATGATAAATACATTGAAATGGTGTTCTAAGACATGATGGGGGTGCTCAGAAAATACCCCCATTTCACTTGATACGTTTCTTCTGATGAAATGAACTGAAGGGGGAAAAAAAAAAAATTGACACATTTTGCCGACTAATCAGAATTTTGGTTGTCTGAGCACGCATCGACCAATTAGTCGACCAGTCGACTTGGACTTTACAGCCCTACACTGTATTAATTATTCTTTTAATGTGGTTTTTGAAACATGGTGTTGAATCGAGTGTTACATCGAGGTTCTTAAATTCAGAAACAACTTGTAGCTCCTGTCCTCCAAGAAACACACCAGAATGATGTCCAGTAGTCTCTGTGAACATCATACAAACAGTTTCAGTTGTGTTTAATAGTAGGCAAGATTTATAAAACCATTCATTTACAGGAGCCATCGCTGATGTAAGAACAGAGGCTGCTTCTTGGATATTTTTTACACTGGTAAAGATGACAGCGTCATCAGCGTACATTTGAAATTCAACTTTATGACATGAGTTGGGCAGGTCATTAACATACATTAACAGGGGTCCAAGTATTGACCCCTGAGGTACCCCAACAGAGATATCTAGAGAAGGTGATTTAACACCTTCAAATCCGAGTAATTTGATTAAAGTAATCCTCAGGGCAAATTCTGTGCCTCGAGGATTGGTTTAAATCTGTTTGACACGGACAGTTATTTCTGTGGCGTAACGTGCATGCTACTTCTGCTACTGTGTGGCTGAAACGTAAACCTGTGGCGTGGATTGTTAAAGTCTTGAAAAGAGAGATGTGACTGATCAACTATACTTTGAATTTGACTGCAGTGAGTAAAGAAAGAAGGCGTAGGGCATCCTTTTTTAAGAGAATTAAATATGCAGTAGCATGTTGAATTATCTTAGTGTCGAAGTATTTGGGCCGATTAATAAAAATAAGCCAAAAAAAAAGAGAATATAACCTTTCTAAAGGGAAATTTCGTGAAAAAGTCGAATATTGTCAAAATTCTGAGATTTTCTCAAAACAGAAAAAAGCTTGATGTGTTTTTTGTCCATAATTCTGAATCTTTCTTTCTGATTCATGTCTTTGTGTTTTGTCTTCCTCCAGAGCTGAACTGATGAAGAAGATGATCTTCATCCTCCTCCTGCTCATCTCTCTGCCCTGTTCAGTCTGTGGTCAGTCCCTCTGCTCTCTGTTCAGCTTCTGTTTTCATGTGTCTGTGACTCTGTGCTGATTCAGTCAAACAGAAACAGAAATGTGTCCCTGTGATTCTGTGAAGCAGGAGTTCACTAAAGTTTCAGCTCAGGACACAAACTCACTAAACTACTTTATATGATCTGAACTGTGAGAGACAATCACAGTCATAACTATGAGTGATTTAAAAAGTCATCTGGTGTGTAAAGATGAGTGTTCTTTAAAAAAGAGACTTCAGGTTGACTTTGGTTTCTTCTTCTCTGTCAACAGAAACATTTGAGGTCAGATCTGCTCCGAGCTTCTATCAGGTCTTCAAGAATGAGGACGTCTCTCTGGAGTGGACCTTCACCAACAGCTCTCTGGATTCTCTTTATTTCTCCTGTTATCAGTTCAAAGCTCAC
This sequence comes from Scarus forsteni, assembly GCA_036419115.1. NCBI lineage: Eukaryota > Metazoa > Chordata > Actinopteri > Labriformes > Labridae > Scarus > Scarus forsteni. Next base: position 206,336 of record JAZDUH010000188.1, read on the forward strand.
AGAATCTCAGTCCTGATACAGTATAATAAAGGAGATGAGCTCCCTCTGGAGGGTGCCTTCAGACGACGAGTTCAGTTGGACAAAGACGTCCTCAGAGAGAAGAATCAGACTTCATGTGTCCTCCCTCAGGACTGAAGACTCTGGAGATTACTATTGTGAAGTGTTCACATGGGAAGGATCAGACGGGGCTTCATGCTGTGTCAATGTGACAGGTAAATTATTTGAGCTGAAGAGAAAAGAAACTATCAACACACCAACAGATGTACGGCTCAGTGTTGACATTTAAAGAGTTAAAGGAGAACTATTTTACACATTTTCAGGCCTTTGTTTGATTTTTGGGCTCCTATAGAGCAGCTACACACGATTATCCACACAGAAAGCTTTGTAGATCTGGGCATGGCCATGTAGGGGAGTCCAGCACGCATTAACCTCACTGAGACTACGCTGAATAGACTGTTGTGTTGTAAACGTTAGCTTGTTATTCTTATGTGTCCACTTTTTGTGTCCTGGTCCGATGTGTCACATCTTTGTCAAAAACTTGATCTGAATGGATCTCATGCGTTGTGGTCTCTGCAGAGACAGCTGTTCAAAGGCTGTTCTCTTGGATGTGCTCGGGTTTTGTTGTTATAGTCGCAGATATCAGCCAACAAAGTAGCTGCTGGTGTGTCGTCACATACACTGCCACCTACTGGCCCATCATGGTATGTACATTTTTATAGGCAAAAGCAAGATGGCTGACAGGATGTAGGAAATGCTGGACATCCCTAAAATATTTTTCTGATTTTTCTATAACAGGACATCCCTGCAGTTATAAAAATATAATCCTATTGAGTTATATCTAATGATTAATATAATTTATAAACTTCCAAATATTTATTTTCTATTGGGAGAAATTTGTAATTGATCACATGATCACTAAATTGGACAACATCCATCACTGGCGATATTTCACCTGTATCAGGTTAGCAACATTAAAAATGCTTTTATTTCATATTTTCCACACACTAAATCAGTTTCTATGATTGTTGGTTAAATCCATTTTTATTTGGTTCAACAGTCACACACATGGTGTCCAGCTGAGTGGACATGTTTGTCCCTCCATGAACTTTGGATCCATAAATTAAAGGGACTGTGAGGAGTTTTTAAGTAATTACAAAAAAGTCTCACTTTTAGATGTATGCCTGATTGAAATACACACTTATCGATGAGTTTGATAGCATCTAAATAGGTTATCTATTAATGCTATTCTTTAGCCTCCTGGTCGGGTCGTACAGGGCTGGACTGGCCTGGATACTCAACTTCGGGGAACCAGACAATTAAAACTAGAGCAAATTTATATTATTCAGACACGTCTGAGAGCGCTGGGCTGTAAGTAGCGATTTTTAGCCGTCTACAACTACGATAATAACTTTTCCCCACATTGCTTGTTGTCACACATCAAAAACTACCGCTACGTAACTAGAAACAGATACATTACCTCGTGGCTTTGCATCCTGTAAGTTGTTGAAAAAGAACTTGTAAAGCAATGCAGAGTTCTGACAAAGATCCATGCTGCATTTACCACAACAAACAAACACATTTGGCTTCACGTCTCCGGTGCGTTCAAGTTGTAGTCAGAAGTAGGAATTTTGAGCTCCGAGTAGGAAACTAAAACTGAAACGTCCCCCGAAGTCTGAATTTCCTACTGGGAACTCGGTGAAACCTCGCCACCCCAAGGTGTCAATCGAAGATGGATGCACCCAGTGTGAACAGTTATGTAGCTCCTGTAATAATCAGTTTATTTGCACTTCTGACTGGGGTGTGTCGCTCTAGATCAGCTGTATACATAGTATTGTTAGACTTATATTTACAAAAATGCTGCCATAGTAATAATCACATTCTTCATACAACAACGCAGGGCGTGCTAACAACAGCTAACAATAGCCTGGTAGATCGGCATGTTTTTTTCTGACTTTAACTGGAACGCCAATAAGTCGGAGATGATGTCAATCCCATTTCCGAGGTTACTGGAACGCAGCATTACGCCGGAGATAAATTCTCCTCATAGCACCTTTAATTCAGTTGGATTTTTTTTTTTTTTTTTTTAATACTAAAGATGAATAAGAGCACTTGATGGAGGTTTGTATGAAAGTCTAAAGAGAATTTAGTTCCTTTAATGGGAAACTTGTTTGAGTTCATAATAAAAATTGACATTTTTGGACACTGGGTCCTATGGGACACATTTTTAGAGAAGTCTTTGTGTGAACTGTCAGTAAAAACATGTTGAGTGTCGGGCTGTGCAGGACTCACAGGTCTGTTCTTCTCTCCACAACAGAACCCCAGACTGGACCTGAGACCACAACAGAACCCCAGACTGGACCTGAGACCACAACAGAAACCCAGACTGGACCTGAGACCACAACAGAACCCCAGACCGGACCTGAGACCACAACAGAAACCCAGACTGGACCTGAGACCACAACAGAACCCCAGACTGCACCTGAGACCACAACAGAACCCCAGACTGAGGGCAGAAACACAGGGACTGGAGGACGGATCAGCCTCGGCTCAGGACCATCAGCAACTGTGATTTGTGCATGTGTTGTCATATTTCTTAACACTTAGACTTATATTCATCTGACCCTTTGTTTGTCTCTGATTGGTTGGTCGACCAGCCAATCAGAGAGCCCCCTCTTCTGCACAGTTACTCCACTAATACCCCTTTCAGACTGGCCAGAAAACCTGTTTAAGCTCAGTAACAGTCGGCTCCTGTCTGCAGTTTGAAAGGGTTTGATCAGAATTTCAACCCGGGTCGACTGATCCTACAAGCGACACAGGTTTTTAACACACAGGTTGACTCGATGATTCACATCATGACGTAATGTGCCCACAGCATAAAATCACTCTGGCCGTAACTTTCATGACTCTTTGCCGTCTCAGCAGCTAATTCCATCCACCTTTGTATCATCAACACCGAGTTTGAACATTTTTAAAGAGAGTCAAACGTACAAAGTACAGAAAACTGTGTCCGCACCCTCCATGCTCTTTTCCATTGTTTACCTGATCGTGTTTTGGCGCACTGATGATGCCATTAATGATGTCATCGGCTTGATGCACCAGAAGAAAGAAAAAAACAGCCACACAGTTCGTTTGACTCACGTCAGTAAAAGTTTGATCAAACTTGTTAACAGCAGAAAATAATATTTTCCTACTTGTGAAGACATTTCCAAAACAGTCTTGATGTCTTTGTCATATTTGAAACATGTATTTACACACTTTTAATCTTTCCATTTGTGTATTGTTTTGCTTTTTGAGCTGATTATGTATTTTTCTGTATCTTTAAAAGCTCAATCAAAGACAAAAGTTTGAATCAGCATTAATCTTTCTGTTCAGCTCATCAGCTCTGTGTCTTTGACTAAAACTGTTTTCAACTGAATCAAATAAAAGATTTTAATTCAATTCAAAATGACTCCAACTTTTGGAAAAGGGAAAATATTGTGACGTTGTCACCTAAATAATTAAGGGAAAAGAAAGAGAGAAAACTCCTAATGAACCAGTGTAGATGGTGCGTAAAACAGGATGTGGAAAAGTAAAAATGAATAAATAAATAATAAATATGAAAAGTATTCGGATGGTGGTTAATTTGCGATTCCCTGTGCAGTGGAGTGATAAGGTAGGGGGCCAAAATAATAATCAAAACAGAAGTTATTTAAGGAGGATGTGGCGTAAAGGAAGAGGGGGAGACTTGACGTGAGCGGCAGGAACCAGGCATCCACGTTAGCGAAGAGTCCTTAAAAAATAAATATAAAATAATACCCTGTCAAAAGTAGAGTTGTTGTGGAAATACAGAAAAAGAAGAACCCTTAAACTAACAAAATAGACTCTGATCGGTACCATAACACTGCGGACTTTCCTGCCGGCCAGCCACCTCTCAGCGCGGACGCTTCACCTCACGCCGACCTGAGACAAAGGACCTCACCTCAAAAAGGATTTTCTTCCCCCGGAGACCGGCTCCTGGTGAGATCCATCCTGTGTAAAAGTTGGTTTTTTTTGGTATACCAGTGTCTTTTTTGGGTCGATCGATCAATTCTTTTTGTTTGATAAACTTTACCTTTTTTGAGTTGGATTACCCTTTTTTTTCCGCACACGGACAATTTGGAGAAGAGCCGCTGACGCGAGGACCTGATCATAAAACTGTTTAACAGAACATTTATCATGGACCAATTCGGTTATCAATTTAGAATTCATTAGGAAAAAAGGTTTAGTTAATTTAGAAATTATAAAAACTTGAGTTGGGACTGAAATGTGTATGTAATATTTTTTGTTGTTGTTAGGAGGGTAAAAAAGCGAAATTTATGGTGTTTAGAAACAAAGCAAAAAATGAAAGAGCCTTACTTAACTTTAAGAGCAATTCTGATTACTTTTTTTATTTACAAGGATGATGGAGGGAATATACTAAGTTTGTCTTTTGGTATATTTCATTGCTTTCTGATAAGAACCCCTATTTTAAGTGACGCCTACTTGGGAAAAGTTTGAGTGTTGCAATATAAAAATGATGGTGTTTGTACACAAGTACAGAAATGATTTGATTTGTGACTGTCATAGAGGGAAAAGTGCCATTTTGACCAGAGAGGCTCAAACTGTTTAAAAACAACATTTCATTTTGTGGCGCTGACCCAAAAGTTGACTCAAAAACTGGGATTAGTAGCATCAGTTATTTCCAGGGTGACTTAGTTAGCTTCTGCTAACATGCTGCAGTTACTGTGACATGAATATTCAGACTTTCAGAGCAGGGGGAGCTTTTATTCTGGCTTCATGGTGCTTTTTAAAGTTCAGGATTGATAGATGTCCAACTTTGGGCAGTAGGAACATAAATAACTCCAGACTGAACCAGACGCAGCTACTACAGAAGAGTATTAGGGCCACCCGTGAGAAAAATAAAATGAGAGGGGGCAGATTTTTATTTTTTCATCATGCACTTCGAGAAATGTCGAGAAAAAAGTCGAAATGTCGAGAATAAAGTCGGAATATAATGGCGAGAATTAAGTTGAAATAGGATGTTGAGAAAAAAGTCAACATTTCGAGAATAAAGTCGGAATATAATGGCGAGAATAAAGTTGAAATAGGATGTCGAGAATAAAGTTGAAATGCCGAGAATAAAGTCGGAATATAATGGCAAGAATAAAGTTGAAATAGGATGTTGAGAATGAAATCGAAATGTGGAGAATAAAGTCGGAATATAATGGCGAGAATAAAGTTGAAATGTCGAGAATAAAGTCCACCTTTTGAGACGAACAACCAGCGTACTGCTTCTACAAAATGCCGTCCAGTCAGTTAGATGAATTAGTGAGATATATTTCGGACTCGGCTTTAATAACAAAAAAATACTTTCTTTTTTAGCCCACTACAGAGCGCCGGAGGTGTCAGGGTGCAGAATATTTTATTAACGCCTTCTATAGTGTTGGCACGAGTTATTAAAGCGTGATCTCACTATAATAAAGTGAGGGAACGGGATAAATAAAGGGAGTCTCTGCATCGTATTTTATTTTGAAACTTCCGGATGCTCCACACTTTGACTTCCGGTTTGGCGCTTTCTTAACGACAGTGAATTTACATGGCTTGGAATGGTGCACCCTGACACCTACGGGGCTCCGTAATGGACCAATGGAGAAAGTATTTCTTTGTTATTAAAGCCGAGTCCATATAATTTCACTAATTCATCTAACTGGACGGCATTTTGTAGAAGCAGTGCGCTGGTTGTTAGTCTCAAAAGGTCGACTTTATTCTTGACATATTTCAACTAATTCTCGCCATTATATTCCGACTTTATTCTCGACATTTCGATTTCATTCTCGACATCCTATTTCAACTTTATTCTAGCCATTATATTCCGACTTTGTTCTTGACATTTCGACTTTATTCTCGAAGTGCATGATGAAAAAAAAATTCTACCCCCTCTCATTTTTTTTCTCACGGGTGGCCCTAATACTCTTCCGTACAGCTACAGACAGCAACAAAAAGCTGTTTGATTTTCTCACTGAATATAAAATCCTGTCATTAAGCTGCAGTGAAGTCTTTTAGTCACAAGAGGACGCCAGAGGTCTGGAGCTGTCTGAGTATCCTGGAGCTGGACTTCAGGTCTAGAAAAGAGAAGACTCTTCAACGAGAGTTTTCTCTCCTTCATTTACAACCACTGCTTCAGTGGTATCACTATAATAAAGGATAAAAAGGATAAAAATACTTTATTGATGCCCCGTAGGAGAAATTCAGTTGTCCAGCAGCTGTACATACACACACATACACATTCAAAAACAGGTTGACAGTTACCAACGATAGAAATAAATAAAATAAAAAAGTGCACATGTTCAGACTGAGCTGTTATACAGTCTTATAGCAGCAGGAATAAAAGATTTCTTAAACCGTTCCATTCTACATCTTAGAGATAGAAGCCTGTCACTGCGGTTGCTCTTCTGAGCAGACAGACATTGGTGAAGTGGGTGCCTGGTGTTACTCAGGATGCCCTGCACGAGAGTCCGCATCATTCTCTCTAGAACCTCCCCCACAGAGTCCACCCTCCTCCCCATCACAGAAACACACCTCCCGATCAGCTTATCCAGCCGGTTCCTGTCCCTCAAGGTCATATGATTCTTTGTATTTGCTTTGATTTTGAAGACATTACTTCTCAGTATGGGGAAGTTATTCAATTTTCTTTCACACTATTCCTCCGTTATGGTAATTTGCCGATGGTCCCGAAGCCTCCGAGCCATCAGTGTATTGACGGCTCGTTTGGGGAAAAAAAAGAGTTAAGCTCACAGTCTTCATTACAGTGATCAAAAAGAGGGATCTGGTTTGGAACAATGTTCTTTTGTTGATGAGTTATTGAGCCACAAAGTCCGAATCTGTGAATATCTTTCTAAATATAGCCAAGGAGATTTTTCCTTGTTTGAGATGACTTTATTCTCGTAACTTTTCGACTTTTTTCTCGTAACTCATGAGATTATTCTCGTAACTTTACGACTTTATTCTTGTAACCTTCCTTTTTTTTTAGTTTTCAACGTGGCCCTAATCCTCCGTCGTATATTTTCATTTATTCTTTGCAGAAATTTTGTCATGACACAAGGAAACTGATGGAGAAAAAAAATTAAAAGCTCAAGAAATCAAAATAAACATTTACTGGTGTTGCCACAATATCAACATTAAAACTTTAATTATATTAAGATGCTTGACCAGTATTTTTAAAGGAGACATATCATGCTGATGCATGATTTAATACTCACATATAATAAATTTGAAAACAAGACCTTACACCCCCTTAATTTTCAAAAAATGAGATATTGTATTTTTTCTGATATCCTAGAACGAGATTTGATGCCTCTGAAAATAGGTCATTGCGAGATGTCCGCGAGATTTCAAACGTCGTGACGACACGAGGTACCTTTCTTTTTATTGGAGTAATCTGATAAAACACTTCCTCCTCTGTGATGTCCGTTAGCCACAAAACCATCACCGAGGAACACATCCACCAGCAGCAGTATATAGCTCCCTAGCTCACATTCACTCATTACCAGCTCTGGCCTGTAGGGGGACTCAATACGCGGTCGCTGCTTTGAGCCTGCTGGAAAATACAGTAGAAGAAGAAGGACAAGCTGCCTCAGCCCCCGATAGAACTGACCAATCAGAGCACAAAGGGCTGTGACATTGCGAGGTAACTGTAGGTCATCCTGAGATCCGAGCATTTCAACGAGACCTGGATAATGGCCTAAAATGAGGATTTTGAGAACGCTAATGTGGGGCAATGAAGGAACTAAATGACTTGTACTGAGGGCAGAAATGCTTTACAGGCATCCTAGTCTGGCATAGTGAAAAGGAGAAACAAGCATGACATGTCCCCTTGAATTAATTTAGCCCAACCCCTCAGAGTTTAGTCACATTTATGAATTAATAGTTGATTAAAAATACAGCAGCCACATCCCTAATGTTCACTCTCACCTCATCAGTCTGAGACACATACTCTGCTGTCACAAACACACTGAACACATTATTTTGATTCAGTATTAGTGCATTAGTCGCTTTAGGTCTGACACTGTCTGAATTTAGTGTGTATAGTTTATTAATAGTCAGATTTAGCTTCAGTTTTCTTTTCTTTGAGTCACCTGATGATGGAGGAGGGAAACTTCCTGGTTGGGGACAAAAGTGTTGCCGTGGTGATCTCACTGGACCAAATCTTCATGGTCTGGGGCTGTTTGGGTTAAAGTTAGTTTTTCTTTGCGTTTAGTTCAGTGTGGCGGCCATTTTCTTCACCTCCTGTTTCCTTTAGTTGGACCAAACCTTTGTCTTATTTTATCAACTCTGTCCAGTTGAATTAATATTTTATCTTTACTTTGAATTATTTAGTTTTATATTTAGGTGACCTCCTTTAGAGACCTGATTCTCAACAGATTGGTTTGTACATTTGATTTTCTTTAGGGTAAAATAAAAAACTTCATTAAAGTTATCCTGTCTTGAACCTTTACTGTTTAGCAGTATTTCTCATTTCTCTGAAACTCAATCCTTACAAGTTTGTACCTCATTGTAAAGCTGACTAGGCTTTATAGTAATATCAAACACAATATCAGTGGTTGTAAATAAAGGAGAGAAAACTCTTGTTGAAGAGTCTTCTCCTCTTTTCTAGACCTGAAGCCCAGCTCCAGGATCCTCAGACAGCTCCAGACCTCTTGCGTCCTCTTGTGACTAAAAGACTTCACTGCAGCTTAATGACAGGATTTTATATTCAGTGAGAAAATCAAACAGCTTTTTGTTGCTGTCTGTAGCTGCGTCTGGTTCAGTCTGGAGTTATTTATGTTCCTACTGCCCAAAGTTGGACATCTATCAATCCTGAACTTTAAAAAGCACCATGAAGCCAGAATAAAAGCTCCCCCTGCTCTGAAAGTCTGAATATTCATGTCACAGTAACTGCAGCATGTTAGCAGAAGCTAACTAAGTCACCCTGGAAATAACTGATGCTGCTAATCCCAGTTTTTGAGTCAACTTTTGGGTCAGCGCCACAAAATGAAATGTTGTTTTTAAACAGTTTGAGCCTCTCTGGTCAAAATGGCACTTTTCCCTCTATGACAGTCACAAATCAAATCATTTCTGTGTTTGTGTACAAACACCATCATTTTTACATTTTTCCCTTTTCCAAAGTTGGAGTCATTTTGAACTGAAATAAAATCTTTTATTTGATTCAGTTGAAAACAGTTTTAGTCAAAGACACAGAGCTGATGAGCTGAACAGAAAGATTAATGCTGATTCAAACTTTTGTCTTTGATTGAGCTTTTAAAGATACAGAAAAATACATAATCAGCTCAAAAAGCAAAACAATACACAAATGGAAAGATTAAAAGTGTGTAAATACATGTTTAAAATATGACAAAGACATCAAGACTGTTTTGGAAATGTCTTCACAAGTAGGAAAATATTTTTTTCTGCTGTTAACAAGTTTGATCAAACTTTTACTGACATGTGAGTCAAACGAACTGTGTGGCTGTTTTTTTTTCTTCTGGTGCATCAAGCCGATGACATCATTGATGACATCATCAGTGCGCCAAAACACGATCAGGTAAACAATGGAAAAGAGCATGGAGGGCGTGGACACAGTTTTCTGTACTTTGTACGTTTGACTCTCTTTAAAAATGTTCAAACTCGGTGTTGATGATACAAAGGTGGATGGAATTAGCTGCTGAGACAGAAAAGAGTCACGAAAGTTACGGCCAGAGTGATTTTATGCTGTGGGCACATTACGTCATGATGTGAATCATCGAGTCAACCTGTGTGTTAAAAACCTGTGTCGCTTGCAGGATCAGTCGACCCGGGTTGAAATTCTGATCAAACCCTTTCAAACTGCAGACAGGAGCCGACTGTTACTGAGCTTAAACAGGTTTTCTGGCCAGTCTGAAAGGGGTATTAGTGGAGTAACTGTGCAGAAGAGGGGGCTCTCTGATTGGCTGGTCGACCAACCAATCAGAGAGCAAACAAAGGGTCAGATGAATATAAGTCTTAGTGTTAAGAAATATGACAACACATGCACAAATCACAGTTGCTGATGGTCCTGAGCCGAGGCTGATCCGTCCTCCAGTCCCTTTGTTTCTGCCCTCAGTCTGGGGTTCTGTTGTGGTCTCAGGTGCAGTCTGGGGTTCTGTTGTGGTCTCAGGTGCAGTCTGGGGTTCTGTTGTGGTCTCAGGTGCAGTCTGGGGTTCTGTTGTGGTCTCAGGTGCAGTCTGGGGTTCTGTTGTGGAGAGAAGAACAGACCTGTGAGTCCTGCACAGCCCGACACTCAACATGTTTTTACTGACAGTTCACACAAAGACTTCTCTAGAAATGTGTCCCATAGGACCCAGTGTCCAAAAATGTCAATTTTTATTATAAACTCAAACAAGTTTCCCATTAAAGGAACTAAATTCTCTTTAGACTTTCATACAAACCTCCATCAAGTGTTCTTATTTATCTTTAGTATTAAAAAAAAAAAAAATCCAGCTGAATTAATTTATGGATCCAAAGTTCATGGAGGGACAAACATGTCCACTCAGCTGGACACCATGTGTGTGACTGTTGAACCAAATAAAAATGGATTTAACCAACAATCACAGAAACTGATTTAGTGTGTGGAAAATATGAAATAAAAGCATTTTTAATGTTGCTCATCTGACACAGGTGAAATATCGCCGGTGATGGATGTTGTCCAATTTAGTGATCATGTGATCAATTACAAATTGCTCCCATAGAAAATAAATATTTGGAAGTTTATAAATTATATTAATCATTAGATATAACTCAATAGGATTATATTTTCATAACTGCAGGGATGTCCAGCATTTCCTACATCCTGTCGGCCATCTTGCTTTTGCCTATAAAAATGTACATACCATGATGGGCCAGTAGGTGGCAGTGTATGTGACGACACACCAGCAGCTACTTTGTTGGCTGATATCTGCGACTATAACAACAAAACCCGAGCACATCCAAGAGAACAGCCTTTGAACAGCTGTCTCTGCAGAGACCACAACGCATGAGATCCATTCAGATCAAGTTTTTGACAAAGATGTGACACATCGGACCAGGACACAAAAAGTGGACACATAAGAATAACAAGCTAACATTTACAACACAACAGTCTATTCAGCGTAGTCTCAGTGAGGTTAATGCGTGCTGGACTCCCCTACATGGCCATGCCCAGATCTACAAAGCTTTCTGTGTGGATAATCGTGTGTAGCTGCTCTATAGGAGCCCAAAAATCAAACAAAGGCCTGAAAATGTGTAAAACAGTTCTCCTTTAACTCTTTAAATGTCAACACTGAGCCGTACATCTGTTGGTGTGTTGATAGTTTCTTTTCTCTTCAGCTCAAATAATTTACCTGTCACACTGACAGAGCATGAAGCCCCGCCTGATCCTTCCCATGTGAACACTTCACAATAGTAATCTCCAGAGTCTTCAGTCCTGAGGGAGGACACATGAAGTCTGATTCTTCTCTCTCTGAGGACGTCTTTGTCCAACTGAACTCGTCGTCTGAAGGCACCATCCAGAGGGAGCTCATCTCCTTTATTATACTGTATCAGGACTGAGATTCTGTGAGCTTTGAACTGATAACAGGAGAAATAAAGAGAATCCAGAGAGCTGTTGGTGAAGGTCCACTCCAGAGTGACGTCCTCATTCTTGAAGACCTGATAGAAGCTCGGAGCAGATCTGACCTCAAATGTTTCTGTTGACAGAGAAGAAGAAACCAAAGTCACCCTGAAGTCTCTTTTTTAAAGAACACTCATCTTTACACACCAGATGACTTTTTAAATCACTCATAGTTATGACTGTGATTGTCTCTCACAGTTCAGATCATATAAAGTAGTTTAGTGAGTTTGTGTCCTGAGCTGAAACTTTAGTGAACTCCTGCTTCACAGAATCACAGGGACACATATCTGTTTCTGTTTGACTGAATCAGCACAGAGTCACAGACACATGAAAACAGAAACTGAACAGAGAGCAGAGGGACTGACCACAGACTGAACAGGGCAGAGAGATGAGCAGGAGGAGGATGAAGATCATCTTCTTCATCAGTTCAGCTCTGGAGGAAGACAAAACACAAAGACATGAATCAGAAAGAAAAAAAGATTCAGAATTATGGACAAAAAACACATCAAGCTTTTTTCTGTTTTGAGAAAATCTCAGAATTTTGACAATATTCGACTTTTTCACGAAATTTCCCTTTAGAAAGGTTATATTCTCTTTTTTTGGGCTTATTTTTATTAATCGGCCCAAATACTTCGACACTAAGATAATTCAACGTGCTACTGCATATTTAATTCTCTTAAAAAAGGATGCCCTACGCCTTCTTTCTTTACTCACTGCAGTCAAATTCAAAGTATAGTTGATCAGTCACATCTCTCTTTTCAAGACTTTAACAATCCACGCCACACGTTTGCGTTTCAGCCACACAGTAGCAGAAGTAGCATGCACGTTACACCACAGAAATAACTGTCCGTGTCAAACAGATTTAAACCAATCCTCGAGGCACAGAATTTGCCCTGAGGATTACTTTAATCAAATTACTCGGGCTTGAAGGTGTTAAATCACCTTCTCTAGAAATCTCTGTTGGGGTACCTCAGGGGTCAATACTTGGACCCCTGTTAATGTATATTAATGACCTGCCCAACTCACGTCATAAAGTTGAATTTCAAATGTACGCTGATGACGCTGTCATCTTTACCAGTGTAAAAAATATTCAAGAAGCAGCCTCTGTTCTTACATCAGCGATGGCTCCTGTAAATGAATGGTTTTATAAATCTTGCCTACTATTAAACACAACTGAAACTGTTTGTATGATGTTCACAGAGACCACTGGACATCATTCTGGTCTGTTTCTTGGAGGACAGGAGCTACAAGTTGTTTCTGAATTTAAGAACCTCGATGTAACACTCGATTCAACACCATGTTTCAAAAACCACATTAAAAGAAAAGCTAATACAGTGAGATTTAATTTGAACAATTTCTAACAAAAAGACCTTTCATAACACTGGGTGCTGCTAGAATGTTCTTACACTCAATGATACTGACACTCATTGAATATTGTGTTTACATGTTGGTCACTGGCAGGTGTAAATACGTGCAAAAACATAGAATCACTCTCTAAATATTCACTCAAGACCCTTATAGAAAACCAGTGTCATTCCATGTTTGCAGCATTTTAAAAATGTACAACTTCATGAGTTTTGAGAACTTCATACATTTTAAATTTGCTTGTTTATTGTATAATGTGCTCCATGGACTCGCTCTGCCTCCCATGCCTGACTTTTTAAAATCAGGGCCTCAACACCAGGGCCTCATCGAGAGGGGGCTGAGAGGTGAAACAGAAAAACAGCTTTTGGACAAAACTCTGTTTCTGTTAAGGCAGTAAGATCTGGAACAGTCTCCCACTCCACATAAGAGAGTGTCCAACATCACAAACATTTAATCAAACCAGTCCTGTAACCATTAACATCCAGAGTTTTAGAGATGAACTGTGTCGTGTTGTGCTCTCATTATGATCTATTGTCCTGTTTTTGTGTGTGTCTTTGCTATAATGTTTGTGTTTTATCTGCCTCGGGACTGTGGATGTAAATTAGCATTGATGCTATAATCTGGAAAATATTTACATCTACTGTTTTATGACTAGATGTTCATTAATAAATGAATGAATAAATAAATTAATAAATCAATAATTAAATTGTATCTTGACACATTCATGCAAGTTCAGTTAGAAAAACTGCCAGAGCCATTTTTCTTGTTATTATTGAAAATGAATTTATTTGGTGTTTGTTTTGTCTTGGAGGTCATTGGGGTTCATGCACCAGGAAGGGATTCAGGATTTTTATCAGGTCGATGAGACGTGGCTTGAAATGTTTGTTCATCCTTTTTTGATTCGAGTAAATGACAAAAACTATGAATCCTGGGTGGACATTGATTTTCTTATTGCCTGCATATGACCAAACCGGAATGGTGAATTGTGTTTGTTTGTCAAAGTTAGTTCCTTTTTTTTTTTTTTAAAGCCATTTTTATGAGAAATAACCACTTCAACAATAACAGCTGTGTGGCATGTCTCTTTGCAGTTAGCTGTTAGCAGCAGCGGTGAGTCAGTGAACGAGTTAATGAAGACAATGACTCGTAACTCCAGAGTCGGTAAAAAGAACAATTCGGTCATGATTGGCACATCACTAAACAACAGTGACAACCAGGGCTGTAGCCAGGATTTTGAAAATACTGCGGTCATTTTATCGTGGGAGCTGTCAGGCTGTGGGGCCAGCACTGTCCAGTCGCTCATGTTCTAATCTCTGATGTTATATTTTCGGCCTAAATGATTGCTTATATGCACCATCAGGGGCGTTTCTTGAGACTGAGGGCATTGGGGGCTGAGCCCAAACCCTCATAGGAAAGTCTGGGATTCAGGCTAAAAAATCTCTCTGGGCCTATATGCTTTCCTTGTATTTTATTGCTGCTGAACTGCATAATGCAAACATGAAAATGGGTCTGTGGTGAGAAAGGTCAGAAGACTGTAACGCCTCTAGGGGGGTCCGAGGGCATGCTCCCCCAGAAGAGAATTTTGAATATTTCATATTTAAAAGCATCAATCTGATGTATTCTGAGAGAAACATGAAGCAGAATTACAGGACAGCATGACTGTATAATAAAGTATCTATCAAAACATTCTGCTCCATAAGAAATGAGACTGACAGCTTCTCTCATGAAATATGTGAACAGTTCATTTCTACTGGAGGCTTGTTGTTGTTGTTGTTGTTGTTGTGTTACCTCTCCTGCTGTGTTAGCTAACGTTATGCATCAATAACACGATGAATCTTTCAGCAAACTTTAATTCTTTTACTGATATATTACCTGTAGCCAGAGGTGGGACCAAGTCACTGTTATGCAAGTTACAAGTTAGTCTCCAGACAAGACAGTCAAGTCCAAACTCATGTCCTGAGTCCTTTAGTTTCAGTTTCAAGTCCTTTGAGTCTATCTTGGCTGTTTCTCTCTGGTCTGTCATGTTGTCCAGCACTGACTTAAATGTTATTATTTTCCTGGTTGAATGTTGGCTGGCAGGTGGATTTCTGTAAAACAGATCCAACAGTTTCAGGGGCTGCATTTACAGCTGTAGGGAATCACTGAAAAGAAATAGACTTTTCTAACTCCAACTAAAACCCATCCACATTTTTTGATCTTGTTCTGGGGGCTGTGGAGGGCCTGATGTGGCCTCAAGGCCACCAGTGGATGATCACTGATGTCCAGCATGAGGACAGTTGTCAAACAAGGTACATTCTGAGGTGACTGTCCTATTTATGGAAATGTATAAAAGATTTCCCTTAGCTGATATAAGAAGTGGAAGGAAACAGTTCCAGTATGTTTGACACTTTCAGATTAAACAGAGTGAAGAGTCGGCTCTTACTGCTCTATTCTGAGAAACAATGATCATCTCAACAGTCAACATCTAATCTCAAAAACATTAACCACTTCAATTTGTTTAATGAAATATCGTGGCAGTTTGGACCTCAGATTAAAGAAAACACATTTGATGCATAAAATGTAATAAAGCTTCAGTAATAGTGAGAGCCCTGGGAGTTCACAGATCCATTAATCTTACAGTGTTTCTCATCATAACATTCATGTTGGTTGTTTTCCTGATATCTCAAGTCAAAGGTTCATCATAGGAAAATCCTCATGTCTGTGCCAACATGAGAAGGAAACATCAAGATCCTGAGAGAGCAGCTAATATGTGCTTGTTACAGCACAGCAGAGTAAAATAAAATAATCTTTGTTGTCTCCTTAAAGACTCTGAACACTGAAGACAAACTTGCCTCATGATTTATACACCGTCCACTGAATACAGCTCTGAGACCCACTTTTGGGCCTCGACCCACAGGTTGAGAATCGCTGCAGTAGTAGACTTCATTTGGAGCTTGATCCTTTACAGATTGCTCTTATATCATGGAGAATATTGATGCAGAAACCTCTGGATGAATTTAGAAAAATTAAGTTAAAAAAGAGCTGGACTGTTCAGGAGTGCTGAGTTTTAACCAAAAGGTGGACTCATACTTTTTTAAATTGCTGTGCTCTCTAAAAACCGTGTAACGTGGGCCAACGAGACACTGTTTAATTATAACAACACACCAGGTGACTGACGATCCCTCACTGTCCCTGCGTCTTTACGCTCACAGGCTCTCCGATCTTCAAGGAGTTTCACCGCACCTAAAAGCGTCTATCTCAATTGAGGGCTGTCCCGCAGCTCTGCGGCCCCCAGCACAACATTTCACGTAATTTGTAAGAATACAATGATTTTAAATTGTTCATTTATCTGTTCTGGTAGCGGCAGTCAGGAGATTTAAGCCTCTGCAGAGTTTTCAAACATAGATGCTTCACGCAGCTCCTCTCTGATACAACGCACGTGTTGCATTTACTGAAGATGGAAAACTAAAGCTCCTTCAGTGGCTCAATCAATGTACGGTTCTGTTATATTTATGAAGTGGAAATATCCGGGGCTACTGAAAAAACGTTCGGGGTCAAAGCCCCGAATGCCCAAGCCTGGCAAATGGTCCACACACAAAAATGACACAAGTTACAGGTACCTTGTTCTCCGTATATCTTCTTCTTTAAATGCACTTTAACTCTCTCCGTGCTTCGCGCTGCTCTTTTTTTTGTCTTTCCAAAATCTTTATCTCAAAGCTCTCGTATCCTGGCAGTCAACAGGTCCATACAGCGCGCGACCCAGATGCCAATTAAGATCGTTTATGAAGAGATGATGAGTCACTCCGTCACCCTCCCTCAGCTCCACCTCATAATTTCACAATATACTGTGAGCTACATTACTGCTCAGTATCATTGGTACCCCTTCATTATTTTCATTGCTTTAACAATATCTTCAGAAATAAATTGAAATGTACCAAATTGATGTCATCAGGATCTTTTAATTGAAGGTCCAAAATACTTTAACAAGAAAAAATAGTTTTACAAGTTACATGTTGTAATTTCAAGGAGGAAACTGAAAAAAAATCATGTGCAGCAATAATGGCACCCCTCTTCAGTATTTTGTTGCACACCCTTTGGCACTGATGACAGCCTCCAAATGTTTCTTGTAGCCATCTATAAGCTTCTTGCTCTTCTCAGCTGGTATTTTCTCCCACTCTTCCAACGCAAATTGTTCAAGTTCTTCAACATTTGCAGGTTTCTTTTCCCCAATGGCAGATTTCAGCTCAAACCAAAGATTTTCAATCAAATGGAGATCAGGACTCAATGCTGGCCATTTTAAAACAGGCCATTTTTTCCTTTTTTTTTTTTTTTTTTGCATAGAGAGATGCATTCACTATACGATGTAACAGCATGCCCTCGTTACGCAGATGAATACGGTGAAAGCTGAGTTCTAGATGATGCACATCTGTTTCTGCATCAAGGGAAGCATCACAAAAACCCATCTCAGAAATATTTGTCTTGTAGTGTGCTTTTAATTAGTCTAAAACAGGCATTCGAAGCCGCTAGCTAACTACGGCGGAGTGATTTAGCAGAGGGACACACGACATGAGGTGGCTTAGGTCATAAACTTTATATTTCTGGAAGCAAACTCTCTCACTACACACCCCTACAAATCACACTTCAATCAGTGCTAATCAGGAGACAGATTCACATCTAAAGCACAAGAAATGATTAGAGTTATGATTATTATCAAATGTTTGTCCACAACTTTACCTTACCCACACACACTCAAAGAAAGGCATTTGGCAGATCTTTGAATTTACTAAGATTAAATGAGTTTATGTAACACAAAAAAATCACATTCTTTGTGTGAACATAGTTTAATTGAGTAGATGTTACATGTTTAAAATGAATGTATAATATATGTATTTGCTTTGAGTTGACTGAAAGTGATTTGATCGAAAAAATAAACGCAATATAAACGAGTTTAATCAACACCAGAAATGACATAACCAATTTGATGACGTGCCACTGGATAATTCTGTGTGATGGGTTGTGGGAAATTATAAGGCCCGCCCGCAGGAACCGTTACAGTGAAGGTAATTCTGGATTCTGAGAAGCTCCTTTTCCCAAACGGAATATCTGACAAAGTAAGTAAATCAATGTTTTTTCTCTACAGTATCAAATAATTCTATTAGTCACAAGTTTGTGTGCGCGTCTGTAATTTCCTCCTTTTCCGTCTTTTAAGTAACACAGACATGCAACATACAGACATGAAAATGGGTCTGTGGTGAGAAAGGTCAGAAGACTGTAACACCTCCAGGGGGGTCCGAGGGCATGCTCCCCCGGAAAAGAATTTAGAATATTTCATATTTAAAAGCATCAATCTGATGTATTTTGAGAGAAACATGAAGTAGAATTACAGGACAGTATGACTGTATAATAAAGTATCTATCTTAAGGCCTCTGAACACTGAAGACAAACTTGCCTCATGATTTATACACCGTCCACTGAATACAGTTCTGAGACCCACTTTTGGGCCTCAACCCACAGGCTGAGAACTCATGCAGTAGTAGACTGCTTTTGGAGCTTGAACCTTTACAGATTGCTCTTATATCATGGAGAATAAGTGATGCAGAAAACCTCAGGATGAATTTAGAAAAATTAAGTTAAAAAAGAGCTGGACTGTTCAGGAGTGCTGAGTTTTAACCAAAAGGTGGACTCATACTTTTCTAAATTGCTGTGCTCTCTAAAAACCGTGTAACGAGGGCCAACGAGACACTGTTTAATTATAACAACACACCAGGTGACTGACGATCCCTCACTGTCCCTGCGTCTTTACGCTCACAGGCTCTGTGATCTTCAAGGAGTTTCACTGCACCTAAAAGTGTCTATCTCAGTTGAGGGCTGTCCCGCAGCTCTGCGGTCCCCAGCACAATATTTCACGTAATTTGTAAGAATACAATGATTTTAAATTGTTAATTTATTTGTTCTGGTAGTGGCAGTGAGGAGATTTAAGCCTCTGCCGAGTTTTCAAACACAGATGCTTCACACAGCTCCTCTCTGATACAACGCACGTGTTGCATTTACTGAAAATGGGACACTAAGGGTCGTTTACATGGCGCCGAAAACAGTCAAATCCGATACGTTTGTGTTGCATTTTGGCCTTGCGTTTAGATTAGAACACGTTGCATTTCCACCTTAAACGCAAACTTTTGAAAACAGGCTCCCGAGTGGAAAGATTTGAATTTGGTCTTCATGCAGCTCCGTGTAAACCCGTATCAGAGCTCTTCAGGGTGAAACGCTGACGTCCCCGAATGCGCAGTACTCTTTCACATGAAGGCTGCGCACGCATACCAGGAACAACAACAGCTTCAGCCATCTGCCAAGTAATGTGTGAGCGTCTTACTGTGCTCGGTCTGTTATCCAGAGAAAACTATCCTGTCAGATTTGTCATCCGAACTGATTTGTTGTCCTGAAAAGAAACTCCTGCTTCTCTGTGCGTCTATCAGCCATTGTTGTTTGTGAAAGGTTTTCTTCTTCGTTCATGTGTTGTTGCAGCGCTGCCTCTCTGCATACCTACACTGCCATCTGCTGATCTGCATGCCATCTGCATGCACACTACGGCGGATATACAGGGGATTAACTCGTCTCCAGTGTTGTCATCTGAACAGAGAAGAATTTGAAAATGCAACGGAAGAATCTTTGCGTCTTTAAGTCAGGAGTTTCCATGTAAATGGCCCCTAAAGCTCCTTCAGTGGCTAAATCAATGTACGGTTCTGTTATATTTATGAAGTGGAAATATCCGGGGCTACTGAAAAAATGTTCGGGGTCAAAGCCCCGAATGCCCAAGACAGGCAACGTAAATGGTCCACAAAGTATTCGTACCTTGCTCTACGTATATCTTCTTCTTTCAATGCACTTTAACTCTCTCCGTGCTTCGCGCTACTCTTTTTTTTGTCTTTCCAAAATCTTTATCTCAAAGCTCTCGTATCCTGGTCAATAGGTCCATACAGCGTGCGACTCAGATGTCAATGGAAGATCGTCTATGAAGAGACGATGAGTCACTCCGTCACCCTCCCTTGGCTTTACCACATAATTTCACAATACATATACATTTTGTATTTTTTTTTTCCGGAAAAATATACCGAGGTCATGACCTCGGTGACCTCAATGGTAGCTACAGCCATGTATGCAGGTGTACAGGGCCCCTAAAAATCTGCCATTACTGGATCGCAGAATTGGACGTGCATGGCGGAGTGATATAAACGCGGTATATCAGGGAAATGGACAACATTTTTTTGAAACGTTTTTTTTCGGAATAAAAAAGGAACATGTTTTTTGGGAAAATTTCCCGGGGGGGTTACTTTAAAGCTGGGGACCATGTGGCTTCACTTCCCCTCCTCCCTCTCCCCCCTCAAACATGTAGAAGCGGCCATCTGAGACACCAGCTAAGTTGGAAAAAATGCTCCGAAACTCCCATTTAACTTCAAAATACAGGACAGATCAGTTTCCCAATGATTGTTACGTGTCAGGTGATCAAATGTTCTGCAAGTTGTGTTAACATTAGAGATAGATCGATATGGTTTTTTTGGGGCCGATAACGATTATCGGTCGTCAAGGAGGCCGATAACCGATATTTGAAGCCGATATTCATTTGCAGTAAAAGTGAAAATACTGCATCAAATTTTGGATAGTACAAAGTCCAATACTTAACTTTGTTTCAATGCCTTTAAGCATATGTTTATTTCAGGCTCAGCAGCATGCCTTATAACATTTAAATAAACTCTTAAATAAATTAGCTGCCTAAAGTTTTATCCAGCAAACATAAATATCCAAAATTTCAAAATAAATGAAATGTTGTTTTATCTTTAACTCTTATTTGTTTTAAGGTCAAACAAGAAAACAATGTGCAGGGAGTTCCCAGGGTTAGCAGCATCTCTTTTAGACCTAACTGAAAATTTAGATAAAAAATATCTTCCTGAAGCTTTTTAAAGGAAATTAAACAAAATAACAAAAAAATTCTCAGAAATGTGTTGTTTTATCTTTAACTCTTCTTTGTTGTAAGTTGGGGCGTCAGTGGCGCAGTTGGATAGTGCGCTTGGTCAGTGATCGGGAGGTTGCAGGTTCAAGCCCAGCTCCGGGCGACACATGGCGATGTGTCCGGCAAGACACTTAACCCCAAGTTGCTCCCACTGCTACGTCAGTGGCGTGTAAAGGGGCATGAAAGGGTGTGAATGTGTTAGAGATACTGATGGATAACTAACATAGAAACTCTGAACCATCAGTGAGTGAATGTAAGAGCGAATGGGTGTGAATGGGTATGAATGGGTAGGTGTGACCTGTGGTGTAAAGCAGCTTTGAGTAGTCAAAAAGACTAGAAAAGCACTATACAAGCTCAAGTCCATTTACCATTTACCAAATAACAAAAGAAAGTGCAGGGAGTTCCCAGGGTTAGCAGCATCTCTTTTAAACTTAACTGAAAATTTAAATAAAAAAATGTTATCCTGGGGTGCTGGTTTGGCGGAGTGGTTAGCAACCAGGCACCCCATGTACTTGCTTCTGTTGGTCCAGGTTCGAATCCCGCCTGTGACCAGTTTGCAGAGTGTCTTCCCCTACTCTCTCACCCCTTTTCACAAGCCTATCCACTGTCTCTCTCCTATCCTATCAATAAAGGCACAAAATGCCCAAAAAAAATACTTAAAAAAGAAAAAATATATAGATATATATTATCCTGAAGTTTTTTGTAGGAAATAAAACAAAATAAAATTTGCTCCAAAATGTGAGCCTCAAATCAATTAGTAGTCCCAATTGAGCAGTACCAGATTGTGATTGAACCTCTGAAAATACTAAATGGCCTAAAGCATCCTCGCTTTAATAACCAGTGTTTATCATGGGAACAGACTTAGCTGCCGCTAACGTATTGGACCTCACAATAACGTTAGTGGTCGTGAGATGTAAAGCTTCTCATGTGGCTTCCACACAAACACACACTACTCTCTACCACAACAGATACTCTCCTAGACATTTAGATAGTCACGATGCTAACTGCACTAGCCTGTCAATGGGATTTTCAATTGACGTTAGCATTAAGCTAGCGGACTTTCGGTTAAGGATTTAAGGTTTTTACTCCCTCCCTCTCTCTCTTTCTTTCTCTCTGTCTCACACACACACAGACACAAACACGAACACACTCCTCCTATCACGGACAATTTCCATTTCTATGTAATCAGCACCTTTTTACCAAATGATTAACAGATACGTATGGAAGGGCTGCGGGCGAGCAGAGCTGCTGCTTATAACGTTATTGGGCTCACAGTAATGTTACTGGTAGTTGTGAGCTGTAGAGTACGGAAACCCTAAAAGGCCATGGTTTTTTTAGCATCGTTTTCTCGTGATAACGACGTAATTTCAGTCGTTTTCCCGAGATCTCAAGTTATTTATGTCATTATGTCGGGATAACGAAGCTTGTTTTCTCTAGATCTCGACTTATTTATGTCGTTATCCTGTAATAACGACTTATTTATGTCGAGATCTCGAGAAAACAAGCTTCGTTATCCCGAGATAGTGACATAAATAACTCGAGATCTCAAGAAAACAAGCTTCGTTATCCCGAGATAACGACATAAATAACTCGAGATCTCAGGAAAACAACTGAAATTAAGACGTTATCACAAGAAAACGGTGCTAAAAAAACGTGAAAAAAACATGGCCTTTTAGGGCTTCCGTAGTAGAGGACTGGGATGTTTATTACATTTCAGGAGAGTTTGCAGCCTTTACTTACCTTGGAAACATATGCTCTCCAGTGCTTCTCCACTCGGCAAAACTTTCTCCTCTATGAAGGAGAAGCGCTGTGCAGGCACACAGCTGTGAAAGCTGATTGGCTGTCACCCGAGCCATGACTCTGCATGTAATCAATCAGATCGTGCTGTGGGTTGGACAATATTGGAGACAGAGTAGTGAGTGCAGACAGAGAGAAGTGGCTGCAGTAGAGCCAAAATAACCCTGTTTTAAATAAATTTATTATTGGCCGTCGAATTAAAAAAAAGGCAGATGCCGATATGCCCCAAAATGACGAATATCGGCGCCGATAATCGGCCCGGTCGATAATCGGTCTATCCCTAGTTAACATACTGCTGACTGGACCGGTAAAGATACGTGTGAGGACCACCTAAAGGGTGAGTGACTAAATTTCATAATTTACAGTGATTCGGAGTTAAATTGGCGTAAAATTCTTAAAACCGAATTCTTAAAAAAATAAAAAGGAAAAAACGGAACATTAGAAAAACTTAAGTGGGATTTTGGAAAAGAGGACGCCATTTTACAGGAGCCTATTTGTATGTAATGGGACAGGTGTGGTGTGGCGTCGGACTCCATCATGTTAGTTCGGTTCTATCTACTTTTACTCGCGTGTGTTTTACGGGGCGGGTCGGGGGGCTTCGAGGGACAGTTACTTGCGGAACGATAGAGGTTCAAGGGGCTGTAAGTATTTCTGAATAGAGTTTTAACTGATGCCTGTCCCCCTCACGGGTAAACTGCAGCCACGACGATGGATACACTCTACTTGAGGTGAGAGGGAGGGGGGTTCATCAGCTGCATGCATGCTGGTGGCTGCGTGTGTGTGTGTGTGAGAGGGAGAGAGAGACATTTAAGTTGTAAAGGAAATACACACTAAAAGATGCAAAGAGGTTTAAAATAAGTCATGTACATGTTTAGGCCAACAACACCTGTCACAGGTGCAGTCTGTTTCAGTGGGAAACACTGCAGTTATCTGTTTACATTAACATTGCACATAGGCATACAAAGTCACATGTGCCGTGTCAGAATGAAAATGAAAACGATGCTCTAAGACTTTTCTATTTCCAGCAATGCATCATATTACATTGTATAGTAAAGTATATGTCACCTGCCCTGGGAATGTTGAATCTGTTATGGGTTTTAAATTACATTAAAACTTTCAATTTGTTGATCACCTGTTTTTCCCTCATGGATAACATTTTTTCTTCCCTAGGTATGTTACCTTTTTTGGCACACTAATCGATTTGATAGTGGTAAGTCCCCACAACTATATCTTTAAAAGTCAAATACAGTTTAAATATTTGAAAAATATTAGTTATTTTTGTGCCTAAATTCGTATCAGACTATTTTTGTTCAAAAAGATAAGGTCAGTGTATCCACATGAATTCCTGTTGTCACTAATACCAAACACCTGTGGAATAACCTCATGCTTACCTGTGCATGTCATCCCTTTTATTTGCTCCTCTGCAGCTTCTTCTGCTTAAAAAAAATAAAAGAACTTTCAGAGATTCACTTAAACTTTTTTTTTCAGTCCTATTAATCAAAAATAATAAAGTGCTAAAGCTTGTGCAAAAGTTAAGACGAGACCAACAGCAAACAGCTACTCAGCAAAGCCTAATGAGCTACACATTGCTACACGGCGTGCCATGTGAGGCGTTTGAGGTCCATTTGGAAACATTGTGATGCGGTCAAGTTAGCTCCGTAAAATGACTATTTAAAAAGCTGGAAGCATCCGTCTGTAGCATCAGGGAACATTAAGATTCAAAGGAGAGTTGGAGCTCTCATACCGATTCCCAAATGACCCCCTGGGCCTCTTCCTTGGTCTCCTGCTCTGTGAGAATAACACCTCCACGTCGTAAATTGAGGTCTGATTCCTGTTTTCGTGACCACCAAGCGACCCACCATCTGCATTTGCTATGACAAAGCTCTATCTGATTTAGGATAACCTCCGACACGTTGGGAGGAAATCAAGCAGTATGTGATTCGCCGAGACCCCGACTGGCGTCAGCCTGTCCCTGAGATTCCTCTCTGAACTGTTTCTCACCTGGTTCTTATTTACAGGCCTTTCACACTTCACCAACTTGTGTAAACAATCCTGATCCCCCTTATCTCCTCGAAAGGCCTGGCGTAACAGCTGCAAGTCGTAAATAACTTCAATTGATCTCCGGAGACCTGACTCTCCTGTTGGCTCCCTAAACCCTCCAGATAACTTCTGATTGCAGAATTGACTTTATGGAACTGATATCAGAGTTCTAAGACCTAAAAGGTGTACTCAGGGTGTGATGTACATTCCAGTGTACTTTGAATGAACTGTCTACCATGTCTAGTTATAGAGATAACCTACTAGAATTGAATAAAAAGCCAAATCTAATTGATCTGTGAATTTTCTTAAAAGACCAACAGCTCCACCTAGTGATTTTTCTTGGTATGACACAATCCTGGACGTGCGCTGCCTCGGTTGCCGAATCTAGGGATAATGCAATCAATATGTGTTGCTATGTATTTTTAACAGTGCCTATCATGTAACAGTTTGTCCATAGTTATACACAACCCTGTGTTCTTGATTCACAGCAAGCCTGACAATAACCGAGTTATAGTTACTTTTTGTGTGTGTTTTTCTTTAAATGCATTAGAATTGTTTGATGTCACCATCTTGTCATTTGTGCATGTGGTTTGAGACCTTATACTTATGGTGAGTTGAGTGATATGAGTAATTCGTCGGCAAACTTAATTATTACTTAATAATAATAGTTATAGACGAGAATCGGCATATGATGTCACCACCCGCCCACTCCGTGGGGCCTTATAACTGAGAGCGCGATCCTCTCTCGCTCTCTCTCGTTCCTCGCTCTCTCGTTGCTGCTTCTTCATCGCTGTAATCACTCTTTCCTTCCGTTACTTTCTTCCTCGTTACTTCGTTTGGACTACACACTTAGGCCTCTGTCTTACAGGCACGTGTAGTTCTTTTCTTATGCTGAACGCGCATACTTTTAGTCATTTTTATTAGAGAGCAACTTTGATCCGCAGATTAACAACTTTTATATTCAGATTTAATTTTGAAAGTCTGAATATCTAAATCCTCCTCAAAAGCCTGCACAGCATTATTTTGATTTTGATCTTTTTGGTCTCGCATAGTCGTCTGTGAGACATCGTTAACCTGGCCAGTGACGGTGTTTAAAGATACTTCTGCGGATCAGATTTTTCATCTTCTCGTCAAAACCTTTTTGAGAGTTTTTGAGCCGCGGCCCACTTCAAAGTCTTCAAAGTCTACGCTTTGCCAGAGGCCTCTGATCGAACTGCCGAAGGATCCGTGGGGCGCTGGTGGACTCGGACCACAGACCTGCCGTTCGGCTTCCCAAGCTGAACCAACCCGAATCAACTTGATCCACAACGGTCTGACGTGAGCCACCCGTAGCCTGGACCTTCCGAACCTCAGAGAGAACCACGAGCCTTCTACGACCAAGTAGGCAAACGTCCAGTTACTTTGTACTTAAAAGGAGGCTTGATGCGCTCTTAAACTTAAAAAGTGTTCTGACATTTAGATTGATTAAATCCAAATTCTCTCCGAAATTCCTCACAGATTTTCGTATAGGTCATAAATTCTTCAGGCATATACACTCACTCATCATCGTTTTATGTTTCCTGGTTTCCATTCAATTTATTGTTTATTCTTATTTCATCTATAATCTACCATTTATTTTCATGTATTGTAACCATTTTCATTTTAATAAATTTGTGATTATTGATTTTAAACTCACTGTCTGTTAGTGTTCTTCAGAATTCAGTGTCCCTGAAGCGAGAATTCTGCCTTAAGATTTGAGATTGATAAACTTGATTTGATTAATTTACTTTATTTAAGGGAATTAAATGGGTAATTAATTAATTAAATTAAGGTTCGCCTTATTAAAAGGCTGGTGCCCCCAACGAGAACAATACAGTGAATTGTTAATTGATAATAATTCATAATTTAACAACTAAATCTTTCAGATTTAACGCTGCCAAATTTCTAATCGCTACACGTCCATCTGCCAACTATCTTTACTGCTTGTTGCTTTCAAGGTTTCAGGAAGCAAAGAGCATGATGTGTTTTAATGCGTTCTGCAGAGTTAGAGATTTTGGCTGAAATTTGTATTTTGGCAATTCGACATAATGGCATAAGCTGCATTGTATGAGTTCATATTTTTAAACGTGATGCCTTTTATTTATTAAAGGAGACATATCATGCTGATGCATGATTTAATACTTTCATATAATATAATAAATTTGAAAACAAGACCTTACACCCCCCTTAATTTTCAAAAAATGAGACATTGTATTTTTTCTGATATCCTAGAACGAGATTTGATGCCTCTGAAAATAGGTCATTGCGAGATGTCCGCGAGATTTCAAACGTCATGACGACACGAGGTACCTCTCTTTTTATTGGAGTAATCTGATAAAACACTTCCTCCTCTGTGATGTCCGTTAGCCACAAAACCGTCACCGAGGAACACATCCACCAGCAGGGGTATAAAACTCCCTAGCTCACATTCACTCGTTACCAGCTCTGGCCTGTAGGGGGACTCAATACGCGGTCGCTGCTTTGAGCCTGCCGGAAAATACAGTAGAAGAAGAAGGACAGGCTGGCTCAGACCCCGATAGAATTGACCAATCAGAGCACGAAGGGCTGTGACGTTGTGAGGTAACTTTAGGTCATCCTGAGATCCTCGTGTTTCAACGAGAGCTTGTTAACGGCCTAAAATGAGGATTTTGAGAACGCTATTGTGGGGCAATGAAGGAACTAAATGACTTGTACTGAGGGCAGAAATGCTTTACAGGCATCCTAGTCTGGCACAGTGAGAAGGAGAAACAAGCATGATATGTCCTCTTTAAACCATTGTTTTGACTGTTGGACCAAATAATAGTTTTAGTCTGTTTGTCGATTATTTTGTTACATAAAAAAATAAAGTCAAGTTGTAGAATTATTATATTGTATAATCCAGAACTTATTATTGAATGATATCTTAAATGTATTTGTATGTTTATTTGTTTGGGACAGATATAGAATACCCAGACAAACTGAAAACAGTCATCCAGTGCAGGTATCATAGTGTGATACCCCCACAAACAGTGTTGAGCTGTTAACTTGCAACACTCTAGATGTGCTTTAACAAAAATAAAACAATCAAACAATGACTCTAAGGAGTAAAATAGGAGGGAATTCATTCACACATTTTATTGTAGAGATATTAAGTATTGCTTTGTTGTGTCAACACTTGAACGTTTGTTAAAAATCCTGTTTGGTGCATCCCTTTTGCTTATGCAAACAACACATATTGGATAATTTTCTCAGAATTAGACTTTATCACGTGGAACATTAAAACTTTTTTTTCCTTTTTGTATCTTGACATGACATGAGTAAGAAGGAAAAGCCGTGTTTTAATGTTTTAACAAGATATGTTTGGATAGAAATCAGACAAACCATCTTAGCTTTATCCTATCTTTGATGTTTTTCATGTTTTTCTAAATCTTTGGGTCTTTTTTGTTGTCAAGCCATCAAATTCATCCCTATGGCAAGGAACCCAGCTAACCACTAAGGCAACATGCATATGTCTGCAACATTATCCCCTGCTGTGCTTCGTGTATCTTTTTACCTCCATTTACTCCTAATTGCTTCACTCGACAGGACCTCTTTCAACATGCGGCTCTCCTCCGGCTGCCATCATCAGACCAGCATGCAGCTAAATGGTCCTGCCATACAAAAAGCAACAGCTACTTTCAAGAGTCAGGCATTCAGACAGAGCTGGCAACCTGTGACAAGCAGATCCTTCAACTAAGAGTTAACACCATGTCTGCCACAATTATCCATACAAAGCACACTTACATCAACCTCTTGGTGCTTTATAATTGCTTTGCTTTAAAACCCTATTCTTTCCTATCAACGCACCAGTGTCATACACTCTGATTGATAAGAAAATAAAACCACCAACGAGTAACTGGAGATTTAATACATCATGACTTAAAGACCCTAATTTTATCAGCTATTTTGAAAAAGAATGGTCTCTATATATAGAACATAATGACCTACCAGAGACCTCAGCTTGTGTTCTTTGGGAAGCAGGAAAGGCAGTAATGCGAGGGAAAATAATTTCATTCTCATCACACAAGAAAAAGGAGGAGAAGCAGCGAACATCTGAACTGGAGTCAAGACTCAAATCACTAGAAGAAGCATATAGGGCATTCCCTGAAGAGCACATACTAAACAGTATTAGGAAGGCTAAACTCGAGTTGAATGAAATAATCGAAAAGAAAACTCAATTTATGATGCAAAGACTACGCTTGGACAAATTTGAACACAGCAACAAATCTGGTAGATTCCTAGCTAGTCAATTAAAGGCAAACAAAGAGAAAACAACTATCTCCTCTGTTAAGGATTCAGCAGGAAATATCACCCATGACCCTGACAGAATAAGTAACATCTTTAGGGATTTCTATAAGACACTTAATTCATCACAGATTGACCCACCAGATAGCAGCATTGAAGAATTTCTTAGTGACATTAACCTCCCAAAATTGCAACCAGAACAGGGAATGGCTTTGGACTCACCCCTCACAATTGGGGAACTCCATAAAGCACTACAAGGCATGCCCAGTAATAAAGCCCCAGGTCCAGATGGTTTTCCAGCAGAATTCTATAAGGCATTCTTTTTTTAAGATGGTCTCAGAGATCAAGGCAAAAGGAAAAATACCCCAAAACATGAACTCAGCTAACATTACCCTACTACTAAAACCAGGAAAAGACTCCACACTTCCATCCAGTTACCGGCCAATTTCGTTAATAAACGCTGACCTCAAAATAATCTGCAAAGCTCTTGCCAAACGATTAGAAACAGTAACTCCTCTTATTATACACCCTGATCAAACAGGCTTTATAAAGGGCAGACATGCTTCCACTAATATGCGCAGACTAACAAATCTGATAGATTATGCCACCTCACACAATCTAGAAACCACAATCATCTCCTTCGATGCAGAAAAAGCATTTGACCGTGTTAACTGGAAGTTCCTATTTGCAACATAGAACAAATTTGGATTCGGTCCATTTTTTATTGACTGGCTGGAGATTTTATACAATGACCCAAATGCATGTGTGAGGACAAATGATCAAACTTCTCCAAGCTTCAGTCTACAAAGGGGCGCCAGACAGGGCTGCCCACTCTCCCCCTCACTTTTTGCTATCTTTATTGAACCCTTAGCAGCTAGTATTAGACAAACTAAAGAAATTAAAGGTATTAATGGCAATAGTATAGAACACAAGACTAGTCTTTATGCTGATGATGTATTGCTTTTTCTCCAGAACTCTCAAACATCTCTCTCTCATACAATCACACTCATTAATAAATTCTCATCAGTTTTGGACTACTCCATTAACTGGTCTAAAACTACTGTTCTACTTTTCAACTGCATGTTCCAGAATATTCCAAATATTAAACTACATTCAGGGAATATTAAATACTTGGGAATAAACATCTCTCCTAGTATTTCTGAATTAATAAAGCTAAACCATGTCCAGCTTTTAAAAACAGTTGAGGACGACCTCACTCGGTGGAAAACCCTACCCATATCACTCATGGGAAGAGTTGCCACCATAAAAATGAGGATTCTACCTAGAGTAAACTATCTGTTCTCAATGATTCCCACGAAACCTCCTTCCACCTGGTTTAAAACCTTAGACTCATTCATTAATACATTTCTATGGAAAGCCAAACCATCGCGTATTAGTTTAAAAACTCTACAAAAGACTAAAAACAATGGTGGTTTAAATTTGCCCAATTTTCACCTCTATTTCCTAGCAAGCAGATTACAATACATATCAAAATGGCTAAATCCCAACCAACTAGATGAACCATGGCTTGATGTAGAGCAAGTACTATGTAATGACCTAGTTATTTCTAGTATGCCATTTATAAGCCCAACTGTAAGGTATCAGAAATGTTTTAAAATCATCAACATCAGTTCCACTCTGACAGCCTGGTGGGAGTTTCTGAAATTAACCAAATCTTCACTCGTTCCGTGTAAGCTTACACCCATCTGGAACAACCCCGACATCCTGCAAAATAAGAAAATGATAAACTTTCCTTAGTGGATTAATAAAGGAATAAAGCATCTCGAACATATTGTCCTAAACAGAAAATTCATACCATTCGAGGAACTCACTGTGCAATATGAAATCAGCAGTACCAAATTCCTAGATTACCAACAAATAAAATCCATAATAAACAATAAATAGATTCCCAACCAGCTGGACTTACAACTCCCTGCTCAGGTTGCAGAATTTATAAATCTCAAAGCCCCAAAATTGTTATCAAAAATCTATAGGCTACTGGTCAAGACAGAAGATTCAATCTCACTCCCAACGCTCAAGTGGGAAACAGATTTATCCAGTAGTTTTGATTATAACTTTTGGTCTCAAGTCTGTTCAAATACATTCGAAATGACTAAAAATTCAAATCTGCAACTTATACAGTGCAAAATTATCCACAGAATCCAGTACACGGGACAAAGGATGTTCAAGATGGGCCTAACGCAATCAAATATGTGCTCACATTGCACCAATAACATACCAGATGACTATTTACATGCTGTGTGGTCCTGTACACCAGTTCAGAAGTTTTGGCTCTGGGTGTGTGAGGACCTTTCAGTATGGTTCAAGTGTAATATTCCGGCATGTCCCAGACTGTGCCTTCAAGGGAACCTGGATGACACCGTCATAGACGCTAACTTGAAACTCTTAGTCCTCACTGCCCTATGCATCACAAAGAAAAGTATTCTCTTAAATTGGAAAGCAAAAATAAGGTCCTATGGACCTGCCCGGGCTTGCCTCCAGAGGGGCGGGTTGGCGTGCGCCTCTGGCGTCTGCCTCTGGTACTGTTGGGACCATGGAGCTCATGTAGCAGGATGGGATGGGTGGTGGGGGGGGTTCTTGGGCCAGTGGGCCTGGGGGTAACCAGCCCTTGGACTGTTGCGTGAATGTCTGTGTATGTATGTGCGTATATATATGTGTGCGTGTGCATGTATGTGGTTTGTGTGTCTATGTGCATATATGTGTATGGGTTTGTGTGTGTATGTATGTATATGTGTATGTCCTTGTATGTGAGTATGTGTTTATATGTATATGTATGTATGTGTATGTGTATGTGTATGTGTATGTGTATGTGTATATGTATGTGTATGTATAGATGTGTGTGTATATATGTATATCTATATATATTTATTAGTTCTGTCAGACGATTAGGGGAATTGATCTGGTTGGTCGCCAGATTTGTGGTTGATTGATTGATTGATTGATCTAGTTGGTCGTGTTTTGGTCTCATGTCTGCTGGAGGTGCCCTGGGTGGGGGGGATTTGAGTTCTAGGATATTGTAGAGTTGTGGTGCGTGGCTAATCAGATGGGTGCACTGGGGGGTGGGGATTTGTGGATCTGCATTTTTGCTGGTGACTAGATGGAGCCGGGGTCGGGGCAGCTTGTCCGAGGGGTTCTTGGCTTGGTCAGGCAGCTCAGGTTGCACTTGAGGTGTGTTTCGTGGATCGGGTGAGGGGGGGGGCGAGTGCATCTGGCGAGCCGGTTGGGCCTGGTGCATTATTGGAGAGTGTAGTGCAGGTATAGATGGGTGGATTGGGAAGTGGAGTGGGACTGGGTCTTGGGTGTGCTATTCCTGTTGTCGCCAGATGGTGTATGGTGGGCGGGGCTCTTCAGGCTGACCACCTGGAGGGCGTCGCCTCCAGAACTGTTTGGTCGTCTGCCCCCCAATTTTAACCATTTTTACCTGCATTAGGAAGAGAGAATAGGGAAAGTAAGGTGGAGCACAGAGAGGAGAGTCTTGTGTCTTGTGTGACTTGTAGCCTAAAAATAATAAAATTAAATAAAATTTTAAAAAACTTAAAAAAAAATTTTGGCGCGCTCTTTGCACGCACATCATGAACCTCAAAATCCTGGCTACGGCCCTGGTGACCATGTGATTTAAAAATGGTGTACATAGTTTGTGTTTTTAAGTTATATATGCTGCAGTGGCGATTGCTCTAAGACTGCAAGGGAAGCTCAGCTTCCCCTAAAATGTCCCCCAAAAAAGTGTTGATATGTCCTGCTGTGTGTACATTTCATTGACTAAATATGTGCTAGAATACCTTCATCTTTTGTTCAGAATCAGCTACTTATCACAGGTAACTGGCGGGACTTCCTTCTCATTCATCCCCGCAGCGTCCCAGCGCTTCAACACAGCCGGACGCTGAGCGTCTTCTGACTTCAGCGGTTAAATATAGAGTGGGTTGTTCCACTGTGGAAACTGGACGGTCATTGGATAAACGCTGGGCTTTGTCCCGCCCATCGGACGCTCAGCGTCTCTGGGAGTCTATGAGGCAGTGGGCTGGCCTGGACGCTCGGCTTCTGCATGATGATTGGATGATCTGTCTGAGGCCGAATCCTGTTTTTGATTGACAGTGAAATGAGCCAATCAGCGATCTTGAAGGCTCACCCTTCACCGGGGTATCTTCTAAGTTTTACATTCAGTTGTTCTGGACTGATTCGGAGGATTTATCGGTCACCAGCGACTTTATCTTTCTTAAAAATGACTAGCGTTGTGTTTGAAGATTCTCTCCTGCCACCTTTTCTTTTTACCAACGAGCAGCTGTGGCTGGGGAGCTTCTCTCCCTCTCACTCACACTCACAGCCTGTCAAACAGTGGTCTCTCGTAGCTGCTCCAGCTGCTAGCAAGCTGCACGTCATGGCAGATAGTATGAATGTTGTCAACCAGATTTTGGCGAGGCCATTTGATAGTCTTCCTTACGAAGAGAAAATTAGAGTCAAACAGCAGGGCAGATCAACTCCTAAGATTGATTTAGTTTAAAAGGTGGGGAAAAGTATCAGGGCTTCACAGCATTCCTGGTATGACAAGGTGAGCTGGCTCACTGTAGTGCTGTCACAAATAAAATGTGTTGTCTGGTCAAAAGTGAGTTTTGGGGAACAAAATCCCAGGAAAAGACACCTAGTTGGTACAACAGGGTCACAGATCATTTACATAAATAAATAAATTTATGATGTAGGCCAGAAAAAAAATGAGCTTCCCCTCCCTGACTGAGCAGCAGCCGCCACTGATATGCTGTAATCATACTCTCACTGTTAACCTTTGTTGTTGTAAAAAAACAGACTGAAACAGCAATAATAAATCATTTCTGAGTCTTTGTTAGCAGTTGGTGAAATTTTGTGGTCATACACTACATTTGCTCACATCCTGTGCATCTCCTGGGGCTGAAGCCCCCCCTGTCCCTAAATCCAGTGACGCCCCTGACTGTGATCAAACTGAATAAACTAAAGGGTGTGAGGGTTGGTGTCAGCCCTCAGAGATGAGCAGCTTGTTTGTTGTCACCATGGCCATAGCTGCTATTGAAGTCACCGACGTCATGACCTCGGTATATTTTTCCGGAAAAAAATACAAACTGTATATTGTGAAATTATGAGGTGGAGCCGAGGGAGGGTGACGGAGTGACTCATCGTCTCTTCATAGACGAGCTTAATTGACATCTGGGTCGCACGCTGTATGGACCTGTTGACTGCCAGGATACGAGAGCTTTGACATAAAGATTATTGAAAGACAAAAAAAAGAGTAGCTCGAAGCACGGAGAGAGTTAAAGTGCATTGAAAGAAGAAGATATAAGGTACGTGTAACTTGTGTCATTTTTGTGTGTGGACCATTTGCCAGGCTTGAGCATTCGGGGCTTTGACCCCGAACGTTTTTTCAGTAGCCCCGGATATTTCCACTTCATAAATATAACAGAACTGTACATTGATTGAGCCACTGAAGGAGCTTTAGTTTTCCATCTTCAGTAAATGCAACACGTGCGTTGTATCAGAGAGGAGCTGCGTGAAGCATCTATGTTTGAAAACTCTGCAGAGGCTTAAATCTCCTGACTACGACGGAGGATTAGGGAATAACATACGATCCTTTGTATTTGCTGTATTTCGCAAAATCTGAATATGTGAATATCTTTCATACCCAAGCAGATGTTTCCGAGTTTGATCTAAAAGATGACTTAATTCTCGTAATTTTTCGACTTTATTCTCGTAAATTTACATTTTTTCTAGTTTTCAACGTGGCCCTAATCCTCCGTCGTGCCTGACTGCCACTACCCGAACAGATAAATAACAATTTAAAATCATTGTATTCTTACAAATTACGTGAAATGTTGCGCTGGGGGCCGCGGGGCTGCGGGACAGCCCTCAACTGAGATAGACGCTTTTAGGTGCGGTGAAACTCCTTGAAGATCGGAGAGCCTGTAAGCGTAAAGACGCAGGGACAGTGAGGGATCGTCAGTCACCTGGTGTGTTGTTATAATTAAACAGTGTCTCGTTGGCCCTCGTTACACGGTTTTTAGAGAGCACAGCAATTTAAAAAAGTATGAGTCCACCTTTTGGTTAAAACTCAGCACTCCTGAGCAGTCCAGCTCTTTTTTAACTTAATTTTTCTAAATTCATCCTGAGGTTTCTGCATCACTTATTCTCCATGATATAAGAGCAATCTGTAAAGGATCAAGCTCCAAATGAAGTCTACTACTGCAGCGATTCTCAACCTGTGGGTTGAGGCCCAAAAGTGGGTCTCAGAGCTGTATTCAGTGGACGGTGTATAAATCATGAGGCAAGTTTGTCTTCAGTGTTCAGAGTCTTTAAGGAGACAACAAAGATTATTTTATTTTACTCTGCTGTGCTGTAACAAGCACATATTAGCTGCTCTCTCAGGATCTTGATGTATCCTTCTCATGTTGGCACAGACATGAGGATTTTTCTATGATGAACCTTTGACTTGAGATATCAGGAAAACAACCAACATGAATGTTCTGATGAGAAACACTGTAAGATTAATGGATCTGTGAACTCCCAGGGCTCTCACTATTACTGAAGCTTTATTACATTTTATGCATCAAATGTGTTTTCTTTAATCTGAGGTCCAAACTGCCACGGTATTTCATTAAACAAATTGAAGTGGTTAATGTTTTTGAGATTTGATGTTGACTGTTGAGATGATCATTGTTTCTCAGAATAGAGCAGTAAGAGCCGACTCCTCACTCTGTTTAATCTGAAAGTGTCAAACATACTGGAACTGTTTCCTTCCACTTCTTATATCAGCTAAGGGAAATCTTTTATACATTTCCATAAATAGGACAGTCACCTCAGAATGTACCTTGTTTGACAACTGTCCTCATGCTGGACATCAGTGATCATCCACTGGTGGCCTTGAGGCCACATCAGGCCCTCCACAGCCCCCAGAACAAGATCAAAAAATGTGAATGCGTTTTAGTTGGAGTTAGAAAAGT
Organism: Scarus forsteni; assembly: GCA_036419115.1. Lineage (NCBI taxonomy): Eukaryota > Metazoa > Chordata > Actinopteri > Labriformes > Labridae > Scarus > Scarus forsteni. The sequence goes on from JAZDUH010000188.1 coordinate 242,418, forward strand.
CTATTTCTTTTCAGTGATTCCCTACAGCTGTAAATGCAGCCCCTGAAACTGTTGGATCTGTTTTACAGAAATCCACCTGCCAGCCAACATTCAACCAGGAAAATAATAACATTTAAGTCAGTGCTGGACAACATGACAGACCAGAGAGAAACAGCCAAGATAGACTCGAAAGGACTTGAAACTCCAACTAAAGGACTCAGGACATGAGCTTGGACTTGACTGTCTTGTCTGGAGACTAACTTGTAACTTGCATAACAGTGACTTGGTCCCACCTCTGGCTACAGGTAATATATCAGTAAAAGAATTAAAGTCTGCTGAAAGATTCATCGTGTTATTGATGCATAACCTTAGCTAACACAGCAGGAGAGGTAACACAACAACAACAACAACAACAAGCCTCCAGTAGAAATGAACTGTTCACATATTTCATGAGAGAAGCTGTCAGTCTCATTTCTTATGTAGCAGAATGTTTTGATAGATACTTTATTATACAGTCATACTGTCCTGTAATTCTGCTTCATGTTTCTCTCAGAATACATCAGACTGATGCTTTTAAATATGAAATATTCAAAATTCTCTTCCGGGGGAGCATGCCCTCGGACCCCCCTGGAGGCGTTACAGTCTTCTGACCTTTCTCACCACAGACCCATTTTCATGTCTACATGACGCAGTTCAGCAGCAGAAAAAATACAAGGAAAGCATATAGGCCCAGAGAGATTTTTTTCTGAATCCCAGACTTTCCTGAGGGTTCGGGCTTAGCCCCAATGACCTCAGTCCCAAACGCCCCTGGTAACAACAGATGTTTATTAAAAAAGCAGAAAGTTAGAAATAATAATAAAACATAAATGATACATAAATAAAATAGAAACAAGTAATTAGAAAACAATTGACAAGCATTCACAACTACTTATCACCAGCAACAATGACATATGAAGCAACAGAGGACCTTTTACCTATCACCTTCATATTTCCTTATTATTGAAATTAAAGACATTCTTCTGTTAGGTGCCATTTTAGCTCAGCAACTTTCCTTTAAAAATGTTATTACATTTGTACTTATACCATTTATTCTGGGGGTCTGTTAATCTACTGGGAATTTTGCTTGGTCCAGCTCAAAATGTTACAATTTAATGTTTTTTAACAGTTATTTTGGCATATGGCATAGACCAATTTCCCCCCAGTTACCGGACATTCTAACATAAAGGAATACAAGTTTGTATACACAGTCAGTGTAATGTTGACATTTGAATCCTGCAAAGGTATTTCATGAACCCTAAATAAATACATAATAATAAATATAAATAAATAAATGATAAACAAGTAGTCTGAGAAAGACGAGTTCTATTTCACAGCATAATGTAATTTCAATCCATTTCTTTTACATTAAAGCAAAGTTTCAGTTGTTGCTACCACAAATTTTATTACCACATTGCAAAATGATTACTATTTGTTGTTTAAAAAAATTATTTAAAAAAAATCCAAGTAACAAGGTGGACAGAAGAGTAGCAGGGTGCACATCACACGAGTGAACCACACCACAACATACATGTATTACTTAAGAGAAAAGCTATATATACATATATATATATACACACACACACATATATATATATATATATATATATATATATATATATATATATATATATATATATATATATATATATATATATATACATATAGATGTACACACACACACACAGTGAGAGGAAAAAGTAAGCACACCCTTTGTAATTTTGTACATTTCTGCCTAAATTGGTCATAAAATGTGGTCTAACTCAAGTCACAAGAATGAATAAACAGGGGGAATAAGTAAGTACACTCTTGGATTCAGTAGCTGGTTGACCCTCCTTTGACAGCAATAACTTCAACTAGACGTTTCCTGGAGCTGCAGATTAGGTGCGCACAACGATCAGGATGAATCTTGCAACATTCCTCTTCACAAAACTGCTGCAGTTCTGCAAGATTCTCGGGATGTCTGGTGTGAACAGCTTTCTTGAGGTCATGCCACTGCATCTCAATTGGGTTTAGGTCAGGACTTTGACTGGGCCATTCCAGAACATTTATTTTATTCTTCTGAAACCATTCTAAAGTTGACTTGCTTCTGTGCTTTGGGTGGTTGTCCTGTTGCAGCACCCACCTTCTTTTGAGCTTCAACTGTTTGACAGATTGTCTCAGGTTTTTCTGCACAACATCTTGGTAAACTTGTGAGTTCATTTTTCCATTGATGATGGCGAGCTGTCCAGGCCCTGAGGCAGCAAAGCAGCCCCACACCATGATGCTCCCCCCACCATACTTAACAGTGGGAAAAAGGTTTTGATGATGGTGTGCTGTTCCATTTTTCCTCCACACATGACGTTGTGTGTTCCCACCAAACAATTCAACTTTGGTTTCATCACTCCACAGAATATTTTCCCAGTTGTGCTGTGAAGCATCTAAATGCTTTTTTGCAAACTTCAAACGTGTAGCAATGTTCTTTTTAGACAGTAATGGCTTCCTGCGTGGTGTTCTCCCATGAACCGACCACTCCTTGGAAGAGAAGCAACAGTGCTGAACTGTGTCCATTTGTAGACAATTTTTCTCACCGTGGATTTGTGAACATCAAGACTTTTATAGATGGTTTTGTAACTTTTTCCAGCTTTACACAAATCAACAATTCTTGATCTTAGGCCTTCAGAGAGTTCTTTTGAGCGAGGCATGGTGCACATTAGACAGTGCCCCTCATCAAGAGACAACTCTTAACTGGTGTGTGTTTTCCAGTGGGCAGGGCAGCTTTAAGCCACACCTCAGCAATTGAACTTCAGGATGGCTCACACCTGACTCATAAATTTGACTAACTAGCTCTTGGAGGATCCTTAGCCAGGGGGGTGTACTTACTTATTCCTCCCTGTCTCGTGAATGTTAACATCTAATGGCCAATAAAAATACGATAAGATGTAATTGTTTGGGTGGTATTAGTTTAAGCAGACACCGTTTACTCATTCTTGTGATTTGAGTTAAGGTCAGACCACATTTTATAAACAATTTAGGCAGAAATGTACAGAATTACGAAGGGTGTATATATATATATCTCTTCCTCAAAGGTAATACATGTGTGTGTATATATATATATATATATATATATATATATATATATATACACACATATATATATATATATTTATACACACATATATATATATATATGTATATATATATATATATATATATATATATATATATATATTTATATAACCAACGGGCTAGTGGATAAGACGAATGAAACCATACAAAGATGAGGAAAATGGTTGATTTTGAATAAATATTTCATGTAAATTGCAATTATATGATATTCATATTACAGCATCAAATGCACGTTGGACCACAAATCATTTTGGGAGATGCCTTTTGTTAATTCATATTCCTTTTGTATTTCTTTCAGGGCTCTCAGCAAGCTGGTGGCCAACAAACCCCAAAATTGGGAGGAGTACTTGGATGCTGTAATGTTTGGGTTGCGGACCAAAAAACAAATCACCACTAAGTTCTCCCCTTTCTTTCTGATGTTTGGGCAAGGGCTCGGTACCCAACAGAAGTGCCAGAACACATAGACGCATGTCTCAATGTTATTTAAGGTCTGTTGATGCAGTGTTGACACCATGGAAAGAAAGAACTTATAAACATTTGTTCACAGGTAGACAGCAGTGTTGGGATGCTGTGGCCGAAGAAGCTGTGTCAGAGGACATTAAGAGACTTGATGCAGAGTCTGCCATTAAAATAGGGGACAGGGTGTGGAGAGAAAACATCCGCAGTCAACAGAGAAAAGGCAGCAAACTTGAGGCAAACTGTCTTGGCCCTTTCACTGTGGTGGCACTGCAGGGAAAAAGTGCTGATCTCCAGGCAGAAAATGGTACTGTTTTAAAAAAAAGTAAATTTGGACCATCTTAAAATTGCAAAGGAGGAGCTGCTTCGAATTCCCCATAAAATCAGCACCTAAGTGTCCCAAGCCTCAGCACATCCAGCAGTCCCAGCCTCTGCAGTGCCAGCCTCTGCCCACCCAGCAGTCCCAGCCTCTGCAGTGCCAGCCTCTGCCTCTCCAGCAGACCCAGCCTCTGCAGTGCCAGCCTCTGCCCCTCAAGCAGTCCAAGCCTCTGCAGTGCCAGCCTCCTCAGTGCCAGCCTCAGCTTCACCAGCAGGCCAAGCCTCTGCAGTGCCAGCAGCCCCAGCCTCCACAGTGTCAGCCTCATCAGTACCAGCCTCAGCCTTACCAGCAGTCCCAGCCGCTGCAGTGCCAGCCTCAGCCCATCCAGCAGTCCCAGCCTCTGTAGTGCCAGCCTCTGCCCCTCCAGCAGTCCCAGCCTCTGCACTGCCAGCATCTGCAGTAGCTCCAGCCCCAGCCTTCACAGTGTCAGCCTCCTCAGTGCCAGCCTCAGCTTCACCAGCAGCCCCAGCCTCTGCAGTGCCAGCCTCTGCCTCTCCAGCAGTCCCAGCCTCTGCCCTTCCAGCAGTCCCAGCCGCTGCAGTGCCAGCCTCTGCAGTGGCAGCCTCTGCCCATCCAGCAGTCCCAGCCTCCTCAGTGCCAGCCTCTGCCCCTCCAGTAGTTCCAGCCTCTGCAGTGTGAGCCTCTGCTCATCCAGCAGTCCCAGTCTCTGCAGTGCCACTGCCAGCTCCAGCCCATCCAGCAGTCCCAGCCTCTGCCCTTCCAGCAGTCCCAGCCGCTGCAGTGCCAGCCTCTGCAGTGGCAGCCTCTGCCCATCCAGCAGTCCCAGCCTCCTCAGTGCCAGCCTCTGCCCCTCCAGTAGTTCCAGCCTCTGCAGTGTGAGCCTCTGCTCATCCAGCAGTCCCAGTCTCTGCAGTGCCACCATCTGCAGGGCCTCCAACCCCAGCCTTCACAGTACCAGCCTCCTCAGTGCAAGGCTCAGCTTCACCGGCTGCCCAGCCTCCACAGTGCCAGCGTTCTCAGTGCCAGCCTCAGCCCATCCAGCAGTCCAAGCCTCTGCAGTGCCAGCTTCTGCAGTGCCTCCAGTCCCAGCCTCTGCAGTGCCGGCCTCTGCCCATCCAGCAGTCCCAGCCTCTGCAATGCCAGCCTCAGCCCATCCAGCAGTACCAGCCTCTGCAGTGCCAGCCTCTGCCCCTGCAGTGCCTCCAGCCCCAGGCTTCATGGTGCCAGCCTCGTCAGTGCCAGCCTCAGCTTCACCAGCAGCCCAAGCCTCTGCAGTGCCAGCAACCCCAGCCCCCACAATGCCAGCCTCCTCAGTGCCAGCCTCAGCTTCACCAGCAGCCCCAGCCTCTGCAGTGCCAGCCTCTGCCTCTCCAGCAGTCCCAGCCTCTGCCCATCCAGCAGTCCCAGCCTCTGCAGTGCCAGCCTCTGCTCCTCTAGCAGTACCAGCCTCTGCAGTGGCAGCCTCAGCCCATCCAGCAGTCCCAGCCTCTGCAGTGCCAGCCTCTGCCCCTCCAGCAGTCCCAGCCTCTTCAATGCGAGCCTCTGCTCATCCAGCAGTCCCAGTCTCTGCAGTGCCAGCATCTGCAGGGCCTCACGCCCCAGCTGTCACAGTACCAGCCTCCTCAGTGCAAGCCTCAGCTTCACCGGCAGTCCCAGCCTCTGCACTGCCAGCTTCTGCAGTGCCTCCAGTCCCAGCCTCTGCAGTGCCGGCCTCTGCCCATCCTGCAGTCCCAGCCTCCGCCCATCCAACAGTACCAGCCTCTGCAGTGCCAGCCTCTGCCCCTCAAGCAGTCCCAGCCTCTGCAGTGCCAGCTTCCTCAGTGCAAGCCTCAGCTTCACCAGCAGCCCCAGCCTCCACAGTGCATGCGTCCTCAGTGCCAGCCTCAGCCCATCCAGCAGTGCATGCGTCCTCAGTGCCAGCCTCAGCCCATCCAGCAGTCCCAGCCTCTGCACTGCCAGCCTCAGCCCATCCAGCGGCCCCAGCCTCTGCAGTGCCAGCAACCCCAGCCCCCACAATGCCAGCGTCCACAGTGCCAGCCTCTGCCCCTCCAGCAGTCCCAGCCTCTGCAGTGCCACCCTCTGCTCATCCAGCAGTCCTAGCCTCTGCAGTGCAAGCCTCTGCCCCTCCAGCAGTCCCAGCCTCTGCAGTGCCAGCCTCTGCTCATCCAGCAGTCCCAGCCTCTGCAGTGCCATCCTCTGCAGTGCCAGTCTCTGCCCCTCCAGCAGTACCAGCCTCGGCAGTGCCAGGATCTGCAGTGCCTTCAGCCCCAGCCTTCACAGTGCCAGCCTCAGCTTCACCAGCAGCCCCAGTATTTGCAGTGCCAGCCTCAGCCAATTCAGCAGTCCCAGCCTCTACCCCTCCAGCAGTCCCAGCCTCTGCAGTGCCAGCCTCGGGCCATCCAGCAGTCCCAGCCTCTGCAGTGCCAGCCTCTGCCCGTCTAGCAGTCCCAGCCTCTTCAGTGGCAGCCTCAGCCCATCCAGCAGTCCCAGCCTCCTCAGTGCCAGCCTCTGCAGTCCAGCCTTTGCCTATCCAGCAGTGCCAGCATCTGCTGTGCCTCCAGCCCCAGCCTTCACAGTACCAGCCTCCTCAGTGCAAGCCTCAGCTTCACCAGCAGCCCCAGCCTCTGCAGTGTCAGCAGCCCCAGCCTCCACAGTGCCAGCCTCTGCCCCTTCAGCAGTCCCAGCCTCTGCAGTGCCAACCTCAGCCCATCCAGCAGTCCCAGCCTCTGCAGTGCCAGCCTCTGCCCCTCCAGCAGTCCCAGCCTCTGCAGTGCCAGCATCTGCAGTGCCTACAGCCCCAGCCTTCACAGTGCCAGCATCCACAGTGCCAGCCTCAGCTTCACCAGCAGTTCCAGCCTCTGCAGTACCAGCAGCCCCAGCCTCCACAGTGCAAGCGTCAACAGTGCCAGCCTGTGCCCCTCCAGCAGTCCAAGCCTCTGCAGTGCCAGCCTCTTCCCCTCCAGCAGTCCCAGACGCTGATCATCCAGCAGTCCCAGCCTCTGATGTGCCAGCCTCTGTCCATCCAACAGTCCCAGCCACTGCAGTGCCAACATCTGCAGTGCCAGCCTCTGTCCCTCCAGCAGTCCCAGCCTCTGCAGTGCCAGCATCTGCAGTGCCTCCAGCCCCAGCCTTTACAGTGCCAGCCTCAGCTTCACCGGCAGCCCCAGTCATTGCTTTGCTTGCCTCTGCCCTTCCAGCAGTCCCAGCCTCTGCAGTGCCAACCTCAGCCCATCCAGCAGTCCCAGCCTCCTCAGTGCCAGCTTCTGCCCATCCAGCAGTCCCAGCCTCTGCAGTGCCAACCTAAGCCCATCCTGCATTCCCAGCCTCTGCAGTGCCAGCCTCAGCCCATCCAGCAGTTCCAGCCTCCTCAGTTCCAGCCTCTGCCCATCCAGCAGTCCCAGCCTCTGCAGTGCAATCCTCAGCCCATCCTGCAGTTCCAGCCTCCTCAGTTCCAGCCTCTGCCCATCCAGCAGTCCCAGTCTCTGCAGTGCCAGCCTCAGCCCATCCTGCAGTTCCAGCCTCCTCAGTTCCAGCCTCTGCCCATCCAGCAGTCCCAACCTCTGCAGTACCAGCCTCTGCCCATCAAGCAGATTCGGCCTCCTCAGTGCCAGCCTCTGATCATCCAGCAGTCCCAGCCTCTCCAGAGCCAGCCTCCGCCCATCTGGCAGTCCCAGCCTCTGCAGTGCCGGCCTCAGCCCGTCCTGCATTCCCAGCCTCTGCAGTGCCAGCCTCTGAGCATCCAGCAGTCCCAGCATCTGCAGTGCTTCCAGCCCCAGTCTTCACAGTCCCAGCCTCTGCAGAGCCAGCAGTCCAAACCTCTGCAGTGCCAGCCTCAGCCCATGGAGCAGTCCCAGCCTCTGCAGTGCCAGCATCTGCAGTGCCTCCAGCTTCAGCCTTCATATTGCCAGCCTTCTCAGTGCCAGCCTCAGCCAATCCAGAAGTCTTGGCCTCTGCAGTGCCAGCCTCTGCCCCCAAGCAGTCCAAACCTCTGCAGTGCCAGCCTCAGCCCATCCAGCAGTCCCAGCCTCTGCAGTGCCAGCATCTGCAGTGCCTCCAGCCCCAGCCTTCACAATTCCAGCCTCCTCAGTACCAGCCTCATCTTCACCAGCAGCCCTAGCCTCCACAGTGCCAGCCTCCTCATTGCCAGCCTCATCCCATCCAGCAGTCCCAGCCTCTGCAGTGCCAGCCTCTGCCACCCCAGCTTTCCCAGCCTCCACAATGCCAGCCTCTGCCCATCCAGCAGTCACAGCCTCTGCAGTGCCAGCCTCTGCTCATCCAGCAGTCCCAGCCTATGCAGTGCAAGCATCTGCCTTCCCAGCAGTCCCAACCTCTGCAGTCCCAGCCTCAGCCCCTCCAGCAGTCCCAACCTCTGCAGTGCCAGCGTCTACAGCGCCTCCACACCCAGCCTTCACAGTACCAGCCTCCTCAGTGCCAGCCTCAGCTTCACCAGCAGCCCCAGCCTCTGCAGTGCCAGCAGCCCCAGCCTCCACAGTGCCAGCCTCTGCCCATTCAGCAGTCCCAGCCTCTGCAGTGCCAGCCTCTTCTCATCCAAAAGTCCCAGCCTCTGCCCCCTAAGCAGTCCCAGTCTCTGCAGTGCCAACCTCAGCCCATCCAGCAGCCCCATCCTCTGCAGTGCCAGCAGCCCAAGTCTCCGCAGTGCCAGCCTCTGTCCCCCCAGCAGTCCCAGCTTCTGCAGTGCCAGCCTCAGCCCATCCAGCAGTCCCAGCCTCTGCCCCTCCAGCAGTCCCAGCCTCCACAGTGCCAGCCTCCTCATTGCCAGCCTCATCCCATCCAGCAGTCCCAGCCTCTGCAGTGCCAGCCTCTGCCACCCCAGCTTTCCCAGCCTCCACAATGCCAGCCTCCTCATTGCCAGCCTCATCCCATCCAGCAGTCACAGCCTCTGCAGTGCCAGCCTCTGCTCATCCAGCAGTCCAAGCCTATGCAGTGCAAGCATCTGCCTTCCCAGCAGTCCCAACCTCTGCAGTCCCAGCCTCAGCCCCTCCAGCAGTCCCAACCTCTGCAGTGCCAGCGTCTACAGTGCCTCCACACCCAGCCTTCACAGTACCAGCCTCCTCAGTGCCAGCCTCAGCTTCACCAGCAGCCCCAGCCTCTGCAGTGCCAGCAGCCCCAGCCTCCACAGTGCCAGCCTCTGCCCATTCAGCAGTCCCAGCCTCTGCAGTGCCAGCCTCTGCTCATCCAAAAGTCCCAGCCTCTGCCCCCCAAGCAGTCCCAGTCTCTGCAGTGCCAACCTCAGCCCATCCAGCAGCCCCATCCTCTGCAGTGCCAGCAGCCCAAGTCTCAGCAGTGCCAGCCCCTGTCCCCCCAGCAGTCCCAGCTTCTGCAGTACCAGCCTCAGCCCATCCAGCAGTCCCAGCCTCTGCCCCTCCAGCAGTCCCAGCCTCTGTAGTGCCAGCTTCTGCCCCTCCAGCAGTCCCAGCATCTGCAGTGTCTCCAGCCCCAGCCTTCACGGTGCCCGCCTCCTCAGTGCCATCCTCAGCCCACCCAGCAGCCCCAACCTCTGATTTGTCAGCAGCCCCAGCCTCCACAGTGCCAGCCTCTTCCCCTCCAGCAGTCCCAGCCTCGGCTGTGCCAGCCTCACCCCATCCTGCATTCCTAGCCTCTGCAGTTCCAGCCTCTGCTCATCCAGCAGTCCCAGCCTCTGCAGTGCCAGCCTCATCCCATCCAGCAGTCCCAGCCCCTGCCCCTCCAGCAGTCCCTGCATCTGCAGTGCCAGCCTGAGCCCAGCCAGCAGTCCCAGCCTACTCAGTGCCAGCATCTACAGTGCTCTGCAGCCTACAGCCTCTGCAATGCCAGCCTTTGCTCATCCAGCAGTCCCAGCCACTGCAGTGCAAGCCTCTGCCCTCCCAGCAGTCCCAGTCTCTGCAGTGCCAGCCTCTGCCTCTCCAGCAGTCCCAACCTCTGCAGTGCTAGCATCTACAGTGCCTCCAGCCCCAGCCTTCACAGTGCCAGCCTCCTCAGTGCCAGCCTCAGCCCATCCAGCAGCCCCAACCTCCACAGTGCCAGCGTCCACAGTGCCAGCCTCCGTCCCTCCAGCAGTCCCAGCCTCTGCAGTGCCAGCCTCTTCCCAACAAGTTATCCCAGCCTCTGCAGTGCCAGCCTCTGACCCCCCAGCAGTCCCAGCCTTTGCCCCTCCAGCAGTCTCAGCATCTGCAGTGCCAGCCTCAGCCCATCCAGCAGTCCCAGCCTCTGCAGTGCCAGCTTCTGCCCCTCCAGCAGTCCCAGCCTCTGCAGTGCCAGCATCTGCAGTGCCTCTAGCCCCAGCCTTCACAGTGCCATCTTCCTCAGTGCCAACCTCAGCCCATTCAGCAGCCCCAACCTCTGATGTGTCAGCCTCTGTCCCTCCAGCAGTCCCAGCATCCTCAGTGCCAGCCTCTGCCCATTCAGCAGTCCCAGCCTCTACAGTGCAAGCCTCTGCTCATCCAGCAGTCCAAACCTCTGCAGTGCCAGCCTCTGCCTCTCCAGCAGTCCCAGCTTCCGCAGTCCCAGCATCTGCAGTGACTCCAGCTTAAGCCTTCATATTGCCAGCCTCCTCAGTGCCAGCCTCAGCTTCACCAGCAGTCCCAGCCTCTGCAGTCCCAGCCTCTGCAGTGCCAGCCTCTGCCCCTGCAGTGCCTCCAGCCCCAGGCTTCATGGTGCCAGCCTCGTCAGTGCCAGCCTCAGCTTCACCAGCAGCCTCAGTCTTTGCAGTGCCAGCAGCCCCAGCCTCCACAGTGCCAGCCTCTGCCCATTCAGCAGTCCCAGCCTCTGCAGTGCCAGCCTCTCTGCTCATCCAGCAGTGCCAGCCTTTGCCCCCCCGGCTGTCCCAGCCTCTGCAGTGCCAGCCTCAACCCATCCAGCAGTCCCAGCCTCAGCCCCTCCAGCAGTTCCAGCCTCAGCCCCTCCAGCAGTCCCAGCCTCTTCTCATCCAGCAGTCCCAGCCTCTGCAGTGCCAGCCTCTGCCCCCCCAGCAGTCCCAGCCTCTGCAGTGCCAGCCTCAGCCCATCCAGCAGTCCCAGCCTTTGCCCCTCCAGCAGTCCCAGCTTCTGCCCCTCCAGCAGTCCCAGCCTCTGCAGTGCCAGCATCTGCAGTGCCTCCAGCCCCAGGCTTCATGGTGCCAGCCTCCTCAGTGCCAGCCTCAGCTTCACCAGCAGCCTCAGTCTTTGCAGTGCCAGCAGCCCCAGCCTCCACAGTGCCAGCCTCCGTCCCTCCAGCAGTCCCAGCATCCTCAGTGCCAGCCTCTGCCCATTCAGCAGTCCCAGCCTCTACAGTGCAAGCCTCTGCTCATCCAGCTGTCCCGGCTTCCGCAGTCCCAGCATCTGCAGTGACTCCAGCTTAAGTCTTCATATTGCCAGCCTCCTCAGTGCCAGCCTCAGCTTCACCAGCAGTCCCAGCCTCTGCAGTGCCAGCATCTGCAGTGCCATCATCTGCAGTGCCTCCAGCCCCAGGCTTCACGGTGCCAGCCTCCTCAGTGCCAGCCTCAGCTTCACCAGCAGCCCCAGTCTTTGCAGTGCCAGCAGCCCCAGCCTCCACAGTGCCAGCCTCTTCCCATTCAGCAGTCCCAGCCTCTGCAGTGCCAGCCTCTGCTCATCCAGCAGTCCCAGCTTCTGCAGTGCCAGCCTCTGCCCCCCCGGCTGTCCCAGCCTCTGCAGTGCCAGCCTCAACCCATCCAGCAGTCCCAGCCTCAGCCCCTCCAGCAGTCCCAGCCTCAGCCCCTCCAGCAGTCCCAGCCTCTGCTCATCCAGCAGTCCCAGCCTCTGCAGTGCCAGCCTGTGCCCCTCGAGCAGTCCCAGCCTCTGCAGTGCCAGCCTCAGCCCATCCAGCAGTCCCAGCCGCCACCCCTCCAGCAGTCCCAGCATTTGCAGTGCCAGCCTCAGCCCATCCAGGAGTCCCCACCTCTGCAGTGCCAGCTTCTGCCCCTCCAGCAGTCCCAGTCTCTCCAGTGCCAGCATCTGCAGTGCCTCCAGCCCCAGCCTTCACAGTGCCAGCCTCCTCAGTGCCAGCCTCAGCCCATCCAGCAGCCCCAACCTCTGATGTGTCAGCAGCCCCAGCCTCCACAGTGCCAGCCTCTGTCCCTCCAGCAGTCCCAGCATCCTCAGTGCCAGCCTCTGCAGTGCAAGCCTCTGCTCATCCAGCAGTCCCCACCTCTGCAGTGCCAGCCTCTGCCCCTCCAGCAGTCCCAGCTTCTGCAGTTAAAGCATCTGCAGTGACTCCAGCTTCAGCCTTCATATTGCCAGCCTCCTCAGTGCCAACCTCAGCTTCTCCAGCAGTCCCAGCCTCTGCAGTGTCAGCATCTGCAGTGCCAGCATCTGCAGTGCCTCCAGCCCCAGCCTTCACGGTGCCAGCCTCTGTCCCTCCAGCAGTCCCAGCATCCTCAGTGCCAGCCTCTGCAGTGCAAGCCTCTGCTCATCCAGCAGTCCCCACCTCTGCAGTGCCAGTCTCTGCCCCTCCAGCAGTCCCAGCTTCTGCAGTTAAAGCATCTGCAGTGACTCCAGCTTCAGCCTTCATATTGCCAGCCTCCTCAGTGCCAGCCTGAGCTTCACCAGCAGCCCCAGCCTCTGCAGTGCCAGCAGCCCCAGCCTCCACAGTGCCAGCCTCTGCCCATTCAGAAGTCCCAGCCTCTGCAGTGCCAACCTCTGTTCATCCGGCAGTCTCAGCCTCTGCAGTTCCAGCCTCTGCTCATCCAGCAGTCCCAGCATCTGCAGTGCCAGCCTCAACCCATCCAGTAGTCCCAGCTTCTGCAGTGCAAGCCTCTGCTCATCCAGCAGTCCCAACCTCTGCAGTGCCAGCCTCTGCCCCTCCAGCTTACCAAGCCTCTGCAGTGCCAGCCTCTGCCCCTCCAGCAGTCCCAGCTTCTGCAGTTAAAGCATCTGCAGTGACTCCAGCTTCAGCCCTCACATTGCCAGCCTCCTTAGTGCCAGCCTCAGCTTCACCAGCAGCCCCAGCCTCTGCAGTGTCAGCAGACCCAGCCTCCACAGTGCCAGCCTCTGCCCATCGAGCAGTCCCAGCCTCTGCAGTGCCAGCCTCAGCCCATCCAGCAGTCCCAGCCTCTGCCCATCCAGCAGTCCCAGCCTCCTCAGTGCCAGCTTCTGCCCCTCCAGCAGTCCCAGCCTCCACAGTGCCAGCCTCCTCAGTGCCAGCCTTAGCTTCACCAGCAGCTCCAGCCTCTGCAGTCCCAGCCTGTCCAGTGTCAAGCTAACCCCCGCCAGCAGCCCTGGCCCTTTCAGTCCCATCATCTCCAGTGCCAAGCTCACCCCTGCCAGCAGCACCATCCTCTGCAGTGCCGACAGTTTCAAGAGAACCTGCCTCAGGTACCACCTCACTAACTACAACTCATCCACAAACTAGCGTTGAACATTGTGGGTACTATAATTTCAAACAATCTACAAATCTTTCACAATATGATATTGTAATGCTGTTTATTTTTCAGATGTGCAGGAGGCATGGGCACTAAACGAACACGTACACGTCCTTTCAAGAGTTAGCCCATACAAGCTATTTTATTGGGACATAAAAAATACCACTCCTTACAAGGAGCTTGAGAGTGAGGTAACACTTTTTCATAGTTGTCTGAAATCATTTGTTTCCATGCCATAATGGCTGATATTTCCTTAATGACAGTTACAGTACAGTGTGTGGCAATACAAATACCATAAATCATGCAAGGACTTTCACTGTAATGCTATCAACTGCAATGCTGTAGTTTTCCCGACTGCCTTTTTAATACACAATGACATCTTTGTAAAATTCTTTGTAGGTCATCAATGCATATTTGTTGGTCCTGGTACAAAATTATAACAAATCCAATGCTGGTGAGGCTGCTGTCATTGACACCTACACTATGACTGCAATCTGGGACCAAAGGTTTCAAAAAATTCAGGTATGTACTGAATTTTAATGACGTTGCATTTTGTACATTTAGCAAATGTGCATTTTTTAAGAAATAGGCATTTATTATTTTTTGTGAATACTTTCAGATTGATCCAATGGCAAACAGAGTAATTGTTGGAGTCCTCAATGAGAGGCTCCATTGGATGTTGGTGGTAAGAAGAGGAATCACTGCCCAAATATAATTACTACAGGCTCGATTTATAGCACTGTGCTATTTACTAAATAGATTTGTCTCTGCATACATGTTTTCAGTCATGGCTAAAAGGTCTATACAGAACCATTCACTGTAGGATTTCAGTAATATCACGAATATCCAATGTTTCTGCCCAATTATGTTTTTCCATGTGAATAATAACAGGTTATGTACCCTCATGAAAAGATAACCCTTTTCCTGGATCCACTGGGTGAATCTAAAGCAAAGATCAAGAGGTGCCTGAAGTCAACAAGGTAAATTTGACTGTAAAATCTAGTAGTTCTTATATCTTAGGAGTTGCTACATAGTGTGTGACAGTCTCACAGTTCACACATGTGTTATTTATATACAGTCATGGAAAAAATTATTAGACCACCCTTGTTTTCTTCAATTTCTTGTTAATTTTAATGCCTGGCTCAACTAAAGGTACATTTGTTTGGACAATTATAATGATAACAACAAAAATAGCTCATGAGAGTTTAATTTAAGAACTAAGAACTATTCATTTTCCATGGTTTTCTTGATAATAACCAAAATTACTTAAATTCTTACATCAATAGCTATGGCATTGTACCGCCAAAAACACTACTTATAAGCATTCCATGTTTTCTTTTCTGTTTGCTTTAAACACATGATACACACAAGAGTTAATACTTGATTGCATAACCATTGTTTTTGATGACTGCAGCCATGCGTCTTGGCATGCTCTCCACCAGCTTCTGACATTGTTCTGCTGTCACAGCAGCCCATTCCTGTTGGACAAATTCAAACAAATTTTCTTTGTTTTTGGGCTTGTGGTTCTCCATTTTGAGTTTGATGATTTTCCACAGGTTTTCAATTGGATTAAGATCTGGTGATTGAGCAGGCCAAGGCATGGTGCGAATGTTGTGGTTCTCCATCCAGGCTTTAACTGACCTTGCCGTGTGGCAAGGGGCATTGTCTTGTTGGAAAATCCAGTCATTCGAGGCAGGAAAGAGTTTTCCAGCTGATGGAAGAAGACTGTTTTCAAGGGTAGTCCTGTACATGACCTGGTTCATTCGGCCTTCACACAATTGCATTTGCCCTATTCCACTCAGACTGAAACAACCCCAGATCATGACTGATCCACCCCCATGTTTTACTGTAGGGGCAAGACAGTCTGGGTTGTAAGCTTCTCCAGGCTTCCTCCTAACCAGTAAGTTGGCTGGAGTGGGCATCAATTCAAAATTGGATTCATCACTGAAGAGAACCTTAGCCCAATCATCAACAGTCCAATCCTTGTGGTCTCGAGCAAAGAGTAACCGGCCTTCCTCTGCCTTTCATTGATGAAGGGCTTCTTGCGTCTCTGTGTGACTTCAAACCAGCTTCAACAAGTCGGTTTTGAACTGTCCTTGCTGAACAAGTCACATTTCTCGACAGTGCCCACTCATTTTTAAGGTCCCTGGAGGTCTGACGACGATTCCTGACACAGGAACGGATGAGTGCACGGTCATCTCGTGGGTAGAAAGACGTTTCCTGCCACGGCCAGGTAGCAATTTGGTAGTGCCATGTTCAGCTTGTTTTTTTTTTGTTGTAATGAACGGCTGTCTTGGAGATCTTCAGTTTTTTCGCTACCTGTCTCTCACTCATGCCAATTTCCAGCAGTGCCAAGATGGCTGCCTTTGTGGCTTCACATAATTCTTTTGTTTTAGGCATTATGTGAGAGCTGACAACTTCTGAGTTGTGCTACGGCTTGAATGTAAGCAGGAAACCACTCTAGGCCTTTGCATGTGCAGTGCTGCTTGTGACATGAAATGGCCTCTTATATACCCTGGGAATCAATTAAGCTTAAGAATGTCAAATAGGACATAAAGTATTATGTGACCAGCTGCATTTTTTGTTGTGTTCATTGTATTATACGTTTAGTGGTACCAGATATTAGAATGAACAAGAAATTGAAGAAAACAAGGGTGGTCTAATAATTTTTTCCATGACTGTATGTTAGAGCCTTCATGAGGAAAAAAGGCTGTGTTGTTTCGAGATGGACATGCTGCACTCTCCCTCATAACCTTCAACAAGATGGCACATTCTGTGGTGTCCTGTCCTTAAAAGTGAGTGTGAAATGAATACGCAAACATTATTGTCAAATTAAAATTAATGAGCAATTACATTGGATTTGTTACATGGTTATAATACTTAGAATGAATATTCTTTTCTACTAATCAAGTTCTCTTGAGTTTGCAGAGAAAATTTTACAAGGGCAAGCACTTGATTTTAACACATCACAGAAGACTGTGGACAAGATGAGACTGGAAATAGCCACATCCCTCCTCAGAGAATCAGGTTTTTTTTTGCCCAGCATTTTCTATTACTTCATGCGCAATGCAAATTGCATTAATCTGGACATATTTATTCAGTTTTGTTTGTCTGAACAGATGACCTGGGCAACCTGTGCTTTCACTGTGGGATGGAGGACCAGGATGAAGTACAATGGGTAATGTCTTTACGTAGCAAAACATAAAAACTGAAACAGAATATACTTTTGTTAATTTACGTTATCAATATTTGGTAATGTCATCAATCTTCTGCATCATTCGTATCAACTAATATAGGCTTCAGTGATGTGTTATAGTTTTCTGTTGACATGTAAGATAACTAACTTACTTTTCATTGAACATGTACTGTAGAAAAAAGTTTTTAGCCAGAACAACACATTGATATTCATAACATCCAAAATCTGATGGAATATAAAAGATTTTAATACTCAGTTGGTTTAGAGCTACCCTATATTTAAGGATATCCTAAAATGAAAAACTTGCATACCACTCACATGTTTGTTTTTTTCCCAGATTTGCTGTGACTTCTGTCAAAGGTGGTACCACCAGGTGTGCGTCAACAGGCCTCCAGTGGATGAAAATTACTTGTGCCCAGCGTGCATATAATGACCCACATACTTTATTTATATTTATATATATATATACATATATATATATATGTACAGTGTGAGGAAGAAGTAAGCACACCCTTCGTAATTCTGTACATTTCTGCCTAAATTGGTTATAAAATGTGGTCTGACCTTAACTCAAATCACAAGAATGAGTAAACAGTGTCTGCTTAAACTAATGCCACCCAAACAATTACATGTTATCGTATTTTTATTGGCCATTAGATGTTAACATTCACAAGACAGGGAGGAATAAGTAAGTACACCCCCCTGGCTAAGGATCCTCCAAGACCTAGTTGGTCAAATTTATGAGTCAGGTGTGAGCCAACCTGAACTTCAATTACTGAGGTGTGGCTTAAAGCTGCCCTGCCCACTGGAAAACACACACCAGTTAAGAGTTGTGTCTTGATGAGGGGCACTGTCTGATGTGCACCATGCCTCGCTCAAAAGAACTCTCTGAAGGCCTAAGATCAAGAATTATTGATTTGTGTAAAGCTGGAAAAGGTTACAAAACCACCTCTAAAAGTCTTGATGTTCACAAATCCATGGTGAGAAAAATTGTCTACAAATGGAGACAGTTCGGCACTGTTGCTTCTCTTCCAAGGAGTGGTCGCCCTGTAAAGATGACTCCAAGGGCACAGCGCAGGATCCTCAATGAGGTAAAAAAGAACCCTAGAGTGTCAGCGAAAGACTTTCAGAAATCACTGGAACATGCCAACATCTCTGTTGACACATCTACAATACATAAAACATTGAACAAAAATGAGTTTCATGGGAGAACACCAGGCAGGAAGCCATTGCTGTCTAAAAAGAACATTGCTGCACGTTTGAAGTTTGCAAAAAAGCATTTAGATGCTTCACAGCGCAACTGGGAAAATATTCTGTGGAGTGATGAAACCAAAGTTGAATTGTTTGGTGGGAACACACAACGTCATGTGTGGAGGAAAAATGGAACAGCACACCATCATCAAAACCTTATTCCCACTGTTAAGTATGGTGGGGGGAGCATCATGGTTTGGGGCTGCTTTGCTGCCTCAGGGCCTGGACAGCTCGCCATCATCAATGGAAAAATGAACTCACAAGTTTACCAAGATATTTTGCAGAAAAACCTGAGACAATCTGTCAAACAGTTGAAGCTCAAAAGAGGATGGGTGCTGCAACAGGACAACGACCCAAAGCACAGAAGCAAATCAACTTTAGAATGGTTTCAGAGGAATAAAATAAATGTTCTGGAATGGCCCAGTCAAAGTCCTGACCTAAACCCAATTTAGATGCTGGGGCATGACCTCAAGAAAGCTGTTCACACCAGACATCCAAAGAATCTTGCAGAACTGCAGCAGTTTTGTGAAGAGGAATGTTGCAAGATTCATCCTGATCGTTGTGCGCACCTAATCTGCAGCTCCAGGAAACGTCAAGTTGAAGTTATTGCTGCCAAAGGAGGGTCAACCAGCTATTGAATCCAAGGGTGTACTTACTTATTCCCCCCTGTCTTGTGAATGTTAACATCTAATGGCCAATAAAAAATGATAACATGTACTTGTTTGGGTGGCATTATGTAACGCTCAACCTTCTTTTTAGTAAGCCCTATAAAAAATAAACCAAGGGGACTCTTTTGCGGAAGTTAGAAAACCTCTTGAAGAAGAAAATAAAACAAAAACTTAATATATATCACGTCAGAAATGACAATTGTACTTGCAAAATGAATGAAACTCTCCACCAAATGTATTAATTTCAAAGCACCTCAACTTTAATTAATCCCACCCCAGAGCGTAAACGCATCACCTGCGTATAACTAAAAGTAGGTCACATCAAAACCAAGGAGATAATCTAAATATTTGACCTTCCAAAAATTAAATAAAAATATGTCCCTAACGAAAGTATTGTAAATGTCCACTTTTAGATACTTTTAAATTAGTTTTTTGTCCTTTTCAGTCTTTGGTTTTCGCCAAAAGCGGCGTCTGTCCGTCACTTATCCAGCAAAAAAAAAACGTAAATCAATATAAATCATAGATATACAAGCGGTTACAATCACCTACCAAACTGGATCCCGGCTGGACTTCTCCGTGCAGAGGCTGGAGCGCGTGCCAAGAGACTGAGGATTATCCTACCTGGCGTTCGGGTGCTGGACGGGGTGAGATCGTTTTGATTTTTGTTTTTTTTTGTTTTAATTTATTGAACACAGCTCGTTACATATTCTTTTGATCAGGTCCTAACAATCCAGGTCCGCCTGCGTCTTTGTTCACCTTCCCGGTTCTTTGCCTCTCCGCCCCCTTCCCCCTGGACACTTCCTTCCTTTATCACTTCGTTCATTTTTCTTAAATCATTTTACCTAAATATTAATATATGACAGCGGGTGCCCATAACCTATACAACTATACAGGGATTCTTCTTCTTTTTTTTATGCTTTCGCTAGATCAGAGAAAAACCTTTTGTTTTTCTCATACTTTTATAATCTTCCTTAACAATATATTATACTTGTTATTTTTCCGGTGACACTGTCACAATTAGTTTAAGCAGACACTGTTTACTCATTCTTGTGATTTGAGTTAAGATCAGACCACATTTTATGACCAATTTAGGCAGAAATGTACAAAATTACAAAGGGTGAACTTACTTTTTCCTCCCACTTAAGATATATATGTATATATATATATATATATATATATATATATATATATGTGTGTGTGTGTGTGTGTGTGTGTGTGTGTGTGTGTGTGTGTTTCTGTGTGTGTGTGTGTGTCTGTGTGTTTCTGTGTGTGTGGGTGTTTACATTTTTTTATTTCAAATTATTTAAAGAGACTGAGGAGTTTCTAAGTAATTACAAAAAAGTCTCACTTTTAGATATATACCTGATAGAAATACACACTTATCGATGAGTTTTATCGCATCAAAATAGGTTATCTATAAATGCTATTCCTTAGCCTTCTGGTTGGGTCGGACAGGGCTGGACTGGCCTAGATACTCAACTTTGGGAACAAGACGATTAAAACTAGAGCAAATTTATATTATTCAGGCTCGTCTTGGCTGTAAGTAGAAATATATAGCCGGCTATAAAACTACGATACTAAGTTGTCCAAAAATTGCTTGTGGTCACACATCAAAAACTACCGCTATGTAAAGAGATACATTATCGTTTTGAATCCTGTAAGCTGTTGACAAGAGTTGTATGTTGTAAAGCAATGTAGAGTTCTGAGGAAGGTCTGAGTTGTATTACAACCACAACAAACACATGCTCTGCCTTTGGTAAAGTCCTGTTGTGCGTTCCAGTTGTAGTCAGAAGTAGGAATTTCAGTAGGAAACTGCAACTAGAACATCCCCCGTAGTCTGAATTTCCTACTGGGAACTCGGTGAAACCTCGCCACCCCTGAGTTGACAATCAAAGATAGATGCCCCCAGTGTGAACAGTTATTTAGCTCCTGTAACAATAAATTTATTTGCACTTCTGACTGGGGTGTGTGGCTCCAGATCAGCTGTATACATAGTATTGTTAGACTTATATTTACAAAAATGCTGCCATAGTGATAATCACATTCCTCATGTGATATTTGTGAACAACAACGCAGGGCGTGCTAACAACAGCTAACGATAGCCTGGTAGATCGGCATGTTTTTTCAACTGGAACACCGATAGGTCGGAGATGATGTCACTCCCATTTCCGAGGTTACTGAAACGCAGCATTACGACAGTCGCCGCATGTGTTCATGGGTAGCAGAGTCTTTATTTCGCCGGCGATAGATTCTCCTCATAGCACCTTTAATTCAGTACTTAATCATCAATTATTTTTTATTTGTTCTGTAAAAATATTTATATTTTTTATATTTTCATTTGTTTGTCAGTTAAAAAACAGAAGTTCTGTGTGCTGTAATAAAGTTCAGTGTTCAGAGTGTTTTCTTTTCTTCAATAAATCCTGCAAATGCCCTGAATGATTTGGTTGTTGCATATCTCTTAAGAAGTATGCACATGGGACTACTCCAGGTAACCACGGTCAGTTTCATGCATTTTGGACCTTCCTAGTAAAAGTTACCAGGGGGTGCTTTTTATGGCAGGGTCCACAACCACTGCCAGCCCTTCCTTAAAAAAACACCCCTCCCCTAATTTAAATGATTTTAATAGTATGCATATGGGACTACTCCAGGTAACCAGGGTCGGTTTTTTGATTGATGATCTAATTTTTTTTACGTTTGCAATCAGTATCAAATGGTTTTAATAGTGTGCATATGGGACTACTCCAGGTAACCAGATACACATCACAGAAAAAAACATTATAGGCACATAGACCACATTATTTTTGCATTTGAGGTGATAATCGGGATCAGAGGGTTATTGTTTGTATTGTATTGTATGCTACCTACCCGTGAACAGTGGCGGAGCCAGACAATTTTCATAGGGGTGGCCAGACTGAAACCATTGCTCACAGAGGGGTGGCTGATTTAATGGGGTTTCTTAATCACTCACTTAGTTAGCAATGACATGTAGTAACTGTGATTTTGACTACTATATCATATAGATCTGCCTAATATATATATTTTTTATGTTCTCCTAAAGTAATAAGAAAGATCTGACAGTTGTTGTAAAACACAGCTGTTTAATGTATTTTTAACTAATGATGTAGTTCATAAATGCTTTGATAGTGTGATACACAAAGATAATTGACCGATCACAAACATGAAACAATGAAACAAACTTACAGAAGGCATATTCTTCGGTTGCTGTGACTTAAAGCAAACCTATCTACAAATTCATCCATGTCAAGGGAAGAAGCTCGTTTGGACTCCACACTCAAAACACCCCGGTTACTCAACCTTTCATCATCCATGGTTGATCTAAGAAAGCTTTTAATCAGCTTCAGTGCTGAAAAGCGTCTTTCACAGGTGGCTGTACTCACAGGTATGGTAACTGCTACTCTACACAGCCTGAAGACCTCAGGAAACACTTCTTTGTGGGGATCAATGAATTTTGTTAGCTCAACTATGCTAGATGGTTTTTCCAGGCCTGCTTGGCCTTTCCTCTCTATGACTCTTTATAGCTGGTGTAACTCATGTGTCATGTCTTCTGTGTTGCCTCCATAAATGGATGCAAAGGATAACAGAGCTTATTGGCATTTATTGGCTTCAATGCCTGAATGCCCCTCATCACTTCACAGTTTTGTGTGGAAAACCGTCTGTTTATCTCTGTGAGCATATGGTCTAGCACTGGGTTAAATAACCCTGTCTGAAAACCGTCTTTTGCTCAGGACGGCAGCCGAGCTGGCTCATGACACTATGCCCCTCAAGCTTTTTACTGTATTCTCTGTCTTTTGGGTGCAGGATCTGTATCAATACTGCACTCTTCAGCTTTGTGGATGACTTCTTTCCACAGCTCTTCAAAGTGTGTTTCAGTCCTGAAGTCCTTAAGAGTTTGTACAAGAGCCTCCACTAAATCAACAGCTAAACCTAAATCCAGTTTAGGAGACTGCAGGGCATCAGAAAGGCATCTTGCCTCACCAAAGAGTTTAGTCACTATAACTAGAAGCACTACAAACTGGAGGTCAATTTGGGCAAGCAGGCCTCTTGCATCAATTGACCTGATCAAACGGCAATGTTAATTTCGGCCGCTCCAGCGTAATGTAAAGAATTGTCAAGGGAACTGCTAAGCATAAAGGCTACTGGTGTTGATCCATTTATGCATACATTAAGACAAGAAACACTTTAAACATTCTAAATAAAACTTACCTCGGACCTCTGGCGCTTTAAAGAGGACATATGCTTGTTTCTCCTTTTCACTATGCCAGAGTAGGATGCCTGTAAAGCATTTCTGCCCTCAGTACAAGTCATTTAGTTCCTTCATTGCTCCACAATAGCGTTCTCAAAATCCTCATTTTAGGCCATTATGAAGCACTTGTTGAAATGCTCGGTCTCAAGGCTGACCTAAAGTTAGCTCGCAACGTCACAGCTCTTTGTGCTCTGATTGGTTGGTTCTATCGGGGGCTGAGCCAGCTTGTCCTTCTACTGTATTTTCCGGCAGGCTTAAAGCAGCGACTGCCTATTGAGTCCCCCTACAGGCCAGAGCTGGTAATGAGTGAGTGTGAGCGAGGGAGCTTTATACCCCTGCTGGACGGATGTGTTCCTCGGTGACGGTTTTGTGGCTAACGGACATCACAGAGGAGGAAGTGTTTTATCAGATTACTCCAATAAAAAGAAAGGTACCTCGTGTCGTCATGACGTTTGAAATCTTGCGGACATCTCGCAATGACCTATTTTCAGAGGCATCAAATCTCGTTCTAGGATATCAGAATAAATACAATATCTCATTTTTTGAAAATTAAGGGGGCGTAAGGTCTTGTTTTCAAATTTATTATATTATATGTAAGTATTAAATCATGCATCAGCATGATATGTCTCCTTTCATGTAACCACTCTCCTCCAGGAGTGTGAATCTCAATATTACTACTTCTTCTCCTGTAGGTGTGTTGGTCGTTCACATTCAGGTTAAGTGTAATAACGCCACTCTCTGTTCAGGTGGAGACCTACTCGCCAGAGGTGCACTGGATTCAGTCCCTTTGGGAACACCGACGCACAGTGATGCTTCCTCAAAACAAAATTGCCGGCGAAGCATGGGTGTTGGTGGTTGGGGGGACCGCAGGGGTGGCCGAAGATCAATCCATGGTGGCCGTGACCACCATTGGCCACCCCCTGGCTCCGCCCATGGGTGGTGTGTGTTTGTGTGTGTGTATCTCTGTAGGAGTGGGGGCTCTTGCTGTAGAGAGGATCTATGGTGCAGCAGTTCTCAGGTGCCCCGGCACGATTGGTGGAGGTAGTTGAATCGTCTGAGGGAGAAGCAGCCCTCCCATTGGCCTCGGAGCAACAGCTCACATTCAAAAAGCTGCAGGAAGCAGCTGGAAGTCGACGTCCTTCTGACAGCAGCATCGAATCCCTGTTGGCCTCCAAATCCTTAATTGTGAATTTTGTAACCTGTGTATTGTTAGATTGGTTTTGTATTAGATAGCCTGTTCATTGTTTTGGGTAAATCCTTATTTTGTGTGCCAGCCTTTGCTGCCTTTTGTTTTTGTACCTGTTTTCTTTTGTTAAAATATTGGCTTTTTAGTTTGTTAATTGTACATACCTTTTGCCTTTGGCTTGATTTTTTTTGTTTGTAAATAAATTGTGAAATTTTGGTAATTGTCTTGTTTGTATTTTGGAGACCGAGAGGGATTTTCCCCTTTTTTTTCCATGTATATTTGTTACGTGCCTTCCCCCTAGATGGGTGCGTAGCAGTGCATTTATACTGTATGTATAATGTCAACTTGACCAAAAAAGTTTGGTTGGGACTCTTAACTACAAGATTTGTACCACAGACTTCCATTATAACCACATTTTTAAATAATCTTCCTTTTATTTTCTGTTTTTCTGCAGCAAACTCCATGTAGTTTTGTCAAATTAAAGAGAATTAAAGAGAAAATGTCCCAGTTTTGGCCCCTCCACCACTGACCTTTATAACCTTTACAACAAATGAACATTCCTGTGTAATTCATGGCTGCAAACCAGATAAAAAAGAACAACTAAATTGTTTTCTGGTGTAGTTAGTGAGAACTTTCAGAGTGACTGAAGTGAGCACATATTTTCCAAAAGTGTGTCTGTGTGATTGAATCACAGACACTGAACCACTTATGTCAAAACCTGCAGTTTGTGAACCTGTCCAATGTGATCAAACCAGAACTTCAATCATTTTTCTCATCGTTTGTCATTCATTTTGAAATAAGGCCTCAAATGTGATGTTTTTACTCCTGTCTAGTTGATTCATTCATTTCATATGGTTTCCCACAGAGGAACAATCATGTCTCAGGACACAAACCACAACAAATCAGGAATTTTCATCATTTCTGTCAAACTCCAGGATTACAGGAAACAGACAAAAATCTAAAATACAGTAAATTAATTCTGATATGGATAGTAAGGTAACCGCCTGCATGTTCATGACAAAATACTCCAATCACAATGAATGTGAGATGTTGAGTAAAAGATCAGTGAAACAGAACTTTGTATACAAACTGTTTTCAAATATTTAAAAACTCAATTGACCCTTTATTTGATTGAATATAAAGACGAGATATTTGGTTTTCAAACTGATTAAATTTTGTAGTTTCTTTGCAAATATTCACTCATTTTGAATTTGATTCCTTCAATATGTTCCAATAAAGCAGGACGGGGGCTTTATCTTTATCTGCACTTAGGCGATTTGAGCCTTTCAGCCAAAACCAAGCTGAGGAATCTAGGGGTAATTTTTGATGAGGCCATGTCACTAGAGCACCACTCAAGGCAGTTGGTTAAAAACTGCTTTTTTCAGCTGCGTAATATTGCTAAGCTCAGGTCCATGGTGTCTTAACAGGAGCTTGAGATGATCATTCATGCCTTTGTGTCTTCGCGTTTAGACTACTGCAACAGTCTCTTTACCTGCCTGAACAAGAAAGCCTTGGCTCGTCTGCAGTCAATCCAAAACGCAGCTGCAAGGCTCTTGACTAGCACCAGCAGGAGAGCCCACATCACACCAGTACTCAAGTCTCTCCACTGGCTTCCAGTTGCCTACCGTTTTCAATTTAAAATCTTAGCGCTAACTTTCCGAGCCCTACATGGACAGGCCCCTTTTTACATTGTGGATTTAATTAAGCCCAAAAGCTCAGCCCGAAGCCTGAGGTTGTCTGGGCAAAACTTGTTGATGGTTCCTCGAACCTGCTTTCAAACTCGGGGTGACCGATCCTTTAAAGCTGTTGCTCCTCGACTTTGGAATGAACTTCCCCAGGACCTGCGCTCCCTGGACTCAGTGGACACTTTCAAAAAGCTCTTGAAGACATATTTATTTAGGCGAGCATTCACGTCCTAACACGTCCAGTAGTGGCACTGATTGAGCACTGTGATTTTAGATATGTTGGTATTATGTTTAGTTGTACTATGTTCTTAAGTATGTTGTCTTATGTTTAGGTGTACTATGTTTTTATGGTTAGTTGTACTATGTTTTTCTACTGTGAAGCACTTTGTGGCTTGTGTCTGTGAAAAGTGCTGTACAAATAAAGTTTACTTACTTACTAAAAGTTTACTTTATTTTGATCATTCCTCAACTTTCCCAGTCTTTTGTTGCCCCTGTAACATGTTATAAGTTTAATAAAACAAAATCTTCTGACTGGTGATCAAATAACATAAAGAAGAATGAAATGTGAGGATAGAGGCACATACCACAAAGTCTTCATCAGGTTTTCTGGCTCTTCATCCATGTAGACTTCAGTACTGATGCCCTAATGTTCAGCCTCTAAATGATCACACAAAGAAAGTATTTTTGATCAGCGTTTTGAATCCATGTCCTAAGTTATACTTTGAAGTAAAACACTTCTGTAAATGTACAATAGTAAAAGTAAAACCTCAATCCTACAAGAGCTTCACTACAGTTACAAAAACAGATTTACAGGAAAGAGAAGCACGAGATCCAAGTCAGATGTAAAAAGTAAAATTAGTGAATAAGCAGTGATGAAAATATTCACCAGATAATTCAATGACTCCTTCAAACAAGCCAAATCTGACAGAAGAATTCGGCTCAGTGCAGTTTAATCAGGGACAAAAGGACTCGTCCTGGGTCGTTTGGACTCAGATGGAAAAAACAGCCTGTGACAAAAAGTGAACCACTTTGGACCTGAATAAATAAAAGCCTGAACTGCCTTGTGTGCTGCTGTTCTACTCTGGATTTGACCTTTTTAAAGAGTCCATACAGTCATCTTGTAAATGTCTGCAGTCCTTTTCTGAGAGCCTCCACAGGTGGAGAGGCTGAGACTATTTTTAGGCTAAAAGATAAATACTCTAATATTATGGAGAGAAAAAAGCAATTAATGAATGGTACACTAACCATGAACGCCTGTCCTGTCAACATATTAATGTATCCACATAAATGTAGAAAAAAAAGCCCAAAACTTTCCCTTCACAATCTCTAAAAGTCAAACCAAACATCTCCTGTATTTTTTATTTTTTAATGGAAA
Organism: Scarus forsteni; assembly: GCA_036419115.1. Lineage (NCBI taxonomy): Eukaryota > Metazoa > Chordata > Actinopteri > Labriformes > Labridae > Scarus > Scarus forsteni. Next base: position 269,317 of record JAZDUH010000188.1, read on the forward strand.
TTAGATTATGTAAACATTGTGTTATATAGTAGTAGTAGTAAAGTAGTAGTAAATTTATTTCGGACAAATTAATAACAATAACAATGATAGTAGTACAAATAAGGTAATAACAATGATATCAATGATGATAATCACAAAGAACCAAAAATAGAATATTGCAGTAGACTGAGATAAACAAACGATAAATAAAAAAAAAATAAAAAAAACGAAAAGAAAATACTTTACAGAAGCCAGTAAGTAAAACTTATCAAGTGATTAAATAAATCATATATCCGAAAAGGAGTGAGTGGAAGTAAATCTTATTTATACCCACCCCCATTTAATTAATAATTAATAATAATTTATTTCTTTTCTGCTCATTCACTCATTACATGAACATATATATACATACATAAACACACACATACATATGTATATATATACATACATACGTACAACCATACACACACGTAAACATATATATACATATACACACATATATACATACACCTATATACACACATATACACACATGTACATACATGCATACATAGGCACATACATACACATACTCACAGATATATACATACATATATACACACACATACACAAACATATACATACATACATACACACACATATACATACACACACACATACATATATATATTAACACACATACACACACAGAAAATACATACACACATATATACAATAATATTATTCATATATCCGTTTACAGCATATGTAAATCATCATCATTAATCATACAGACGCCTTGAGTGACACCAGAAAAAAAAAAAAACAGCAATCAGCAACAACAAAATAGTAGTAATAAATAAAACAAAACAGAAACAAAAGCGCACCCTGTGAATTCTAAGAGTCCTCCTGATAAGACCTAAACACCATGTATTTGAATGTTTTTATGAACTGTTTTTTATTCAGGCACTCTTTTAGATTTACACTCAGACTGTTCCATAGTTTAGGTCCCCATATAGTCACACAAAAACTCCTCCTTTTTGTTCTTATTGTTCTAATTTTGAAAATGTATTTACCCCTGTAGTTGTATTCCCCATCCCTCCCAGTGAATATTTTTTGGATGTTTTCTGGCAATGACTTGGCCTTTGTTTTGTACATAAACAGAGCAGTTTGTAATTTGACATGGTCTTCTAGTTTTAGTAATTTTGACTGTAAAAAAAGTGCATTTGTATGATCCCTATACCCGCTTTATGAATAACCCGTATTGCTTTCTTTTGTAGAGTGATGAGTGGATATTTAGTGCTTATGTAGTTATTGCCCCAAACCTCAATGCAGTAGGTTAAATATGGAAGAATTATGGAACAGTACAGAATGCGTAGTGTTTTGTGCTCTAGAATCTGTTTAGCTTTATGTAATACTGCAATGCTACGGGATACTTTGGTTTGGACATGTTTGATGTGTGATTTCCAGTTTATTTGTTCATCTACTGTAACCCCCAAGAATTTGATTTCTTTCACTCTTTCGATGATTTGGCCATCCAACTGAATTTGCACGTGTGTATTTGATCTGCAGTTCCCAAAAAGTATTACTTTTGTTTTGCTCAAATTTAACAACAATTTATTCCTATCAAACCAAGATTTGTATTTGAGTAATTCACTGTTAATTTTATGGATTAACATTTGCAAGTCGCTACCTGAACAAAACATGTTTGTATCATCTGCAAATAGCACCAGCCGAAGTACTTCAGATACTTTACATATGTCATTGATGTATAGAATAAAAAATTTTGGGCCCAGTACTGACCCCTGTGGGACACCAGCAGTAATGTCCAAACATGATGAACAATGAACACCCAACTTCACAAACTGTTTCCTGTTGCTCAGATAGCTCCTCACCCACTCCAACACTGTACCCCGGATGCCATACTGCTCCAATTTTGTCATTAATATGTTGTGGTCTATTGTGTCAAATGCTTTTTTGATGTCTAAAAATATTCCAACTGTGTACTGCTTTTGGTCTATTGAATTGGTGATTTCTTCAAGGGATTCTATTAGTGCCAGTGATGTGGAGCGATTTGCCCTGAACCCATATTGGCTCTCTGTGAGTAATTTATGTTTATCTATGAATTTGTCCAATCGATTATTGAAAAGCTTTTCTAAGATTTTGGAGAATTGAGGGAGTAGTGAAACAGGTCTATAGTTGGTGAAGTTGTGTCTGTTCCCAGATTTGTACAGGTATGACCTTTGCAAGTTTCATTCTTTCTGGAAATGTACCAGTCTGAAATGATAGATTACAGATGTATGTCAGTGGTTTAACGATCCCATCAATCACCCTTTTCAGAACAAACATATCGATGTCGCCAGTCAGTAGATTTCTTGTTTTTGCATTTCAAAATAAGGTCCACAATTTCTTTCTCCACAATTGGTGTGAGGAACATTGAGTTTAAATTTCTTTCAATTAAATCACTGCAATGTTCTTCTGATTTTGATGCATCAGAGATTGTTTTTGCCAATTCCGGTCCCACATTTACAAAGAATTCGTTAAAACTGTCAACTACTTCAGCCAAGTTATGGTTTTCCTTGTTATTTACCATGAAGTAAGTAGGATGATTTACCTGTTGAGGACTATTTTTTATTACAGTGTTCATTATTTGCCAAGTTTTTTTTAATATTATTTCTATTGTCCTCTAAAATTTTATTATAATATTCTCTCTTAGCTGTTCTCATTATGTTAATTAATTTATTTTTATATTTTTTATATTTATTGCCGGCCTCTGTGGTTCTCAGCTTAACGAACTCTCTATAAAGTGCATTTTTCTTTTTGCAGGCATTTTGTAGCCCTTTTGTAATCCAAGGACGATCTATATATTTTAATTTTCTGTTAATTTCTTTTATGGGACAATTTTTATCGTAGAGTTGTTTGAATATCCCTAAAAATCTTCATATGCAGTGTTAACATTGTTGCTATTGAATATGACATCCCAATTCTGTGTCAATAAGTCATTCCTGAGTAGGTTTATCGACTCATCTGAGCTCATCCTTCTGTATTCAGTTTTATTAGTAATTTGTGTAGTTTTGTAGTTGGTGTCATGTACTATGAAAACAGGCAAATGGTCACTGATGTCACTAAGTAATAGTCCACTTATTGTATTGTTTAAGATGTCGTTTGTGAGAATGTTATCGATCAAAGTGGCACAATGAGAGGTTATCCTGGTGGGTCTGGTGATTTTTGGAAATAAGTTCATACTATATATTGTATTAATGAAGTCACTGGTTATTTTATGATTGTTTGGATTAAGGAAGTCGATATTAAAGTCTCCACATATGAAATTTGTTTTATGACCTAGATTTGAAAACATTCCTTCCATCCATTCACCAAACAGTTCAATATTTGACCCAGGAGTTCGATATATGCAGCTAATAATTACATTTTTCTTTTTTTCTTTACATATTTCAATTGTTAGACATTCTAGAACATTGTCAATGACTGTTGACGTCTTGTCTATTATCTTGAAGTTCAAGGATTTGTCCACAAAGATTGCAACTCCTCCTCCAATTCTGTTTTGACGATCGACGTGCATGAACTCGTATCCTTCCAGTTCAAAATTATTTCCTTTATTTGCGTTAATCCACGTTTCAGTTATGGCTATGATGTTAAATGGATGCGTAAATTGTTGCAAGTAATCCTTGATGTTTGTAAAGTTTGCATACAAACTCCTACTGTTAATATGTATGATTGATAGTTTTCCAACCTTGTTGATTTTGTTACAGAGTTGCTCAGTATAATAGCCACAGTTATTATTGATTGAACTGAAGAAGTTGTTATCAGGGTCGATGTCATGCTCCATATCCTGTCTATTGTAGTCAGTATATTGGAATGCTTGCAGTTCCACATTATGGTAGTTATGTATCCTCTGTGTTATGTCGCTATTGCCTCTTAATGTATCTTTTTAATAAAAACATAAACATAATAAACTTCAAACATCACAAATCCCTGATCTGTCTTTTGTGTATTGAACTCTGCCTGGTTATTAATAAACCCTTTCTGCCGGTCTGAAAACTGCTGTGGAGCATTTGTGTTCCAGTTCTTGAACATTTCATGACAAAGCTGTCATGGTCTTCTGCTCCCAAAACCCCCTCTGACAACATTAGACACTAAGAAAAATGATTTTACAGGACATAAGAGCTTTAAAATACTTTTAAAATTAATGTTAAATAGCCATATTAATTTACACTTTAAACAAACACCAGTCTATAGTAACAAGATTTTATAGTTACATATGTAATTCCTTGATATAGACCTAAATAAAGTAGTTTAATAACAGCTGTTAAATGTTTCTTATGCTTGTAAATATCAGAATGTCTCTGTATGTTTGTTTGATTCTAGTTTCTGACATTATAAAATGCTAAAGTTTATCTGCTGAGTGTAAATGTTGGTGAGAAGTCAGAGGGGAAACTTGCTGCTGCTCTGTCTGAGCTGAGAGAAAAACGGAGCTGCAGTTCCGTTGATCAGCCGCTGGGTGTCGCTGTCTGCCGCTCTATGGGACACTGCGCTGAAAGAGCGCAGAGGGAAACAGTCCGCACGACAGGACCACTTTGGTCAAGGGTTTGGAAAAGCTCTGTGAGGGCCACCAGGACACTTCAGGAGAGACAGGAGAGGAAAACCAGAAACACACATGCTGCTAAGACAAATTATGTTACATCAGAAGAACAAATTAAACATTTGACCCACACATATATTTTAGAATATGAAATATTTTAGAGGAAACCGTTTCTGCAGTAAATGAAGAAAAGAGAAAGTAGACCTTTCAGGTTTGAGTTTTTGTGAATTGATCTATTGCTGAGTGTTGTTGGCTATATTTTCAACACTCCTTTAAAATAATAACAGACCAATAAATTCTGTCTGATTTAAAATGATCATTTAAGGCTGTGTTTTTCTTTAACTCTAAATGATGCAGTTAAATGTTAAAATATCCTCAAAAATATTGAAGACAAGACAGATGAGACGGAACCTTGTAAATTATATTTTTTTATGTTAGCATGAAAACAGCCATGTGTAAAGATATATATTTTATTAAAGAAATGCTTATAGATGAGGAATTGATATTTAAACAAGGCTGTTGTATTCAAATGGAGACAAGAAACTGGATAAATATAATTTGATAGTAATTGCTTTGTTCAACATCAATAATAATAAAAATTACATTGCATTATTAGTAATCATAAAGCAATTACAATCAAATTATATCCATCTAGCTTCATGTCTCCATTTGAATATAATATCTTAATTTTTGTTGATTTCATTTCATGTTTAAGTAAAGTTCGATCAGGTACAAATGAATATTCATCAGATATTCAGAATTTTGTGCTGAAGAAAAATGATTTCATTGAATTAAACTAATGTAAATTAACATCATAAATTTAATTTCTTTTTCATATTCTATATTTGAATATTTTTGTAAGCACTAAGAAATGTAGGTTATCTCTTTATTATGAGAATGTACACTAATTTTCAGCCTGTTGTGAATTTTGAAGTCTTATAATTGCGCGTGTGTTTTTTTTAAATATGATTTCTTTGGTTCCTTTTCCGAGTCTCTTCTTAAAGTCAGTGGCTGCAGTCGAGTAGTCACCTCCTTGCCTTTCCTATCTACTTACTGTGAGCCTAACATAAAGTCTGATCAGTTATTTAACATTTTAACCGTGTTTCATCTCTTATTAAACAAGAGCTAACATAGAAACTTACTCATCTGCATCACGTCCTCAAGACATCGGAGGAGAAGAGGCGCGAACGTACCGGAAATGACGCACCGCAGCGACCACCAAAATAAAATAAATAATTAAGCATGTACAAAAAAAGTATAACATATGTAAGAACCAAGGGTTAACTTTGGTGATTTATACAGTTGTGCCCAAAAGTTTACACCCCCCACCAGAATTTCTGATTTTTTGGCCTTTTCTCAGAAAATATGAATGATAACACAAAAACCTTTCTGTCACTCATGGTTAGTGTTTGGGTGAAGACATTTATTGAAAAAATGATTAGTTTACTCTTTTTAAATCAGAATGACAACAGAAACTTCAAAACTGACCCTGTTCAAAAGTTTACACCCCCCAGTTTTTAATACCTTGTATTTACCCCTTTAACATCAATAACAGCTTGAAGTCTTTTGTGGTTGTTGTGGATGAGGGTCTTTATTCTCTCAGATGGTAAAACTGCCCATTCTTCTTCTCAAAAAGCCTCCAGCTCCTGTAAATTCTTGGGCTGTCTTGCATAAACTGCACGTTTGAGATCTCCCCAGAGTGGCTCAATGATATTGAGGTCAGGAGACTGAGATGGCCACTTTAAAACCTTCACTTTATTCTGCTGTAGCCAATGGCAGGTTGATTTGGCCTTGTGTTTTGGATCATTGTCGTGTCGGAATGTCCAAGAACGTCCCATGCGCAGCTTCTGGGCCGATGAGTGTAAATTTTCCTCCAGTATTTTCTGATAACATGCTGCATTCATCCATCCATCAATTTTGACCAATTTTGCTGTGCCTTTGTAGCTCACACATCCTTAAAACATCAGTGATCCACCTCTGGAATGGTGTACCTTTCATCATGGGCCTTGTTGACTCCTCTCCAAATGTAACGTTTATGGTTGTGGCCAAAAAGTTCAATTTTGGTCTCATCACTCCAAATATCTTTGTTCCAGAAGTTTTGAGGCTTGTCTCTGTGCTGTTTGGATTGTGAGCAGAATATTTTGTGGCATTTGCGTAGAAATGTCTTTCTTCTGGCGACTCGACCATGCAGCCCATGTTTCTTCAAGTGTCTCCTTATTGTGGATCTTGAAACATCCACCCCAATTTTTTTCAGAGAGTCCTGTATTTCAGCTGAAGTTATTTGAGGACTTTTCTTTGCATCTTGAACAATTTTCCTTGCAGTTGGAGCTGAAATTTTTGTTGGTCTGCCTGACCGTGGTTTGGTTTGAACAGAATCCCTCTCTCTCCCCTTCTTAATTAGAGTTTTAACAGTGCTTCTTGGCATCCTCAATTCCTTGGATATCTTTTTAAATCCTTTTCCTGTTTTATACAGTTGAAATACCTTTTCTTGCAGATCCTTTGACAATTCTTTTGCTTTACCTATGATGCAGAAACCTGAAATTTCATCGCAGTGAAAGATGCACGTGTCTGTCAGGAGCTCAGAAACTCACTGAGCTTTTATACACACACACACTGATTACAAGCTAATAGATCACAGAGAGGATGGTTACCTTTAGTAGACATTCAAACCCATTTGTGTCAAATTTTGTGCATGTTATCAGGCCAAAACTGCCAGGGGGTGTAAACTTTTGAACAGGGTCATTTTTGAAGTTTCTGTTGTCATTCTGATTTAAAAAGAGTAAACTTATCTTTTTTTCAATAAATGTCTTCACCCAACCACTAACCATGAGTGACAGAAAGGTTTTTGTGTTACCATTCATATTTTTTGAGAAAAGGCCAAAAAATCAGAAATTCTGCTGGGGGGTGTAAACTTTTGGGCACAACTGTACATCTTTTTATGTAAGACTCGTTTCGTAATAATGGAACATTTTTTTAAATAAATGTTTTGTGGTTAGATATTCCTAATAAAGTGCTGGATATGACGCACTGCAGTGACCACCAAAATAAAACAAAAATATACGAAAAATGAATATTTAAGCATGTACAAAAAATATAACGTAACTAAGAACCAGGGGTGGACTTTTGGAGAGTTGTAAATTGGTTTTAGACACACATAACAGAAATATGGACCAAATTATTCTAGAAAGTTTTGAGGTAGTAGTTAGATGTACCTAATAAAGTGGCCGGTAACTGTACAGTGCTTAGCAAATGTATTTTGTCACCAGATGTAAGGTTTCTGCCACAGCCTCCCTAAATTAACAGCATTAGTAACCAAAATAATTTTGTTTCTGTAAAGTTTGATACATCAGAGTACGGAAGAGTGTTAGGGTCATGGTAGATGGAGAAAATAATTTTGGGAAGTCGACATTGAAGTGGAAATTTCAAGAATAAAGCTGAAATGAGGACAATAAAGTGTAATAATAATTTTGTGATAAAAGTCGAAATGTCCAGAATAAAGTGAACATACAATGTGTTCAGACTTAATTCTCAAAATTTTCTTTTTTTTCTCAATGCCTCCCTTTTTGCTTAAATTTCAACGTTTTTGTCGACATTTCCACTTTTTTTCTCAACGTTTTGACGATCAGGAAATTGTTAATCAACTTTATTCCTCGTCATTTCTACTTTATTCTCGAAATTTCAGCTTTCATCCTGAAATTTCTACTTTAATATCAAATTCCCCCAAATTATTTTCTCCATCTAACATGATCTTAGCACTCTTCCTTACCAGAATGTAGAAGCTCCTGAACTGAAATATATTTAACGCTAATACAGTCCTTTTGAAACTTCATAGATAACAATAGTATTAACTCTCTTTTATGAATAACTCTCTTTTATGAATGAAATCATTTGCTGGTTAAATATTCTGCTGGATTATTTCTGGATTTCCCACTGTGCAACTCCGATTTTGTAGTGCAGTAATTCAGTTTGTAATTCCTCATTCTTGCTTAAAATGTACAAAAAAAATAATATTCAGTTTTGAAAGACCCAAAATATTTTTTAGCGTTTTATGATAGATGGTAAAACCTTCATCAGATATATTCTATTTATGTTTATTTCACTGTATTTTTACATATTTGTGTGATTTAAGTGTTTTAAAAACAGCTTTTCTGCAGACATAATTCTGTTTTATGTATTTATCTCTTCATGGGTCTCAGTGGTATTATACAATGAAGGATAAGAGCAAAGTTAGAAAGGATATGTACGAGAATAATCTCTCAAAATAAAGTCATAGATCTGTTTAAATTAAGATAGAAAACAAACTTTTTTCTAAATGTAAAGGAAGAGCACATTTCCTTTTCCAAAAACAAGACAATTTCCTCAAAGTCATGTGGTTTCCAGAAGTGTGCCAGAAGTCTTTCCTTATTTGTTAAAGAGGACATATCATGCTTGTTTCTCCTTTTCACTATGCCAGACTAGGATGCCTGTAAAGCATTTCTGCCCTCAGTACAAGTCATTTAGTTCCTTCATTGCCCCACAATAGCGTTCTCAAAATCCTCATTCTAGGCCGTTAACAAGGTCTCGTTGAAACACTCGGATCTGAGGATGACCTAAAGTTACCTCGCAACGTCACAGCCCTTTGTGCTCTGATTGGTCAGTTCTATCGGGGGTTGAGCCAGCTTGCCCTTCTTCTTCTACTGTATTTTCCGGCAGGCTCAAAGCAGCGACTGCGTATTGAGTCCCCCTACAGGCCAGAGCAGGTAATGAGTGACTGTGAGCTTGGGAGCTATATACTGCTGCTGGACGGATGTGTTCCTCGGTGACGGTTTTGTGGCTAATGGACATCACAGAGGAGGAAGTGTTTTATCAGATTACTCCAATAAACAGAAAGGTACTTTGTGATGTCATGACATTTGAAATCTCGCGGACATCTCGCAATGACCTATTTTCAGAGGCATCAAATCTCGTTCTAGGATATCAGAAAAAATACAATATCTCATTTTTTGAAAATTAAGGGGGTGTAAGGTCTTGTTTTCAAATTTATTATATTATATGTAAGTATTAAATCATGCATCAGCATGATATGTCTCCTTTAAAGTTACACTGAAGTCAAATTTCTTCCTCAAAACTTTAATTATCTAACTCTGACATCAATCTTGTATCTTTTCAACTTTATTCTCGTAACTTTGGCTTTTTGCTTGTAACTTTATTCCTGTAACTTTGACTTTATTCCTGTAACTTTTACCGACAAGCCAGATGGACAGCTCAATATATCTGCCACAGAAATATTTCAGGATTTCAGAATCAGGCAGGTCTGTCTGCTCTGCAAGGCTATAGAAGTGAGACGTTACAGGTGCTGTACGCAATTCTGATGACTTTTGAGACGGTGTTTACAGCAGGGAGGCAGTGAGTGTTAGTTTTATCATGTATGAATTCCTAATGCTGTTTAAAATAAGAACACTGTTAAAATGTTCTTGCTTTTCTGTGATAAAATACAGATATGCACTATACAAATGCTTGATAACTTAAAACATTTTAAATACCTAATTCCATGATGTAAAAATGCTGGTTAAAATAAAACTGAGCAGAGAATGTGAGACCTTGCAGCTGCAACATGCAGTTTTGTGGGCTTTTGTGTTTGTTTCCTCCAGAATTAATGAGAGCGAGTGCACAAGCAGCTCCTTTGTGGTTGTGGTGTCCCTCCTGCACCACAAACACAGAGAGACAGAAACACATCTTCACAGGTCCAGAAAAACACAACAGCTTGTGCAGGTGCAGTTACAGGGGTAAGGTGATACTCCAATTCCAGAAACAAAAGTGAATATGACAACAAGAGACTGTAAATAATTCAAATGTACATTTAGAGTAACGCAGTCTAAAGTTTAATTGGTTACCTCTCATTAGCTCAGGGAGGCTTCAGTGTTACTTTGTGGAGAACACTGCAGGTATGCACTGATACAGGAGCACTTGATAAGGTATCATTTTAAAGTTTAACACTTTTCTCTAAAGTACAGTATGGAAAGCTACATACAGTGGGTAGGGAAAGTATTCAGACCCCTTTAAATTTTTCACATGTTGTTATATTGCAGCCATTACCTAAAATCATTTAAGTTCATTTTTTTTCTCATTAATGTACACAAAGCACCCCATATTGACAAAAAACAACAGATATGTAGACATTTTTGGAGGTTTTTTAAAATATTTTAAGTCCTTTAAAATGACAACAAATTCCTTTTGTTCAAATTGGTTCTGAATGTTGATTGCTAAAATTTTCTTATGAGTTTTATACATGATCTGCCAAATACTGAGATCTACTAACTCATGGAGTTTCAACAACTAAAATTTAACAAATAATGTGTTTGAAGGATCTCTGTATTAACTTCTATTAATAATTTGTATTGCTCCTTTTTGTAAAATGAAATTTGGCTGGATGGAAGTTTCACATGCACTTTCCCACACTTCAACACAGTAGGTCATACTCTTCATTCCAGTTTCGTTGGTTTGGGTCTGTTTTCATTGCATCCAAGGCCTTTTGTGATCTATCTCATAAAGATTTTCTGTTTTGATATGAACATTTTCCCTTTGGTCATTTTTATGAACTGTACAGACGGGTAAATGATAAGTAATATCAGTCATCAGTCACTTCTGTTACTCTGATACATTTGTAAAACTAATGTCAGTAAGTGTTGACCTCTGTGCTGTGATTCTTGTTGGTTTTATCATCTGAAACATACTTAAATTATACACTGTATTTAAGAAATCATTTGATGTATCATTTCCCAGATTATTGTTCAAGTCCTCACATAGAAACACACTCTGATTATTGATTTTGTCAAACAAGTCTGTCATTTTGTCAGTGAATGATTCTACGCATTTCTACACACTTTTTTTAACCTCGCCAGCTCAATCAGGTTTTGATCATCTTGGCCTGCAAACCTTATTATTATTTCATCCAAACATTACCATTACAGTTCCATGCAGCAGTGTTTCTTTCTGTTTGATAACATCCTAGCCTCTCTTGCAAAATCCCCATTTATTTTTATTAAATGTTAATTTACGTATTTGTACCTTTCAGTTATTTTTCCTTGCATTAACACGCTTTTCTTCTGCTTTCTGCAGATGAATCTTGCAGTGATAGCTGGTTTTTAATTCCCTCTTTCTTGATGGTGTATGACAAATGGATATTGCATCCCTTTTTATATTTACAGTATGTTGTCACTGTGCAGAAAACCCACCACTTGTTTTTCCAGTGTCAGTAGTTCATCCTGTGGTGCATCATCTTCTGCTGAATCCAAGTTTACTGCAGCTCAAGCATAAGTTTTGTGTCGGGCTTCCTGTCCTGTTATAACCAGATCATCTCATCTTTACACTGATCCATTTCATCCAGCCTCTGTTCCAGTCCAGATATCTTTCTGTCCTTTCCAATCAACAACGCCTTCAGTGATTTCCCCTTCTCCATCAGCCCACTCATTCTCTGCTGCTGTGATGTTAGCTTTACTGGCTCACCTGACATAAAGTTCAGAGATACTGTATGTTGATCTCTGAATTGGGCCTGGTGGTAGCTCCTGCTTAGGCTGAGCCTAGCTACTGCTGATACTGGGCCTGCTGGTAAAGTAGTGCGTCTTTTCTACATGTTTGTGTAGATACATTAGAGGAGTTATTATTTAAAAATCAGTTTTTAAGGTTATTGAATATGTTAGCATGAGGTTAGCATGTAGTGCTTTAGCCTGTAATGTTGGGGTGGATCAAGCGTTGCTGTTATCTGGTAACCGGCATGAATTTGCAGTTTGTGAGTGTTCAGGAATGTAACGTTAAGTCTGTTGTGTTTTTTACAAGTCAAACTGTTGTGCTTTCACTGAAGCAATGTCATCAGTAATGCTAATTATCTCAGATGGTATCTAAGTTAATCGTCTGTGCCAAATCTAAACAACAGAGGCTATCTTTCCTAGCATTTTTCAACAGGTAATGTTAGCGTTAATGCCAACAACGAGGGCAACTTAACTCAGTATAAAGTAACACGAACAATGGCTCCAATCAGCGTCACCTGCAGATGTGATCATTGTTGCCATTTTTTGTGGCCACAATGTTGTTGTCTCCATATTCAGGTCAGACATTTGTAAGTTTAAACACTCATAAATTACCTCAGAGTGCTCTCATATTCGATATTTGAATTGGCAGGCATAGGTACAGCTACATACTGCTTCAATGTGTTAGCATTTAAGGAAGAACTGAGTGAGGGAGGCAATCTTATGTTTAAATCTGTGAGATTAATATTCTCCTTACTTATTTACTTGCAGCATGTAGGCCTGGATGTGTGGTTATTTATCACTGATTGTGACATTTGAAAGTGAAAACATTTTTTCCTCCTTGTGTTTAGACAAGCGGTCCATCATGTGGCCTGTCAGACAGATTCACCAAAGAAATGCACATTTGCAACACAGCTTTCTCTAAAGACTCTCCAACCCTACTGTAGAGGTATAGGTTTGGTTATTTACACTTTCTGTATGTGTGACATATTTGTGATATGTGCAGATTTTATGAAATGTAACCGCAGCTCTGTGAGTTTGGCTTGACTAATGAGACCTGGACTCTTTTCTGTGTATCAGTGGTCACTCAGAAAAAAAGTGTCTTCACATTGACACCAAGAAAGAGGACATGTAAGAGACGAGATTAGAGGATGACCCTTTGGAAGGCAGCTCAATCTCAGGATCCACGTGAGTCCACCTACAGTCCTGCAGATTCTTTAACAGCTTTTGGTGAATCATCAGAAGTGATGTTAACTTGCTTTGTAACACAGACACTTAAAGCTGTGGTCTACAATTTGAAACCGCAGCCTGCCCCCCTTCCCTCACCTCTCCCCTCCGTGTTCCAAGATCCCGCCCCCAGCTCGTGATGCCTCATATAGCCCCCTCGGACAGAGCTACGAGCGACTAGCACAATATATCAGCAGCAAACTCAGTCAAAAACAGCTCAGCTCAACTGAAAGTATCAAACACGACAGACATCCCCCTTGTAACACACAGCAGTAGCCATTTCAATTGGACCGGCGGCAATGCGGGTCTGGCGCCGCCAGAGAGGAGCCGAGTGTGGGGGAGGATTAATCTTTCTCAGCCTGTCCTCCCCAGCTCAGCTTACAGTGCAAACGATTAGCGGCTAACAGGCTAACCCGCTCCCCTACAAGTTATTAGCCCGTGCAGGCACAAACTAACCAGAGTTATTCAGCAGACATCTCCCACTGTAGTAAACAAAGCCATTACCTGATCAACCAGGGGCGAAGCGGCCGATGCTGAAGGTCTGATGGCCGGCTGAGGCTATTCGTTAGCCGTTAGCCGTTAGCCGTTAGCCCGCTAACAGGCCTCAACCCGCGGGCAGAGCTCCGTTGGGCCCCGCGGGAGAGGGAGGCGGCTTCGGTCTCGGTGCTAGGCTTTTCTGGCTCCATGATAGTTCAGTAGCTAATGCTGCTAGCTGCTCACCGGAGGTAGAGGGGAGGAGACGGGACCATGACGCACTACGCATGACGCTGCGTAGCGAGGGAGACGAGGATTGGATGGACTCACAGACCAACTCACGGACCAATTAATAGTCGCAGGTTCTTAGGCTTGATTGGTCAGCTAGTATGCAGCTTTTCAGCGGATATGCTGAATGGATTTTTTTCGTTCTTTTTGGTCTTTATACTGTGTAGATAGGACCATAGGACCATAACAGCCTTATAAACGGTGTTATTAATATGTACAAAGCTTCCAAATCGTAGACCATAGCTTTAAGTCATGATTTTGATTACTTTTTGTCTCCAGTAGTATTGTGGTTACATCTTTTTCTGTCAGTTCCTGTTTTTCTAATAGAATGCAATCTTCCAACCCTCCCCATAAGACACCAACCTACCTCTTGTATGAAAACTGCTCTCTAGAGCCCTCTGAGGTGCCTGTGTGTCAGCGGGTATCAGATGTGTGGACAAGACATGTCGACATATTCCTGTGTGTAGAGGAGCAGCCTCCACACTGTCAGCTCTCCAGAAACTGGCAACATCAGCCGATTCTTGGAAGCACTCCTGCTGGAAACCTTCACCTCCCAGCAGTAGTGTAAACCACAGCTCCATCTTTTTCAAGCTTGAAAAGGTATTTAAAAATAAGTAATTGATTAAAGGCAGGTTTGGTAATCTGAGTAAGATACACTTTTTGTTATTCTGGTTAAATGATCATTATTGTCATGAACACCCAGACAAGAACACGACAAAGTCCGTATCAGAGTTCAAAAACCAGAGTTTAATGCACAATCCAAGGTTCAGTACACTAAGCTGGCAATCAGACAGGCAGCATACGGCAGTACACAAGGCAGGTAGTCAGACAGGTTTGGTTCGGTACACGAGGCAGGCAATCAGACGGACTAGGTTTGGTACACAAAAAGGCAGATGGGCAGAGGTATCCAAAAACGAGAGACAAAAAGCAAGGTCGAGAACAAAGGAGGTCGAAACGAGACTGTGACATGAACTAAATCGCCTAGAAAGAGTACAGGTACTTAACAATCCGGCAACAAGGGAGAACACGAGGGTTATATACAAGGGGATATGAGGGTTAATGAGACACAGCTGGGAGAGAAACAATCAGGGAGCAAGTGTGACAAGCCGGGACGGGAAGTAAAAACTTATGAAGACAAGAAAGGAAAAGTGACTTTCAAAATAAAACAGGAAGCACAAAGACAAGACATAAAACATGAAGGCAGACTGGGAAACTTGACCAAAACACAGATCCTGACAGTTATGTGCTGATGGTAATCAATGCATGATGTGTTCTTAAAAGAGAGCGAAAAATAGCCACTGTCAACAGCGGCAGTAAAGCAGGGGAAACACCAACCAATTAAGCTATTCGCACTGAATTATTTAACCAATCAAATACTAAAAATAAATAATACCATTCTACCCACCTTCTGCATGTACATTTTGCCAGCATGTACTGACCCTGATTCAGGATGGAGGCAGAGAGCACAGTCGTACGTACTAAATAACTTGACATGTTTATTTTTTGTAACTTAGCGCTCAGTGAAACATGACTTTGCGTCATTCAAAACAAGAACATTGTGTAGAGGATCGGTTTTGAGTTCAATCAGTCATATGGTCGCAAGTCAAACGGCGCTTGTACATGTGAGCTTGCATCATTTTGGAGGAGCTTCAGGGAGGGGGGAGCAGGGGCTTGTTGGAGTCCTAAGGAGATGCTACATTCAGATTTATTTATTATTTTATTTATTTATTTAAAAGGGACAGTGCAAATTTATGAGCATTTATTCTAAAAACAATAGATGTAAATATGCCCAATTATAGCATCAATGCTAAATTCATGCTAGTTTTACGTGATTAACAAACTCTGCCTTTAACTAAGTTGGTCAGAGCTGTGAGTGTGAATTACTGAGCAAAATTCAACTTTTAATCGTCTCTGTAAAGAGCTGAAGTTGAGTATTTAAAGTGATGAATTTGCAGGAACAGGTCCCAGGAATGATAATTTTTCAGTAGCTGGTGGATCTGATAGTAATCCACAACCAGAGCTGAGCTCCTGCTTCAAATGGCTGGTTTGGAGTCTAAGACCCTCACAGACACTGAACCTGCAACAGAAACTCTGAAGATGTTTCTCTTCAAATGGTGAGACTTGGTGATAGTGGTTTTTTGTGTTACCATGTTGACGTGACTTCCTGCTCTGGTTATATTTCCACTTTAGGCTGCTGTATAGCAGTGTTTTTTCTCAGAGCTGAAGTTTACGGTGAGTGACACTTTTCATAATTTTTATAATTATTAGGACATTTAGGGGCAGAGGGAGGACTTCTCAGCAGGAATAAGAGCATGTTAGCGATCCGAAGATGATCAGAGGGGTTTTATTTGACATTCTTGATCCAGAGTGAGCCTGGAGGCCTTGTCTCTGCACACATTAGCTTAAATGTTATAAAAAATGGCATTGGTCAGACTCGTATGTTGTCTCAGAACATGACTCTGCTCTGGAGTGGGTCAGGTCACAGGTAGCAGTACTGTGTCAGCTCACTCCTGATGTGAACTGGGTCAAAGGCCATATCCTTAAATGGACCAGTTCACATTCAAAGGTCATCATCTGATCTGAGATCACAACCTAAAAGAGTAAATCGAGCACCAAACTAGACCCTACAAAAAGTTACTATAGTTAAATCTAATTAATCTGTCTATCAATCTATCAAAATTTTCATCAAACAATGAAGCAATCTGTTTTGTGTAGCACCAAATCATAAGTGTTTTCTCAAGACCTATTACAACAACACAGGCTAAAGCCATACTCTAGGCTTAAAACAGCTCTATTTAACTGTGCATATGACTGAAAGTATCTTATCTGCACTCTTCTTTTTAAATTTATTTTATAATGATTAATGTTGATTTTATTTTGTATTGTGATTTTTTAAAGTCATTTTATAATGATTAATGTTGATTCTATTTTGTATTGTGATTTTAATGCATTTTTCTTGTTCTGTAAAGCACTTTGAATTGCCTTGTGTATGAATTGTGCTCTACAAATAAACTTGCCTTGCCTTACTCTGCATTTTATAATGCAGCCATGGGCGAATCATAAATCTGCCTTCATCATATTTGTCTCTGCTGAATATAAATTTATTCAATGTTTGCCGTTGTCGTATGGTTATAAAGTTTTTATGGAGGCATTATCAATAACAACCATGGATACAGAGATCAATCTAATATTAACATTACCATCTGTAATGATCATAAACTGGACAACAAAATCAGTTTGGACAACAAATCTGTTGGGATAGTTTTGTCTGGATAACAAACCGAGCACGGTAAGACGCTCACACTTTACTCGGCAGATGGCCGGAGCTGCTGTTTTTCCTGGTATACGTGCGCAGCCTTCATGTGAAAGAGTACTGCGAATGCAGTGACGTCAGCGTTTCACCCTGAAATGCTCTGATGTGGGTTTACATGGAGCTGTACGGAGAGCATATTCAGAACTTTCCACTCTGGAGCCCGTTTTCAAAAGTTACCGTTTTTGGAAAAAACGCAATGCGTTTTCATGTAAACCCAAGGCCAAAACGCAATGAAAACTTATTGGATTTGACCATTTTTGATGCCATGTAAGCTCAGCCCAAATGAGGATACAGAAACGCTCTGCTCCTCTCAGGTCTCCTCTTTGGACATACTCTGCCCTCTGCTGTCAGAACCAGTAATCTTCTTTGTCCATGGCTCACTGAGGTGATAAGAGAGCAGGGCTCAGGGCAGCAGAACGAATGTTGTGTAAATCCAAAGAACCCACTGATTTGTCCATCTACCAACAACTCCAGTTTAACGGCTGCCAAGAAAGCTTTCTATTAGAACAAGATCTGCTCTGCCCCTGACACAGAAAAACCATTTGTGTTGTTAAACAGTCTTTTCTCTCCACTGGATGCTCATCCCTTCAGTGTTTTAGCTCTGGACATGTTTGCCACCTATTTCACTGCTATCAATTTTCTGTGCCTGACCCACTCTGCCAACTGGTGCCTTCCTTTCCTCTGGATCTCCTCTGAGAGAGGATGAAGTCTCTAGACTTTTAAACTCAAAACACACTACCTGATATCTTGATCTAGTTTCTACAAACATCTTCCAGACTATTGGGCCCCAGTCAAGCCTGCAATTATTCACATAATCAATTCCTTGTTGGCAACTGGGGTCTTAATCACTACTTTTAAGCCAACCTGGGTAACCCCACTGCTTATAAAGTCCAACCTCAACCCAACCCAGGTCATAGAATTAGTCAAAGATGCAATCACTTCACCAACAATTAGAAAAAACTAAGTGTCTTGGGTGCAGAGCCCCCCCCCCCCTAAATAAAATACAAATATAAAAGTTCACATGTTAATAAAATTTTTGATGACACATTTAGCAAGATAATTTATGAACATTTCTGTCAATAACTGAACACACTAAATAGATTGTTAGGTTTTGTTTGACAATCCTTGGTCTTACCTGTTGCAGTCGTTTGTCTTTTGAATTCTACAACCTCTGACCTTGGCTGAGACTGTAAGAGAACCAGCGTTTCTTACAGTCAGTGGTTCTGGTCAAAAGGTGGGAAAGCTGTATTTATTTGTGAGTAAATTTGTCCCCTTTCTTCTTTTTTTCCAATTGTGAGGTTTCTATGTAGGAAGTACCACAAAGACACCTTCCCTGTCAGCTAATCACTGTGGGCATTGTAAGTCAAGTGGTTCCTGGAACATGGCATCATCCATGGCAATGGGGTCAACTCCACCCCTTTCTTTTAACTAAAGAGTTCTCTGAATTACTTAGTAAAAATTCATCTCAGCAGCTTTGTGAGTAGGTTTTACGAGAAAACAGGAACTTTTAGTGTCATTTGGGAGTCTTTTTAGTGGTAAGATAAAATGCTTTGTGAATATGGGCCAAGGTCTTTAACCAGCCCAGAAATTCCCATGTTCCTCTGCTGTTAAAGGGATAGTTCAAGTTTTTCTAGAGGGATTGTGTGAAGTAAATTACATGAGCCTGTGCCAGAATGTCACCATTTAGTTCTCTGTTCTTTCAAAAAATCTCAGGACAAATGCTAATGCTATACAATGCTGCCAAATATTTAAATTGTGAAAGAAAACACGCCACAAAAAACAGTGTGGGGTCATCACACGGTACACCCAATTAGTTTACATCCACCTAATTTCCACTAAGAGGCTGCTTTGATGAGGAACTATTTTGAGATATGGCATAATGTGTCCTTCTGCGAGCAGCACAAGTATCAAAGTACTGTCTTACTTGAATTTTTGTAAATACACAAGTAATACTTCATCCCAAATAAAGGTTAGACAAATTTACAAATGTTTAAGAATTATCTTGCTGATAAAGCTCAGTCATTTAGACCAGTGGTTCTCAAACTTTTTTCAGTGATGTACCCCCTTAGAAATATATTTTTAGTCAAGTACCCCCTGACTCGGGCAAAACATTTTTGGAAGAAAAAAGAGGTACAGTGCTGTAAAAATAAGTGTCTGATTTATTAAAGCCAAACAACTTATGTCAGTGAACCTGACTAATACATTCATATTGCAAACATTGCATGTAGAAACAAAAAAGAAAAACAGAAAACGGTGACCACCTTCCTGGTGGTACCGTCAAAACTCAAATATGCAAAAGCTGCTAATTTATATTGGTCTCTGTAATGGTACAAAATAAAAAATATAAATAAATAACAAAAATGTGCTCACAGAAATATATCTATAACTTATTTATAAATAAATAATATTTTGTTAAAAAAATAAATTAACTTCATAAATAAAGATTTGCTCACAAAAAGTAATTAACGTTACCTCTTTTAGGACGTCTCCAGAGTTAGTGTTATTCGGTAACGACAGGTCGTTGACGAGTGCGCTGGGTCAGTGGGTCAAACTAACTTGGTGGTGGGGGGGGGGTTCAGATTTATTTAGAAGGATATTGAAACTAAATACTGAATATAAAATTCAGTGCATGAACACACATTTATATTTTGTCAAAGTTTTTACAAAATAATTTTCCCCAAGACTTATTATTAGGATGAGCCTACTGATTTTTTAAAGATATTTTGAAAAGCTTCACGTACCCCCTGCAATACCTCCACGTACCCCCATTTGAGAACCACTGATCTAGACAAAGAGTTCAGTTTACCCACATCAGTGAACACACCATGTGTGACCATGAAGTAAACTTGTCATTGAACTGTGGCCTCTGTCTTTACAAACTAAACACACAGTATGAGCTGAATATTTAATCTGAAAACATACTTTTACTCAGCTCCTCTGTTTTGTTTATGAGTTTTTAAAACCGTGAATCTGCTCTGTACAATTTTAAATGTGCATTAAATCAACAAGGCTCTATGTGATGAGAGTTGCGCACTGCTGATAGTCTCCTCTGATCCTGAACATCCTGACCTGGTTTTAGTCACTCTCTTAGCTCATCCATTTTTGCCACATGAGGTCATGATTATTTACCTGAATCAACAGGTATGAGTGTTCCTCTGCTCCTCCAGCTCTGAGAGCAGATTCAGACCTGTTGACTCTCCATCTACAGATCCTCCCGTGAACTCTACGTCATACAAGTATTCACAAGTATCCAAAGTAAACGACAGTCATATTTGATGAAAAATCATAAATTTATCCTTTTTGATGGCAGGTGTTTCCTAGCCAGCAATGCTGGTAGAAGGACAAGTTGAAATACAATCATATTAGATCATATCTTCAGTCCATCAGTTTGTTGTTAACGCTCTGCTCTCTGACTCCTTTATCACAGCTGACAGACAGCAGGGGGCGCTCTGCTATGGATCAGACTGAAGAACCAGGGAAGGGGGTCTCTCCATCTAAAACCTTTCTGAATGAAGAAGACCAGGATCTGAGGTGAGATGTGGATCTGCAACCAATAAACTCAACCAAAATCACTACATCATCATCATCATCTACAGTCCATTATAAATAAGTGTATCAATGAAACAGTACTGATTTAGAGTTCAGTTCAGTAACAGCCCACTGTGTCTGAAGTAGATGATGTTTGTTTGGATCAGGATGAAGAAACAAGACCTTCCTGAGCCCAGCTGTGTGTCCATGAGGAGTGACCAGTCCAAAGCTTTTCCTATTAAATTAAAGGTGGACTCACTTGGTGGGGACAGGTGAGAACTCAGAAATAATGAACTTTGACCTCAATGTTTTAGTTTCTCCAAGGTGGTAAAGATTCTAGCAGCATTACCACTCGGTGGAGCATATACAGTGCATAATAAAATGTTCCCAAGTTCTCGTGGTAGGTAAAAAGGTCTCAGGCTCAGACATGCCAGTTCAATGTCAGGGTTGCAGATCAACATTCTCATGGTGAACTGCGAACACCACCAGTTGTTGATATAGACGCAGATCCCTCCGCCTTTGCTCTTGCCAGAGTTGGTGGTTCGGTCGACGCGCACCAGTGAGAAGCCATCCAGAGACACATACAGGCGGGCATGTCATTCTGAGAGCATGTCTCAGTGAACACGAGCAGGCATGTCTCGCAGTACTCGTGGAGAAACCTGGCGTTGGCTCTGAGCTCCTCCACCTTGTTCTTCAGGTAGTGAATGTTGCAGAGCAGCATGGAGGGTAGCGGTGGCTTGCTCGCCTTTCTCTATAACCTCTGACGTACTCCACCTCGTTTCCTCCTTTTGCGCGTCCGTCTCCCGCCACCTCCCTACTGACATTGAGCCCACAGTTCCCTTGGTAACTGGGGGACAGCTGTGTGGCTGGGTCGGAGAAGCAGGAGCTGTTCCCGGGTGTAGTTCAGCAGTGCGGCTGGCATGACACCACCACCTTCAAGCTAAAGGTGGCATAGTGCAAGCGAGATGATAGAGGCCATAATGTTGCCTCTTAGTAAAAGCAACATGGTTTTACACAGTATCAGATAAAAAGGGGAGTACAGATAGCAATAATCAAAGTCAAAAAACACTTAAAACACTTAAGCCTTTAAACTGACATTTGCCTCCTGACACAGACACATTTCAGTCAAACAAAATAAATCAATGTGATTTTCTGGTAAAAGATAATTTACTGGTAAAAAATTTGGATGCTTCTATATTTGAGGTTTTAATTTTCATTCAATTATAGTGTTAAAAAGCTCTTTTATTTGTTGGTGTGGTAACAATTGTGTGGGTCTAGGGTCGGGGAAGGACTTTGTCTTTCAATCAATCAATCAATCAATCAATCTTTATTTGTATAGCACCAATTCATAACAAGTGTTATCTCAAGACACTTTACAATAGAGCATAAAGCTCTTCATTTTATGGATACACATATATGCATAGATACATATATAAAATACACATATACATATATATACAAATATATACATCCAACACCCAACATGAATCCATATAGCCAATCATGGATCCCTCCATCATGGCGGCAAGAAAAAACCTTCTGTTAAGCAGCAGGAAATCTTGAATGTGGATCCCAGTCTCATGATGAACAGCAAATCCACACGATGCTGTGTCGGGTGTGAGGGCAAAAGAAGGAAGGTAAGAGGAGACAAGTGGACTAGATTAAGAACTAAAGTTAGGGACAGGTTCATGTACCATAGACCTGTCATCTGATTTATTAGAGGGTAGCCTCTTGAGATGCTACATCTCATTTTCAAGAGGGTCCTCATGTCTGAATGGTTGTGGTGATCATTTTCTAGAAGTATAATCTTAGATATTCTTACTGAAAATAAGAATTTATGGTAGTGACGAACTCATGGGTGCCCAGACCACAAGTGCATCCCAACCATATTTGTCTCCATTAAATATAAATGTGTTAAAGGCCTCTTGAGATGTGACATCCCATTTTCAAGAGGGACTTCATGACTATGTGGTAATAAAAAATAGATACTGTAGGTGTAACGATCATGGATATGGAGATCATGCTAATAACTACATGAACAGCTATAATGATAATGGGAATGGAGTGTTCCTAATAAAATGGCCAACTATGTGTCATGTTTATAACTGTAGTTTTGAGGCTTCATGACTCCACAGCAGCAGGCAGTCTCCACCAAGGATCCCAGGCCACCTACAAGACAAGAGCCAGAGACGAGTACAGGAGCAAACAAAAGGGGCAAAAGCAGATGCTAAGAGAGAGAGAGATAGAGCCCATTGTGCCAGACTCTCCCCCCCCCCCCCCCGGCAGTCTAGGCCTGTTACATCTAAACTACGAGTCAAATTTATGAACTAATTTATTTATTTATAAACTATAAAACTAAAACTAACTGAAAGCTTTATCAAAGAGGAATGTTTTAAGTCTAACCTTAAAGGTAGAGAGAGTGTCAGACTCCCGAACTGTGGTTGGTAAATTGTTCCAGAGAAGAGGAGCCTGATAACTGAAGGCTCTACCTCCCATACTACTTTTGGAGATTAATGGTACCACAAGTAGGCCGGCATTTTGGGAGCGTAATGTTCTAGAGGGGTTGTACGGCACTACAAGCTCTTTAAGATAGACTGGTGCCTGTCCACTGAGAGCTTTATAGGTGAGGAGAAGAATCTTGAATTCTATTCTATATTTAATGGGAAGCCAATGCAGAGAAGCTAAAACAGGAGTAATGTGGTCTCTTCTCCTAGTTCTAGTCAGCACACGTGCTGCAGCATTTTGGACCAGCTGAAGCATCTTAAGTGACTTGCTGGGACAGCCTGAAAGCAGAGAATTACAATAGTCCAGTCTAGAGGTAACAAAAGCATGGACTAGCTTTTCAGCATCGCTCTGGGACAGGATAGGCCTGATTTTAGCGATGCTACGAAGATGAAAAAGGCTGTTTTTGAAATTTGCTTTATGTGGGAGTTAAAGGATAAATCCTGATCAAATAGCACTCCTAGATTTCTAACAGTTGTGCTTGGTGCCAGGCTAATGCCATCTATGGCAGTTAAATCACTAGAAAAGGATTCTCTAAGGTGTCGAGGGCCCAGCACAATAACTCTGTCTTGTCTGAGTTAAGAAGAAGAAAATTTCTGGCCATCCAGGTTCTGATGTCCTTTAAACAGGCATCTAGTTTGTCTAACTGGTTTGTCTCACCTGGCTTCAGTGATACATAAAGCTGTGTATCATCAGCGTAGCAGTGAAAATTAACAGAGTATTTCCTCATGATATCACCAAGGGGAAGCATATATATAGAGAAGAGAATTGGACCTAGCACTGAACCTTGAGGAACCCCGTAACTTACTTTAGTGTACACAGAGGACTTGTTGTTCACGTGTACAAACTGATATCTATTAGATAAGTAGGACTTAAACCAATTTAAGGCAGTCCCTGTAATCCCAAGTAACATCTCCAATCTCTGTATAAGAACATCATGATCAATGGTGTCGAAAGCAGCACTAAGATCTAACAAAACAAGAACAGAGAGAAGTCCTTCATCTGAAGCTGAAAGTAGATCATTGGTTACTTTAACTAGAGCAGTCTCTGTGCTGTGATGAGCTCTAAATCCTGACTGAAAGTCCTCAAGCAGGCTATTGTCTTGAAGGAAGTCACCTAGCTGATCAGCTACTACTTTCTCCAGGATCTTTGAGGCAAATGGAAGGTTAGAAATAGGCCTGTAGTTAGCTAATGTTCCTGAATCGAGGTTAGGTTTTTTAAGGAGGGGTTTGATTACTGCTGTTTTAAAAGACTGTGGTACGTAGCCTGTTGATAGAGATATATTTACTGTCTCCAGCAACAATGGACAAACTACAGGAAAGACCTCCTTGAACAGTTTAGTTGGAATTGGATCTAAAAGGCAGGTTGATGTCTTTGTGGATTAATTATTTGATTTGTCATAACTGGTGTAACAGTCATGACAAGAAAATTGTTATAAAGCAAGTACAGAGGAGTGTGAAGGTCTTGCAGCTCTGTGAACTGGTCTCACCTCTGAGAGGTCATGATTTAGGGCCAATAAACTCTGCCATCTTTCTAGACAAACGAGCTGCACCACCCAAAGTGGGATGGATGCTGTCTCTTCCTATCAGACCAGGCTTTCCCCCGAAAAATGTCCAGTTATCTATCAATCAATCAATCAATCAAACTTTATTTATAAAGCGCTTTTCATACAAATTAGTGCAACTCAAAGTGCTTTACATAGAAAATTAAAACATTCCCTTAAACCCACCTTCCCACCCCTGTTTTACATAAATTACCCACAGGCATGGGCATAAGGCTTTACTCACGGATGCAATCACTAACAGACACACACATGCACACTCACCCGCACACACTCATACACATACACACACGTAGACCAAAACAGTGCAAGAAGCTAAGAACAAGAACAATGGCTGAGTACAGACGAACCAGGTGAGAGAGCGTCATCAGAAGAGCTGTCCGCTGTCTGCGGAGCTCCTAATAATACAAGAATAAAATGAGTAAAAACTAAGATATCAATAAAAACTAAGAACCAGATCATAAAATAGTACTACTAAAACATTAAGATAAGAAATGAGTAAAATACATAAATAAAACAAAGTAGAAACCTAATATAAATAAATCTAATAAATAAAATATTACTTAAAAGCTAAGCTAAAAAGGTGGGTTTTGAGCCTGCTCTTAAAAACATGAACGTTCTCTGCGGCCCTGAGGTCCTCCGGCAGGCTGTTCCACAGTCGCGGGCCATAAAACTGAAAAGACGCCTCGCCATGTGTGTGTGTCCTGACTTTTGGGATGACTAGGAGCCCACTGGCGGAGGAGCACAGGGTCCGCGAGGGTTCGTAGGGTAAAAGAAGTTTTGAAAGATAAGAAGGCCCAAGACCATTAAGACATTTAAAAACCAATAAAAGAACTTTAAAATCAATCCTGAAACACATGGGGAGCCAATGCAGTGATTTTAAAACCGGAGTAATGTGGGTCCGCCCTCTGGTCTTAGTCAGGACACGTGCTGCTGAATTTTGAAGTGATTGTAAACCTGAAGTGTTCTTTTTTGGAAGACCAGAGAGCGGGGCATTACAGTAGTCGATACGACTAGTGATAAAAGCATGCATTAGCGTCTCCGTGTTTTTTTATCTCCGTGAGAAAGTTTTTTGCCATCCATGATTTGATTTCTAAAATGCAGTTAAAAAGAGCATCCATTGGCCTGGCGTCATCAGGAGACATGGAGATGTAAAGCTGTGTATCATCAGCATAACTGTGAAAGTTAATTCCATGTCCCCTGATGACACCACCAAGAGGGAGCATGTACAGGATAAAAAGAACAGGGCCTAAAACAGAACCCTGGGGCACACCACATGTGATTCTATGGACTAGAGAGGAGCATGTGTCTACACTTACCATGAATGTTCTGTCTGTGAGGTAGGAAGTAAACCATTTGTGCACAGTACCAGAGAGGCCAACAAGGTGTTTAAGTCTGTTTAAAAGAATTGTGTGGTCTACTGTATCAAGGGCAGCACTTAGATCCAGTAGAACCAACACTGTCACCTTCTGTGAATCATAATTTAATCTAAAATCAATTAAAATCCTTGTTAAGGCAGTTTCTGTACTGTGGTTTACCCTAAAACCAGACTGACATTCCTCATAAATACCATATGAGTTTAAAAAAGCATTGAGCGGGGTGCTGGTTTGGCGGAGTGGTTAGCAACCAGGCACCCCATGTATTTGCTTCTGCCGGTCCAGGTTCGAATCCCGCCTGTGACCAGTTTGCAGAGTGTCTTCCCCTACTCTCTCGCCCCCTTTCACAGGCCTATCCACTGTCTCTCTCCTATCAATAAAGGCACAAAATGCCAAAAAAATACGTAAAAAAAAAAAAAAAAAAAAAAGCATTGAGCTGGTTAAAAACTAGCTTCTCTAAAACTTTACTTAAAAATGGCAAGAGAGACACTGGTCTGTAATTATTAAAATCATTAAAATCCAAATTGCTCTTCTTCAACAGGGGCCTCACCACTGCCGCCTTAAATGCAGCCGGGAAGACCCCCGTCTGAAGAGAGCAATTCATCATAGTTAAAAGCTCGTCTCTAAAAGATCCATAAAATGACTTAAAAAAATGTGGTTGGAATTGGATCTAAAAGACATGTGGTGGGCTTCATAGAGGAGAAAACTTCATAAAGCATTTCATCATTAACCAGGACAAAACTGTCCAGTGTTTCCTCAGGTGAAGACAGACATTCAGATTGATTAAAAGCAGTAGTTTGAAAGGATAAAATCTCACTTCTGATAGTGTCAGACTTACCCCTGAAGTGGGCTGCAAACTCCTGACAGAGAGTGTTTGTGGGAGTTATGTGAAATTTGTTAAAATTAGGGTTAAAAAGATGGTCAATGGTAGAGAAAAGAACTTTTGGATTGTTATTGTTTGTGATTATTGTAGCAAAATATGAATTTCTTGAATTTTTAACTGCATAGTTGTATAATTTAAAATGTTCTTCATATATTTGAAGATTAATTGTGATTTTATTTTTCCTCCATTTTCTTTCTGCCACCCTGCATTTTCTTTTCAGTTTCTTAACTTCCTTATTTATCCATGGGGTTGCAGGCTTAGGGTGAACCTTTTTCAATTTGATCGGTGCAACAGAGTTAAGAGTGCACTCCAGTTTACTGCTAAAATTATCCACAATAAAATCACAGAGGGCAGGCAGAACAATTGGAGGGCATTTTTCTAAAACACTGATAAAATTTGCAGCCACCCCAGGGGTCAGATGACGCTTCCTCACAGTTCTCACAGAGGTCTCCCGCTCGATAAAAACGGTGATATTAAAAAACACACAGAAGTGGTCAGAGACAGCCAAGTCGACAACAGAGGACACACTGGCAGACAGGCCATAAGTGATGAGCAGGTCCAGGCTGTGTCCTCTGATGTGTGTCTGGTGCATGACGTGTTGTTTAAAATCCATATAGTTAAGAACATTTAAAAATTTCCTGGAAACGGGGTCTAAAATATTATCTATGTGTAGGTTAAAATCACCGGTTTAAATGATCATATCATATGAATTGTGTAAAATCGATAAAAATTCGGAGAATTGGGGAATAAAAAGACTGCACTTTTTCGGTGGTCTGTCGACTGTCACACATAAGATTTTAGGGTTGTTAAAAACAATGGAGTGGTGTTCAAAGCTTGTGTATTGTTGAAATAAAACAAGTTTGGTGGCCAAAGTGTTCATTGTAATTGAAGCAGTGCCACCTCCCCTTTTACCACTCCTTGTTGAAAAAGCAAAGTTAAAATTAGGTGGGGAGGCCTCAGAGAGAACAACTGGTGCATCCGCACCCAGCCATGTTTCGGTTAAAAACAGACACTCAAGTTTGTGCTCTAAAATCAGATTATTTACAATAAAAGATTTGTTTAGCAGAGAGCGAACATTCAACAGGGCCATGTTTATGGTAACTGGGAGCTGATTGACTGGGGGATTTTGTGCTGATAAAGTTTTAGGGACAGATTTAAGATTATTGAGGTTAATGGATGATCTGTGGGTTTTATGTATAGGCCGCTCTCTGCTGATAATTACTGGGATGAATAATGAATGTGAACTGTCTTTTTGAGCAATTGTGGATGATGGAGAGGTGTGTTCATGTTATCATGTGGATTCCAGTGTGAGTTCTCTGTTTTGAGAAAGAAGGCGTGATCCAGAGAAGTTGGGATGGAGAGAGTCTTTTTTGAACAGTCCAGGTCTATTGAAAAATGCAAGAAAATTGTCAACATATGGGATATGGTTGGCAGTGCAGTAGGATTTGAGAAATTTGTGTAAGAGTCTCAGGTGGCTGAATTTGATGTCTCCAAAGGGGTGGTGGGAGGGGACCCGAGACTATGAACTGTGGATTGTGGTGATGAGGGTCATGAACTCTATTTTAAGTGTCTCTGACTGTTGTAGTCTCAGGTCATTTGTGCCTGCGTGAACTACTACTGTTGATATGGAGGGGTGATGATGGAGGATGTTGGGGGCGGAGTCTGTGAGGTCTCTGGCGAGGGCACCTGGGTGGCAAGAGGTGTGACCTTTGTTTACTCGCACGTGCCGAACCATCGACGTGCCGAGGACCAGCACGGTCGGCTCAGGCCTGGCTTCCAAAGGACGGGTCACCGCATACCGAGACGGACTGGGAAGCGCCACAGCACCGTTTACAGGAGCTGAGGCACCTCTGAGCTTACCCCGTGCGCTCCCGCTGAATGGTGTGCCCGCGGGGTCTCCCACCTCACGATGGGCTGGCGAGCACGGCATGGAGAGGGAGGGAGCGGCAGAGGCAGGAGCAGAGCCGGCAGCAGAGCCCCCCAGCGCACGCCCCGTGGTCCGACCAGGCATACGGAGGGGAGCAGCGGAGACTCCGGCTGGTGCTGCAGGTGGTGGCTGGCGTAGCGCCCCGAGCTCCATCTCCTGCAGTAGCCTCAGAGGTGGTGGAGATCCGTAGCCCATACCAGGTACCCCGCCCCCTTTAGGTTTTGGAGCCGGAGTGAAGTGCAGCTGCCCGGTACGAGTTCTGACACTGGAGCCACGGCACTGAGGGTGGACTGGAGGCAGCAGGACAGATGGACCCGCCGCCAGCAGGGGAAACTCCTCGAGGTCCAGGATGTCAACTTTATTCCCCAGTGCTATGACTCCGGCCGGAGGGGAACAGGACAACCTGCTGCCCCGCGTCCCATATCGATTGGACTTTCGACCCCCGACTGCAATCCATGGGTCAGACACTGGAGTGGAACTGATTGGGGCTTTGGATCTAGGTCTAGCCCCTTGTTGAATCCAGCGCTGTTGATCTGGATCCTTACCAGGGCAGGATACGGAGGGACGGGACTCAGAGTCAGGGGAGCACGGGGCCATGTCGGCTAGCTGGGCGCTCGTGGCGGCGGCTCGGGTCTTGCCCAGAATGACAACCAGATCTGTTCCCTTTTGGATTTTAATTAAGCTGGATACCTGTTGCTCAAGCTGGGCCACCTTCTGACTCAGACCAGCACAACTGTCACATATGGAGAAGGAGGTAAGTGACGGCATGGCTCACCTGTAGCCGGTTGGCTAGGTTTGTTGTTGTTGCCGGTGTTGCTTGTTGTGTTGACAGTGATTTGAGGGGCATCCAGTGATTAAAAGCAGTAATCCGGTTAAAATCAGGGTTAAAAAATGTCCACAGTCGTCAGTGGATCCTAAGAGTTTGTTTAGATCATGTAAAAACTGATTTGTTTAGGAGCTCGGCGTCACAGGCCAATCAGAGAGTGTAGTAGGCAGGCGCTACTGCTGTGGTGCAAAGAGCACAACGTGAGCTACGAACTTTATCCAAAACAAGATTTAAAAAATTCTGTCTGTGGAGAAGTCTGCTGTTTTGTTATTTGAAGGTGCTATGAGGAGAATCTATTTCCAGCAACATAAAGACTCTGTTACCCATGAGCACGCGCAACGACTGTCTATGAACCCACATTGTTTGCTTGACACCACCTTGATAGCAAGTGGTTAAATGATTATGATTTTATTTCTTTATAGCTGCTTCAGATTTGACTCGATATGGCCTGATCTAGCCCTGGAGATATACCTAATTTTTCCTGCGGACTTCACCACCTTCACATTTCTGACTATAGTCACCAGTAATTAGAGTTTGATCCTGGGAGGGTGTGTAGCTGAGTGGGCAAAGGTGGATCTCCTATAAACAGCTATGCTTACCTCAGACTAGGGATGTAATGGTATGAAAATGTCATATCACGGTTATTGTGACCAAAATTATCACGGTTATCATAATTATCGCGGTACTGTTGCAGTGTGCTCAAAATGTTCAAAAAGTACTTTAGCACAGTCTGGAAATCATTCAACGTCTTTAATATAATTTTAAAAGTTCTTTTGTCTTTTTTGTCAGTAATTGTGTCAGGAAATGTCCTATCAGTAAATTTGTTTAAACTTTTTTCAAGAGAAATAAAAGTAAACAATTCTGGCAAGTAATTGTCATCATTTTCTTATAAATGCTTAAACTGTGTCTAATTTGCTTACAAGAATAGAAACAAAACAGATTTAAACCTCAAATACATTTCTCTTCATAAACAATTGTAAATGAACATGTTCAAAGTTTGAGATGGCCAAAAATAAATTCAACCTATTTTACATACACTCACACATTTTAGTTTGCCTGCAGCATTAGTGTCCATGTTACAACTCATTATATTAGACCATGTCCAGGCCTTTTTATTTATTTTTTTGTTTTACTGATGTCAGTCCCTGAAGCAGTTACCCCCCTTCATGACTCTCTTCTGGTCTCCCCTTTCAATGGCAGATCTCCTCCACATCTCCTTCTTTAATATTTCAAAATTAAGATTGACTAAATCCATAAAACACGAACTATGACAGAAAAAGACAATCTATTACAACAAAATATGGCAAATAAATGGCGAATAAACAGCAGGAACACACTCCAGAATGATACTAATGCTGTCATTTACAACCTTTATACATTATTTACACAGAAAATCCTGATAAACCTTCTATAATTCACTCAGGTAGGGCTTACTGAATCCTCTCTCTCTCTCTCAGTCTGCTCGTTTACTTGAGGAGTTACAGCAGTTTTAAACACGCACATTTTTGTCTTTCACCACAGCTTGGTGTTGTAGACAGGGTAACTGTAGTCACTGTTCCACATCCTTTAAAATCCAAACTTCGACCAGACTTTAGACTTCAGCTGTTTCGAGTAGGAAACCAGTGAGAGTCTGAGCTGAGGCCAAATATTTCAAGCTGCGCGTGCGCGCCTCTGTTTGCTAGAGAT
This sequence comes from Scarus forsteni, assembly GCA_036419115.1. NCBI lineage: Eukaryota > Metazoa > Chordata > Actinopteri > Labriformes > Labridae > Scarus > Scarus forsteni. Next base: position 300,971 of record JAZDUH010000188.1, read on the forward strand.
GGCTTCATCCAGTTATTGACACAGTGTGGTGATCAAACATGGTATAAGGGTCTATAAGGGTGTATAAGGGTTTAATAGGGCACGGTAATGATTACCGTAGGAAATTTTACCCCCGGTTTACCATTGTACTGGTAAGCATTACATCCCTACCTCAGACCTTGACCCCGCCATTACCTCCCTGCTGCTCTGGAGCTGCGGGAGAGAAGCTAAGCTAAGTACCCGCATTGGCTATAACTGGCTGGCTAGCTACAGCTGCAAATGAGCAGTGTACAGCATTGGCATCTCTCCTGAGAGTTTCTGAGCAGAAAGAGAACCCAGCTGTGACACACACATTTAAGCTCATGCCATGCACCTCACACAGCACAAAAACCCCCTAAAGTATCCCTTTAAAACAGTTGCCATTTATCAGTAAAGGTTTAAGAGGAGTAAACAAACAAATGGCACAATAGGCAGTAGAGGAGGAGTCAGAAGAATAAGCAAATTAGTAGCTCAATGCTAAAGTAGGCTAGATTAAAATAGCTGATGGCAGATGAAATAAGATGAACTGAATTACTGAGTAAAGAGAGGGCTTTAACTGCACCTAGTACATTTGAATGTTCATTAATCAAACAGAGCAGGTGTGTTTAAGAGTTAAACGTAATTAGCAGTAATTAGTGTTAGCAGATCAAGAAAAATGATGGTAACCAGCTGATATAGGCAAACAGCCGGTGTGTCCATTGGATAAAGATCATATTCTGACTGTTAATGCTGAATCACTCTGATTATCTTCATTCTGAGTCATTAAATCATTAAATCCTGTTGTTTTAATCTAGAGGTCAGCAGGAAACATCTGGACTCCTCAGTGATGGACTGCTTGGCTCAGAGCTGGACTCCATATTTATGGTGAGACCATCACACTTTAACAAACTCCATGATCTTCAGATTTGATGGTCCACCATCATCCAGTCTCTGTGCTGGTCTGTTTAAGAAGACCTCAGACTGTCAGATGATTCAGGCTGTGATCTACACATCTAATCTCCACTCTGTCATTGTTCTCCAGCTGCTGGAGGAGAACATGATCACCTTTGTGAAGAACGAGCTTAACAGAATCAAGAGATCTTTAGGTCCTGATTACCCAGAATGCTTAGAGGATCAGAGTGAGGATATGTTGGTTGGTAAAGATGAGGAGCAGAGTAACAGCAGAGAGGCATTGCTGAAGCTCACAGTGGACTTTCTGAGGACAATGAATCAGGACGAGCTGGCTGACCATCTGTGGAACGGCAAGAACTTTTTTCAGATTAATACAATGGAAATTGAAAGTGGAGGGTTACATTTCTAAAATATGCTCCACTCTGATGTTGATCACCACTGTGTTTATAAAATCATTTTAGTTCACTCTGAAGATCTGAACAGCCATCTGTGACATCAGGACTCTGTCCAGCATCCAGACTTTAATACCATTTGCCGTTTTTTTCTCCAGGACCTCAGGCTGCACTGTGCCAACGAAAACACAAGTCCAACCTGAAGCAGAAGTTTCAGACCATGTTTGAGGGGATCACTAAGGCAGGAACCCAGACCCTGCTGAACCAGATCGACACAGAACTCTACATCACAGAAGGAGAGGCTGGAGGGGTCAATGAGGAACATGAGGTCCAACAGATCGAGACCACATCCAGGAGACCACACAGGCCAGAGAAGACCATCAGAGGAGAAGACCTCTTTAGAGGACCACCTAGAGAAGATGGCCCAATCAGAACAGTGATGACGAAGGGCGTGGCTGGCATTGGTAAAACAGTCCTCACTCAGAAGTTCACCCTGGACTGGGCTGAAGACAAAGCCCACCAGGACAAACACTTCTTGTTTCCATTCACCTTCAGAGAGCTGAATCTGCTGAAGGAGCAGAAGTTGAGCTTGGTGGAGCTTGTTCATCACTTCTTCAGTGAAACCAAAGAAGCAGGAATCTGCAGGTTTGAGGAGTTCCAGGTCTTGTTCATCTTTGATGGTCTGGATGAGTGTCGGCTTCCTCTGGACTTCCACCAAACAAGAATCCTGACTGATGTCACAGAGTCCACCTCAGTGGATGTGCTGCTGGCCAACCTCATCAGGGGGAACCTGCTCCCATCTGCTCACCTCTGGATAACCACACGCCCTGCAGCAGCCAATCAGATCCCTCCTGGATGTGTTGACATGGTAACAGAGGTCAGAGGGTTTACTGACCAGCAGAAGAAAGAGTACTTCAGGAAACGGGTTAGAGATAAGCAGCGGACTGACAGAATCATCTCCAACATCAAGACATCCAGAAGCCTTCATATCATGTGCCACATCCCGGTCTTCTGCTGGATCACTGCCACAGTCCTGGACCATGTGCAGGAGATCAGAAAGGCAGGAGAGCTGCCCAAGACCCTGACTGAGATGTACATCCACTTCCTGGTGGTTCAGTCCAAAGTGAAGAGCATCAAGTATGATGGAGGAGCAGAGACTGTTCCTCTCTGGAGTCCTCAGAGCCGGGAGATGATCTGGTCTCTGGGTAAACTGGCTTTTGAGCAGCTGCAGAGAGGAAACCTGATCTTCTATGAACCAGACCTGACAGAGTGTGGCATCGACATCACAGCAGCCTCAGTGTACTCTGGAGTGTTCACACAGATCTTTAAAGAGGAGAGGGGGCTGTACCAGGACAAGGTGTTCTGCTTCATCCATCTAAGCGTTCAGGAGTTCCTGGCTGCTCTTCACGTCCATCTGACCTTCATCAACTCTGGAGTCAATCTGATGGCAGAAGAACAGAGACCATCCAAGGCCCTTAAAATCTTTAAAGTCAAACCTGATCTGAAACACCTCCACCAGAGAGCTGTGGACCAGGCCTTACAGAGTCCAAACGGACACCTGGACCTGTTCCTGCGCTTCCTCCTAGGTCTTTCACAAAAGACCAATCAAAACCTTCTACGAGGTCTGATGACACAAACTGGAAGTAGATCACAGACCAGTCAGGGAACAGTTAAGTACATTAAGTCAAAGATCAGTGAGGACATGTCTGCAGGGAAGAGCATCAATCTGTTCCACTGTCTGAATGAACTGAAGGATCGTTCTCTGATGGAGGAGATCCAACAGGCCCTGGGATCAGGACGTCTCTCCAAAGATAAACTGTCTCCTGCTCAGTGGTCTGCTCTGGTCTTCATCTTGCTGTCATCAGAGAAGGACCTGGACGTGTTTGACCTGAAGAAATACTCTGCTTCAGAGGAGGCTCTTCTGAGGCTGCTGCCAGTGTTCAAAGCCTCCAGCAAAGCTCTGTAGGTGAACCAACCTGACCAGGTTATATCAGATTTCTGTATCTTCTCACAAGTGATTATTAACTGTTTTTTTCTGTATGAACTTCCAATTTCTTTCTCAGGTTGAGTGGATGTGGGCTATCAGAGAGGAGCTGTGAAGCTCTATCCTCAGTCCTCCGGTCACAGTCCTCTTGTCTGAGAGACCTTGACCTGGGTAACAACGACCTGCAGGACTCAGGAATAGACCTGCTCAGTGCTGGACTGAAGAGTCCAAACTGCAGACTGGAAACTCTCAGGTAAACATTCAAAATCCCTTCAACGTTGAGAGCTATCCTCATGGCCATACTAAAGTTCTAGAGTAATCTTTCTTTTATTTTATCTTTGGTTTTTTAAAGTGTCAAAAAATTAACCTCACAAAGCAGGTTAGCCTAGCCAGGTCCATCTGGCAAAGATTTAACCAAATATAATTGTTCTGATTAGCTTTTCACAGATGCTAATGTCAAAGAGGCAGTATCTGCACGTAAGGGAAGCTAGGCAGAGAGAAGGAGGTCACTGCAGACCTCTGATTGGCTCTTTATCAATGTCAGATTTCTGTATCTTTATAAGAATGATCATGAACTATTTGGGCTGTATGATCTTCTAATTTCTATCTCAGGCTGAGTGGGTGTGGATTATCAGGAAGGAGCTGTGGAGCTCTGTCCTCAGTCCTCAGCTCACAGTCCTCTGGTCTGAGAGTCCTGGACCTGAGTAACAACGACCTGGGGGATTCAGGAGTAGAGCTGCTCAGTGCTGGACTGAAGAGTCCAAACTGCAGACTGGAAACTCTCAGGTGAAAATTTAAATAAGTCTTAAACACCAGGATGAATGAAAGGTACCAAAGGGGAGGGCGGTATGGGATTATTTTGGTCTTATTTCATCGAAACTTAGGTAAATGTTATAATTGCACAAATATCTTGTGTTCTTTGTTATAATAACAAAAAGATGTTTAAAAAAAAAACACCAGGATGAACAATTAGAACTTTGACAGAGTTAGAGGTTCTTCAAAGTCTAATCAGAGGAACTTCCTTCATTTTATGAGTTTTTTTTGTCAATCTTTTCAGGCTGAGCAGATGTAAACTGTCAGAGAAATGCTGTGAGGCTCTATCCTCAGTCCTCAGCTCACAGTCCTCTTGTCTGAGAGACCTTGACCTGGGTAACAACGACCTGCAGGACTCAGGAATAGACCTGCTCAGTGCTGGACTGAAGAGTCCAAACTGCAGACTGGAAACTCTCAGGTAGACATTCAAAATCCCTTCAACGTTGAGAGCTATACTCATGGCCATACTAAAGTTCTAGAGTAATCTTTCTTTTGTTAATTTACTTTGCTTTTTTAAAGAGTGTCACGGGATAATTAATCTCTCAAAGCAGATTAGCCTAGCCAGGTCCATCCAACAAAGCTTAACCAAATATAATTGTTCTGATTAGCTTTTCACAGCTGCTAATGTCAAAGAGGCAGTATCTGCATGTAAAGGGAGCTAGGCAGAGAGAAGAAGGTCACTGCAGACCTCTGATTGGCTCTTTATCAATGTCAGATTTCTGTATCTTTATAAGAATGATCATGAACTATTTGGGCTGTATGATCTTCTAATTTCTATCTCAGGCTGAGTGCAGGTGGACTATCAGAGAGGAGTTGTGAAGCTCTGTCCTCAGTCCTCAGCTCACAGTCCTCTGGTCTGAGAGACCTGGACCTGAGTAACAACGACCTGAAGGATTCAGGAGTAGAGCTGCTTAGTGCTGTACTGAAGAGTCCAAACTGCAGACTGGAAACTCTCAGGTGAGAATTAAATAAGTCTTAAACACCAGGATGTAGATTCAGTGCTTTGACAGAGTTAGAGGATCTTCAAAGTCAAATCAAAGGAACTTCCTCCATTTTATGAGTTTTTTGTCTATCTTTTCAGACTGAGCAGATGTAAACTGTCAGAGAAATGCTGTGAAGCTCTATCCTCAGTCCTCAGCTCACAGTCCTCCTGTCTGAGAGACCTTGACCTGGGTAACAATGACCTGCAGGACCCAGGAATAGACCTGCTCAGTGCTGGACTGAAGAGTCCAAACTGCAGACTGGAAACTCTCAGGTAAACATTCAAAATCCCTTCAACGTTGAGAGCTATACTCATGGCCATACTAAAGTTCTAGAGTAATCTTTCTTTTGTTATTTTATCTTTGGTTTTTTAAAGTGTCAAAAAATTAACCTCACAAAGCAGATTAGCCTAGCCAGGTCCATCTGGCAAAGCCTAAACCAAATATTGTTGTTTTGATTAGCTTTTCACAGCTGCTAATGTCAAAGAGGCAGTATCTTCAAGTAAGGGGAGGTAGGCAGAGAGAAGAAGGTCACTGCAGACCTCTGATTGGCTCTTTATCAATGTCAGATTTCTGTATCTTTATAAGAATGATCATGAACTATTTGTGCTGTATGATCTTCTAATTTCTTTCTCAGGCTGAGTGGGTGTGGACTATACGGAAGGAGCTGTGAATCTCTGTCCTCAGTCCTCACTTCACAGTCCTCTGGTCTGAGAGACTTGGACCTGAGTAACAACGACCTGGGAGATTCAGGAATAGGGCTGCTCAGTACTGGACTGAAGAGTCCAAACTGCAGACTGGAAACTCTCAGGTAAACATAAAAACATTAAAATTAAATCTCAGGGTGGATCAGACTCTGCATCATATTGGTCATTGTGAAATGACCAATATGATCAATCAGCAGCACATCAAAACCATTTATCATTTTATATAAACCAAACTAGGACAGAGTCCTTGAATCTGTGGTCTTCGGCACAGTCTCTTAGGGGTTCTCCCTCCTGGACCTGGGCTGATAGAGAAATTTAAATGTCCTGATGATTAAAGGCTCCTTCATACTACTTTCTATAGTGAAGGTACCACAGACAGGCCTTCATCTGGACCTGATACAGTGATGTCAAACTGTGGATTTACCCGTCTGTCTGTTTGTCTGTCTGCAGTCTGTCCAGGTGTCTGGTCTCAGAGGAGGGCTGTGTGTCTCTGGACTCTGCTCTAAGCTCGTCCTCTCTGACAGAGCTGGACCTGAGCTACAATCATCCAGGAGAAAGAGGACAGAAGCTGCTGTCTGCTCGACGGGATGATCCACGCTGCAGACTGAACATCCTGAGGTACACTGACACCACAGAAGAAGAAAGAATCACATGTTGATGTTCAGCAGCCTGAAAAGTGAGATCAATGAGAGTCAGAGACATCAGGGCTGCAGAGACCAGAGACTCGACTGAGTTTGGACAGGAAGTCAGACTGTCTCTGTAAACACTGATTTATTCATTACTTTAAGTTTTATTGATGTTGAATTTTCAAGGAACATTTATGATTCAACAGACAGGAGACAGAGAGGAGGTTTATCTGAGGGGTCAGAGGTTTAACATCCTCAGAGTGGGGGAGTATCTTAAACTGGAGCAGATCTGAAAAGTAATCTGATTACAGACTGAAACAACAGACTGCAGAGAGATTCAACAGTTTAGTGATAAACTGAGTTACACCCCAGGATGTTAATTGGTTTTTAACCCCTTCGTCTCTGAGGGGAACCTCTCCTTGATCCTCGGTCGCCCCTCCTCTCAGGCTGCAGCTCCCTCTCTCTCCAATCCATGGACCGGTCTCACTGAAACCACGGCCTGACCTGATTAAGAGGATCCACTCAGAGCTCTGAGCCCAGACAGACCCTGGATGGAGACAGAGGGGAAGGTTTTCTGTAGAAACCTCCTGATTGGTGTGGGCTGCAGAGGGAGGCTATCTCAGGACCCTCATGAATGAAGAACTGATCACAGCTTTGGTTTCTGTCTCCAGGTTGGACCATGGTGGACCACACAGACTGACACTTGGTCTGAAGAAGTGTGAGTGTTTTTACTCTTTGATTTAATGATGACTACTCAACTTTTTACTCCTCGTGAACTTTTCAACTGAAGGATTCTCTCCGAGCTCCAGAGGAGGATAAACCATGGAGACATGAAGGTCAGAGGTCATTATTCTGAGGAACAAAGATCAGCAGAGATGGTGTGTAGGTGTAATCAGAGAAATGTTGTCCTACAAAGCTCTGTGGTCCTTCTTCACATGTCTCAGCAGGCTGTGGGGGCCTCAGCTGGTCAGGGGGGTTTTCCTCAGCTTTGGAGCAGCAGACTGGAGGGCCTGATCTCCAGAGTGTGGAGTTTGGAGATGTTTGGTGATTGTAGAGTAGAGGAATCTGGTGGTGGTCTCTGGGTTAAGAAGGTCCTTAAAGTATGAGGGAGCATGTCCGTGGATGCACTGAGAGGTGAGCAGAGGGGCTCTAGGTTCAGCCTACATGGTTACTCTCATCAGGATCCTCTCACTGCTGGTTTGTGGACTCCGGATCTTGTGGAGGTCTTTGTTGGAGATCCTGATGAGATGTGCCTTGCAATAGTCTCAAGAAGGAGATAAAGGTGTGAATTAGGGGTGTAACGGTTACCGGTAAAATGGTAAACCGCGGTAAATTTCCCATGGTAATCATTACCGTGTCCTATTAAAATTATCGTTAAACCATGTTTGATCACCACACTGTGTCAGTAACTCACAGTGATGCTGCTCTTTAACTGGAAAAGCCTCGGGGAAGCAGCCGTCTCTCACAGACAGTGGCGCGCATGCACAGTTTGCAATGTTTGGCCTCTGATAAGTTCTGTGTAGAAGTTAGAGCCTGGCTTAGATTAACAGGTTTTGCTAAAGTCTGGTTGAAGTTTGGAATTACGAGAATGTCAAGGGGAAACTGATTGATGACAGTCACCCTGTCTAAAACATATAGCTGCTGTGAAAGACAAAAATAGGTCAAATTTATTTTTGGCTGTCTCAAAATTTTAACACGTTCATTTACAATTGTTTATTAAGAGAATCCTGTTTGAAGTTCAAATCTGTTTTGTTTCTTTTCTTGTAACTACACAAATGTTTCAAGCATTTATGACATAATAATGACAAATACTTGCCAGAATTGTTTAATTTTATTTCTCATCTATTTTTCTCCCTAGTGTGAACAAGTTCTTCTGTGAGTGAGATTTAGCTCGGCTCCTAAAATGAAGGACAGAGATCCTGCCCAGGTGTTTGATGAAGGTTTCTTATGAGCAGGGTCCAAACAGAGTTACTGAGTTTGAGACTGGAGGGGAAAATGAATTTATATTTCAGGATCTTTAATAGACCACATGTTAGACCACAGTGTCACATCAGTGCACCATGACCTCAGGTCCTCTTGTCTGGTCCAGACTAAAGACCATGGTGGATCAGGTCTGGTTCATGTCCTCATTGGAGCTTTTACAAACAGACCAAACTGAGTGATGTGGAGGAGAAATGCTCCTCATTGGTCAAAATCTCTAACGGACTAATGAAACCTCCCGCTGCAGCTGCTCCAACATGTTACTAAACAGTCTGATTATTCAATCTATTTGTTCTAGATCTATACTGACTATGATTCAGGACCACGTTTGAGTTTGTGAGCAGCCTGATTCAGTGAAAAAACTGTATTCAATAAATTAATTTTATTTCTTACTCATTTCCTGTTACAAATGATTTGATTCTCTGTTTTGTTTTTTTCCTGCTCCAGTCAAAACCATCAGTCTGTTTAGTTTTCATACATGATGAGCTGAGATCTGATTGGACAGCAGCTGAGTCAAGTGAGGATGAAGCTTCATGTTTAATCTGACAGATAGAGCAGGATTTAAAGCAGCAGCACGGAGTTTCAGAGGACATTGTGTTCATAAAAGTCCTAAGTTGTCTAAAATTCTTTCTAAACTCTGATCAGTCATTCAAATGTGTGAACTGTAGAGTGTGCTGTCTGTGAAACAGACTGATTCTGCCTCAGTTCAACTCTGTGATGAGTTTTAGGCACTAAAGTGTCCCAGCACAGCCGTCCTCTCATCACATGAACACCTCCATGCTGTTCATTCTCAGCCTAAAATCAGAGCACTGATGTGAGAACTAAGGAGAGAAGATCTGTGGAGACTGCTGTCCTCACTCCAGAAGAGCTTCTCACTGATTGATGGCAGAACTGATATCAACTCTGATTATCAGCTGAGAAAGGATTCTTGGAGCTGAAATGAGTCTCACTGCTTTAATCAAACAGACTTTTCTGTCTGTCTGTGAATTAATTTGTTTTTGGATCATCCTGTTAAATCCCGTCTCCTGCTGTTTAATGAAAACAAAGTTTTATGGACCCAATGTCCTCTGAAACTCTGTGCTGCTGCTTTAATTCCTGTTCTATCTGTCAGATTAAACATGAAGCTTCATCCTCACATGACTCAGCTGCTGTCCAATCAGATCTCAGCTCATCACGTATGAAAACTGAACGTGGACCATGGAACCACAAACAGAGAAATCAAACTTGTTCAGATTGAAAGATGGAGCAGAGTTTGTGATCAGAGGTCAAACAGAGCTGACTCTGAACCCTCAGGCTGATGGAGCATCAGGTCAGATGGTTGTAGATCAGGGGTCTGCAACCTTTCTGATCAAAAGAGCCATTTTGCCCGCCACGCCCGCCAAAAAATTCTGTCTGGAGCCACAAAAAACATTTGAACCTTAAAATGACAGCAGCAGCACTCTACATTATAATGACATTAGATCTATAAGAAAACTGCTTTACCACCTCAAATGATTGCTGAGGTTATTTTTCAGTAATTGATTTAGAACCTAAATGACAACAATGGTGTGTTTACTTTAATTTTCAGGTTTGTCAACAAAAAATAACCATCATTTGATATTAGCCCTATGTTAACACTGTTATTTTCATTTTTTTTTTTTAATTTGCTATTGTTGTTACTCCATTTTTTTCCCACAGGATCAGGTTTTACTTGCAGTTGAGAAATCATAAATATTTATTTGACATCATCAGGTGAGATGGGGGTCAGTAGGTCTTCCCCCTCACATTTAAAACTGAAATCATTTCTTTCCTGCATTCTGATCTTTATTATGCACAATTTTATCATAATCATGAAGTAGTCTTTGGAGGTGCTGTTTGACATCTCATCAGCGTTTTAGAAGCTTATCCCACAGAATTACTCAATATTTAGTTTCATGCCAATTTTGACGTGTCATAAAAAAAATGTCAAATACATATAACAAAGTTACTCACACACCTGAGTCTGTAGTTAGTGAAAGAGAGATAATGTGAGGGGGAAAGACTGACTGCAATCATAACGCAGAAATGGTCATTATAAAACATCCACCTGATATCTTTGTGCAAAAATCCCTCACTTCAACAACGCCATCACAGTCGCGCTGAATTATTGTCTCGTCTTTTCCAAAGCTTTATTGCCGACATGTCTCCGTTTAAAAAGTTTGAATCCCTTCACAGCAGCAGTTTAAAGTATAAGGGTTCATCAAAAAATCTTCATCAGAACTTAAAATGAACATCAAGTGAGCTCACAGCTGAAGATGCAGCAGCGTCCTGCTCTCACTCCGACCTGCTGCAGGTCACGGAGAGGTCATGGGAGGTGCACACATGACGCAAAGTTAACGATGTAAAAACTGAAAAATTGTCATTAAAAGAAAAAAGGCAGATAGTGCTAAAACGTGCAGAAATAACATCAATTAATTAGAGTTTGATGCAAGTCAAAGAAGACGTGTTATGCTCTTCTGTCCTCTGAGACCAGAGCCACTGGCGAGGGGCAAAAGAGCCGCAGGTTGCCGACCCCTGTTGTAGATGATCAGATGATGACCTGCTGCTGTGATGTTTCTCCTTCTCTCCATCAGGGGCCTGTGAGCTGGAGGTGGACACAAACACAGTGAGCAGAGGACTCGGCCTGTCTAAAGACAACAGGACAGTGATATATATGTGGAAGCTTCAGCCTTATCCTGATCATCCAGACAGATTTGATGATCCTTATTCTCAGCTGCTGTGCAGGTCTGCTCTGAGCGGTCGCTGTTACTGGGAGGTCGAGTGGAGCGGAGATGTTTTTGTATCAGTGAGTTACAGAAGAATCAGGAGGAAAGGACAAGGAGATGAATGTGTGTTTGGATGCAATGAATTTGCTATTGTTGTTACTCCATTTTTTTCCCACAGGATCAGGTTTTACTTGCAGTTGAGAAATCATAAATATTTATTTGACATCATCTGGTGAGATGGGGGTCAGTAGGTCTTCCCCCTCACATTTAAAACTGAAATCATTTCTTTCCTGCATTCTGATCTTTATTATGCACAATTTTATCATAATCATGAAGTAGTCTTTGGAGGTGCTTTTCGACATCTCATCAGTGTTTTAGAAGCTTATCCCACAGAATTACTCAATATTTAGTTTCATGCCAATTTTGACGTGTCATAAAAAAAATGTCAAATACATATAACACAGTTACTCACACACCTGAGTCTGTAGTTAGTGAAAGAGAGATAATGTGAGGGGCAGAGACTGACTGCAATCATAACGCAGAAATGGTCATTATAAAACATCCACCTGATATCTTTGTGCAAAAATCCCTCACTTCAACAACGCCGTCACAGTCGCGCTGAATTATTGTCTCCCCGTGTCTCTCCTCTTTTCCAAAGCTTTATCGCCGACATGTCTCCGTTTAAAAAGTTTGAATCCCTTCACAGCAGCAGTTTAAAGTATAAGGGTTCATCAAAAAATCTTCATCAGAACTTAAAATGAACATCAAGTGAGCTCACAGCTGAAGATGCAGCAGCGTCCTGCTCTCACTCCGACCTGCTGCAGGTCACGGAGAGGTCATGGGAGGTGCACACATGACGCAAAGTTAACGATGTAAAAACTGAAAAATTGTCATTAAAAGAAAAAAGGCAGATGGTGCTAAAACGTGCAGAAATAACATCAATTAATTAGAGTTTGATGCAAGTCAAAGAAGACGTGTTATGCTCTTCTGTCCTCTGAGACCAGAGCCACTGGCGAGGGGCAAAAGAGCCGCAGGTTGCCGACCCCTGTTGTAGATGATCAGATGATGACCTGCTGCTGTGATGTTTCTCCTTCTCTCCATCAGGGGCCTGTGAGCTGGAGGTGGACACAAACACAGTGAGCAGAGGACTCGGCCTGTCTAAAGACAACAGGACAGTGATATATATGTGGAAGCTTCAGCCATATCCTGATCATCCAGACAGATTTGATGATCCTTATTCTCAGCTGCTGTGCAGGTCTGCTCTGAGCGGTCGCTGTTACTGGGAGGTCGAGTGGAGCGGAGATGTTTTTGTATCAGTGAGTTACAGAAGAATCAGGAGGAAAGGACAAGGAGATGAATGTGTGTTTGGATGCAATGATCAGTCCTGGAGTCTGAGGTGCTCTGATCGTGGTTACTCTGTCCTTCACAATGATAGAGAAACATCCATCTCCTCCTCCTCCTCTTCGTCTTTACCCTCTGGTAGAGTAGGGGTGTATGTGGACATTCCTGCTGGATCTCTGTCCTTCTATAAAGTCTCCTCTGATGGACTGATCCACCTTCACACGATCAAGACCACATTCACTGAGCCTCTCTATCCTGGATTTGGGTTTGGGCTTGGGTTTGGGTTTGGGCTTGGGTTTTCTGGTTCCTCAGTGTCTCTGTGTGGTCTGTAGTCCAAACCTGCAGATGATTCAAAGACCTGAGACGTCTTGTCCTCTGCAGCGTCCCCTGAAGAGACGTCTGTTTGACAGGAAACAGCTGATCATGTGTAAAATGTGCAAAAAATTAACAATGCATGAAAATCAATTTTGTTATTCATCTTATGTATATTTAAGCCTGATCTTGAAAAAAATCCTCAGCCCTTCAATATTTATAATATTGTTAATAACTCAATTTTTGTGTATTTTTTTTTCATTGAAATTCATGCATCATGTAATCAAGTTGGCATTTAAAGGGTTAAATTAAAATAAGTAATTACATTTTTTTTAATTAGAACTGACGTTGACTGAATGATTTGAGCAAAAAAAAAGAGTTTAAAGAAATATTAATCTGTTGTGTTTTTATCGCAGCTTTGGGAGAGGACATTAATGTCCTCTGCTAACCTCAAAGGGCAGTAAATTAAAGAAACCCACAAGGGTTAAAGGTATAACTTTTTTATTCCCCTTAAAAATGTCTTCATTGAAATTATTCATATTTTATGTATTAACTGATTAACTATTTCTTAACTGATAAATATTTTAACCTTCATGTAATACCAAAGGGTATATGTATTAATTAAAATTATGAAGTTATTGATTTGATAAAAAATCAAACTGCAGAGTATAAAAATTAACTGATAACTATTGTTAACTTGATAAACACAACTATTTAACAGATAAGTGTATTTATGAAACTGACAGACATGTTTATAAATCTCAAACACTTTTTCTAACGATTTCTAGTCTGATCATTATTACCTATACCAAGGAGGTTATGTTTTCACCTGTGTATGTTAGCAAAATTACACAAAAAACTACTGGATGTATTTTCAGTACAATCTACCAGTGGTGTGGTTTTGGTCCAATGTTAATTTTGACAGCACTTGATTTAGTCTAAGTTTAGTCTTTTGCCTAAAATATCTTTTAGTTTTAGTCATCATTTAGTCATCTAAATTGTTGTTTTGGTTGATGAAATTTCACATGAATTACTTAGTACAGGATGTCCACGGGGTCTTAAAAAATATGAAGAGTTGATGAATCAATTGTGGGATAATTAAGGCCTTAAAAAGTATTTATTTTAATTATAAAATATTTAATTTAAGTCTTAATTGCGATTTTGTGAGGTATTAATTTTTGTTAGTATTCAAGCTTTTACTCCAAAAAGTAACCATGAATATTTATTTTCCTACTCACTATACAAACAGTTATGTGTTGATGGCACACTCGGAGCTTGATTGACTCCGTACCAATGCAACCGCCCTCTTCACACCAGCGCACATCACCTGCCCTGATAACTGCCTCCCTGCTGGCAGAGTCCCCCTACTGCAGAGCGTTTTGAAACGGCTGTGGCCATAGCCATAGCGGTAGTGTTGTGCTCCAGACCACACCATCCAAGACCAAGACTTCTCTGAATGAGTTGAGACCAAGACAAGACCAAGACTTTTGGGAGTCGAGACCGAGTCAAGACCAGGACCATCAAAATCAATTCTAAAATCATACAAGGTTTAACAGTTAAGGGGGGGGGGGGTCTCTCAGTCACAACACCAGGAAGATTGCTGTCATGACAGAGGAAAATATCACATGAACTGAAGCTTTTGTTGTTTTACAAAGTGTTCCTCCTTATTCACATTAATGAAGTTGAAGAACAGCAGATCAGTGCTGGTCTTGATCGGTCTTGTTACGACCCTGGTCGTATTTTGTGTATTGTATTGTGTTTTTCTTTGTTTGGTGGTGTTGGGAGGGTTCTCCTGCACCCTCTGTGTGTGTATGCGTGTTAGTCAGGTTCCCTGATCAGGTGTGCCGCCCCTGCCTCTGGTTGGACCGATGGCATCACGCCGACGCCGGTGATTGGTTTGAGAGGAGGGAAAGACCCCATAAAAAGCGCCTGCTGACGTCACCGTGGCGAGGAGGGAACCTCCTGCTCGACCACGTTCCAACCAGCCACGTCAGCACTAGAGCTTGAGAGATTTTGTGTTGTTATAGTGTTAATTTGTTAGAACACAGGTAGTATCACGCCTTGTGCGTCCTTAGTTGATTTAAGTCGTTTGAATTGTAGTTGTAAATATTGTTTGCAATAAATTGTACCGTTTGACGGTTTAAACTTTCTGAAGACTCCTGGGGCTGCTTGGGACTCGGTGGAAACGGGGCCTTTTCATGTTGTGTCTTGGCCACCCCTAGACGGGGCATAACAGGTCTTGACAGAAAACCCAGAGTTCGGTCAGTCCAAGACCGAGACAAAACCGAGTAAAAATGCTCTTGAGTTCTAGGCAAGACCAAGAACTTCACATTGTGGTCTCAAGACCGGTCTTGAGTAACACAACACCAGCAGTATGAGCAGGGGTTAAAGTGGTCAACATGGGGGCACGCGTGAGTGCAGCGGCTCTTTGCTCTCGAAGTTGGTTCCAGATGACACTAATGTGGTTGGACTCAGTTCTGGTGATGATGAGTTTGCTTACAGGCAGGAAGTCCAGAACCTGTCTGAGTGGTGTTCTGTTAACAACCTCATCCTCAATACAACAAAAAAAAAGAGCTCGTAATTGATTTCAGGAAACAAAACACAAGCCATTAGCCACTCTTCATAAATGGTGAGTGTGTGGACACTCGTTCAAATCCCTAGTGTCCTCATCACAGACTGCCTGGCATTGTCATCAAATTCCTGAGCAATAGTTGAAAAGGCTCAACAGCGCCTCCATTCCTTAGAATTCTAAGGAAAAACAAACTCAATCAAAATCCACTAGTTTCCTTCTACAGAACAACAGATGAGAGCCCCCTGGCCTATTGCATTTCTGTGTAGGTAAACTGGATGTTCTGCAGAAAGCCCTTCAAAGAATCGTTAAGACAGAAGAAAAAAAACATTGGTTGCCCCCTCCCCTCTGTCAGTCACTGCTAACAGCCGCATCTCCCAAAGAGCCAAAAACATCTTCAATGACACTACCCACCTTAGTCATCACCTGTTTGAACGGTTTCCCTCTGAAGGACATTACAGGTCCAAATCCAGAACCAGTGACCATAACTCCATCTCCCTAACCCCATCCCACCTATTACCATCTTGAACATGTCCACCTGGATGCTCTGCTCCCTAAAATGGTGTACTGTACCTTAAAATGTGTCTTTTAACCTTTCCTCTCCTGTATCTTTTATTCAGTATTTTTAGCTTATGTGTATTTTTAACTTATTTCTATTATATGTGTACCAAATGGAGTAGCACTCTGAATTTCATTGTACAGCAAAGTACAATAACAACAAAACCTTTCAATTCAACCCAAGTAGGACAGAGTCCTATGAATCAGTTCTTCCACCTTAGTCAAATGAATAAATTATCCAGTTCAAACTGGCAAAAGTGCCACAGACTGCAGATCATCTTCACATACACAGCCTGCATGGCTACCCCTTTTCCACTAAGCTGGTTCCAGGGCTGGTGCTAGTGCTGGTGCTAGAGCCGGTTCACAATTGGTTCAAGTGCGAACCGGTTAAGAACCGTTTGCTTTTCCACAAACGGGTGCCGGCCAGAGAGCTACGTCAGCACGTCAATGTATACGTCTGTGTACGTCACGCCAGTTTCCCATAACAACTGGCGAACAACAATAAACAAAACAATAAACTGACCAGGCTCTGTGGAGGTTTGCTCCATGGTTGTGTCCTCCTGCATAGACTCCAGCATGGCTGTGGCCAAATTCAATGGCCCGGTAGCGCTGCACGCCGGTCGGTCCCCGAGAACAGCATCGAGCATTTTGTAATGCGGGCTGTTAAAACATGGCCGACCATTGCCACTACGGCCCAGCTCGGTCTTCTGGTCCCTATATTCTTTCTTTATATATTCTTTATAGATATATATTCTTTTCAATCTGTTTTTCGCTTACTCCAACCTCGTCTTTTTAAAAATGTCTCTCTTCCATGTTTTTACTCTGCTAATCCCGCCCCCACCCCCTGACGTAAGCGCGTAGCCCCCGACGTAACCTGGTTCTTTCTGCTGGCCCAGCAAAGAGTTGGTGCTTGCTAAGCACCGGTTTTGAGAGCCAGCAACCGGTGCTTAGTCTGTGGAAAACCAAAGAACGGGTGCTAAGTCTGGCTCTAGCTCCGAACCAGCCCTGGAACCAGCTTGGTGGAAAAGGGGTATCATAAGCACTGAGATGCTCAACAAATCAGAGCACAACATCCCCCTCTGCTGGCCCTGCATCCTTTAATACGCAGCATCTAGGAATCAGTCACACTTCTGTGTGCTGATGATCGCAAAGGTGAAGACAGACGTGTATCGTTGGGACAGTGAGGGATCATCTGTCACTTTGTGTGATTTTAAAATTCAAACGGTGTCTTGATAGCTCATGTGCACAGTTTAAGTGAACGTAAAGACTTAAAAAATGACGAGTGCCTTTTGATGAATCAAAACTCTCTTTTCTTCATCAGCCCAGCTTTGACCCTGTTTACACTTGCTTACTGTTTTCTAAATGATGAATTCATCCTGAGGTTTCCTGCATCACCATGATATAAAAACAATCTTTGAAGGATCAGCTCCAAACACAATCTACTCAACCTGTGGGTGGAGGCCCATAAGTATGTGAAACAGCACATTAGCTCTCAGATCTTAGTGCAGGTGAGTCACGGGTGATAAAGGTCTGATTTTTTGCACAGGTTGTTTATTTGGAACTGCCTCCTGTTTACTGCTGCAACACGATAAAATCTCCTCCATGTTTCATTATGTCTCATTCTCAGCTATCTGTGCAACTCCAGCCTGTGGTTGGAAAAATAAATGCTCAGTAATCTGTAGTGCTTCATGAAGCAACCCTATGAGCTTTAGAAAAAATACAGAACGTGTTTACGAAAACTCCTTGCATGACAGGCTGTCTGTCCGCTGAGAAAAAAGATCATAGATTGGTCACAGGTCTGGACAGTACCAGCTGTCTTTCTCTGCTGGACTAACCTGGGTGTGTTTCTGATCCTGGTTTTAATGGTGCAGTTTCAGACAGGTTGCTCTTTGTCTGGCTCTTCTTTTCATTCTGGTGTGATAACCATTAAAACAGTCACAGTGCTGGCAGGCTCATATCTGCAGCTCAGGAGACATTTCCTCTCATATTTTGTGTCACAATGTTCATCAGAAAACAATATCTGTAACATACACTCAAAAAACGTGATCGTATAGATTTTACTGTATACCAAATATATAAAGAGCATTTTTTAAAGTGTTAAGCACAGTAAATTTATCAATCTCCTTAACAAGAGAAGAAAAGCGTATTGACTATCATACAGTCCTTTAAAACGTGTTGCTTTCAACATTCACTGTATACAAATATGAATGCAACAACATCATATTTAAACATACAACATAAAAACTATGCCTACCTGGTGTGATAATCATAAATACACAGTCACAGTTCTGCAGATGCAACAGGAGGGCTCATATCTGTTCAATAAAAAAACAGATCGGTCAGTAACAGGAATACAGCCATGAAAAAAGCTGCTGAACACAGCACGTCACGGTAGCTCAAGTAAACTTGTGTATAAAGTTAACATTTCTAGTAGGACAGTACGGTTCACTCATAAGGGGTCCTGTCCCTATGGAAACACCACAAAAAGCGAGCCGTACCTAGATGAACCGAATTGAACCCTTTGGTGGAAACTGGGCTGTACATACATTTAACTTGAAAACAGAGTGCATACAGTCACTTCAACTAATGTTAAGAAATTATTTTTTTCACTTTAATGAAGTATTGAAAGCATCCTAACCTGCAGTGCAGCTCAGACTGTTATTAAACACATGAGAAACAAAGAGCTTTGAGTTACTGACAGAACAAGAGTAAGTAAAAAAAAAAAAAAAAAAAAAAATCACGTCTCTTGTCACTGAACTGAATAGATTGTATGGAAAAAAATGTTTATACATATAAGTTGTATTTTATGTACAACTCTGATAAAATATGAGTTTTTATTTTTACAAAAACATCGACATTAGAATTTTAAGTATAGATATTATATCAGAATATCGCAATATTTTGTTGTATCAGTATTTTTTACACCTCGATTCACAAAAAGTTGTATTCATGCTAACAGATAAGTTCCATGTCACTGACAGTTTCTAGGACATTTATAAATCCCTTAATTTTCAAATAACAGACAGAGCATCACACACATCCACACACCTGCAGCTCAGGACACATTTCCTCTGCTGCGGTATGCACGCCGTCCAGCTAAGAGCTGCAGGTGTGCTGTTCCAACCACCAGGTGGCAGCAATGTCACCTAAATACTGTGACAGTGTCACCTCGCTAAAATAAAGTGTGATGTAAAAAATCAAATTGTTCTCATAGGATTATGTGTGTTTAACTGTGCTAAAAAATGTAATGGGTGTAGCAACAAAAAAAGCATTAGAAGGTAATATTTAAAAAAAGCAAAAAAACCAATAGAAGTGAATCAAAACAGGATGTTCGTGTGAGTGTGCACAAAAGAAAGTATGTATGTATACAGACATGTTTGCATACACAATGCATGGATATGTAAATTTATATATGAATTTATGGATATCTGCATGTATATAGGTGTACATAAAGGTGTGCTGTTTAAGTATATGTGGATAGGTTATCAGATGGGTAGAAAGGTATTTATATGTGTATGAAAAATAGGTAGGTGAATGTTTAAATAGATTTCATAAGTCCATGTAATTTGCTTTCATGATAAGTCTACTGTAGTACAGATGTGGAACACGAGTCAAATATGTAACAGGGAATAAGGGGTTGGACCTGTGAGTTTACTTCTTCCTCCTCCTTTTCGAGCATATACATTGTAACTTCTGATGAATATTATAAATTAGATATTGGTTTTCTTATTATTTCCTCTTATTATTTTTTTTGTGTTGTATATATTTTTGTTGTTTTATGTTCAAAATAAACAAATACAAAAAGGTGATCCAAAAGTTTATTTAAGGGAGGATGTTGTATAAGGGAAGGGGAGACACTGACCAGGAGGAACAGCAGAATGCAGAGGGAAAAATGTGGAACTCATGTCACGGATTATGGACAGGCTAACAAACAGTGTTGAAAGAAAATCGAAAAGATAAAGAAACCACAAACCAAAGATACGCTGTTTTTTTGGGCTGGACAGCTGGTGCTCCTGCAGCTGTTTTGCCAACACATGAAGGTGAACAAAAAGCTGCTGACTTTCCCTGCCTTGCTGGATCACGGTGAGATTGTTCTTTTTTTTCTTTACATTTTTCTGGTATACCAGTGTTTTTTGACGATCCATATTTTTTCTCTTTTTGGACTATTTTTGGGGGTTTATTAGCTGAATTTAATGGGACTATTTAGTGGAAGATCCCTGTGACCGAAAGATGTCAGAAGTTGTTTTGTATAAAAAGACTATATATCATGGACAGTTTTGACTGATGTTGTGTTTTTCGTTTGAGGAAACATTTGAGTTTATTCAGAAATTACAAAGATGCCATTTTGGGTGATATTTTGTGTTTTTTCCGTTTATCTTTGCACGACAGAATAAGAAAATTAAAGATCGCACTCATAAACTAAGTATAAATGTTTCATTTGAGTTTTGTTCAGGATATTTCAGTGTTGAATAAAAGCATTTTTCTTCTGTTTTTTTTTTTTTTTGGTGTTTACTCAACAATTAACTTTAGCCCAAAGAGTTTCCCCCTAGAGTTTGGTATGCGGTGGACATAGTCTGAGCGTTACACTACTACAACATAAATTTGGCAGAAATTCACAATGGAAGTATTTCCATAATTTATAACAAGTTTTATCTCAGAACACTTAACAATAGAGCACAAAACCCTACATTTTAAGGATACACATACAGTCATTATGGAAGCCCTTTTCCACCACTTAAAAAATTAAATGGAATTTAGGGAACCAAAAAATAAATAAAAATACTAAGTCATAATTATGAGATAAAAGAATCATAATTATGAGTGTCAAATATGAGAAAGTAAGTCATAATGATGAGAAAGTAAGTTATAATAATGAGAAAGTACCGTAAGTCATGAATCTCTCCATCATGGCGTGTTGCCAGGTTTGCTTATAATAAGCAACTTTAGACTTCTTTTTTCAAACTTGTATGTGTATTTTGGGAGTTGTGGGTTGCAGTTTTTTTGGCTTGTTCCAATAGTGCAGTTGTTCATTTGGGCTTGTTCTGCCCACAAACCCAGGAGGAACCTGGTGCATGATCTACCATCAATATAAACCCAATCCAGAAGTAATTAAAATTATTTTATCCCACCCTGACACAGACTTAAATTTTACTTTAAAAATGATGTTTCCACTTAAAATAAATCCTTATAGCCGGAATTAAATTAATTTCTAATATAGCTATTTCTGTTTTCACTATAATAAAGCTGTAGAGGATAGATCTGGGTATTTCCAGCAACCCCATGATACGATACAATTCCCGATACTGAGGCAACTATATGATATTTATTATATTTATTTGTCCCAATACACAAAAATTGTAAACATTGGATTCTGTTTTATCAGAATTCCTGACAACTTGTTTTATTTTTGCAAGAAAAAGAACAAGGACGAGTTTTAAATGATTTTACAGCTTAATAAACTTAAATTCAAAGATGGTATACCTAAGTTTAAATTTGGGAATTTGTGTTTCACCTTACAGTTTGGCTTAAATTTTGAACTGTGCCATTATTAATAATACTCAAAGTGTACTGACAACAGCTGTGAAAACACTGAGGCAGTATCGACTCTGTAGGATCTATATCAGAACACGTATCCCCAGAGTGCATGATGACATTTTGCCATATCAATATTTTGAGCACAGGCGTAGTAGAGGATTAAGATATAACAGGTACAAACCTGACATGTCTTTTTGGTTACAAAAGTCAAGGTTAGACTGTTTAGCACTAACAGGGCAGGGTTCCCACTCTTTCCTGGAAATCATTTTCCAGGACTCTTCCAGGATATTTCCCCCCCTCTAAAAATTTATTTAATTGTATCTCTCAGACATGAACACTGTTGGCACGCTGTAGTGTCTTACCATTATAGGTTTAGGGTTCATCTTTTTTTGTTTTTATCTTTATTTACTCTGCTTTTAATAAAGAGATTTTAATCTTTCTTGATCTTTTTGTTGAAATTGAAGCAACAATTTTGACTTGAGTCTGGCTTTTTTGTAGTGTCTTACTATGATTTATGGTTCATACTTTTTTGCATTTATCTTTATTTACTCTGCTTTTAACTGTTTAAGTAACCTTAAATTTGCTTGGCCGTTTTTCTTTTTGTCACTATTATTTTTAGTTTTCTTAATTTTGTTCCTTAACTTGCTTAAGTTTATAAACACATATTTTATGTATCGTATCTAATTTTTTTTTTTAAGTTATTTTTTGGGCTTCTATGGCCTTCAATGTACAGGACAGCTGAAGAATGACAAGAAAGCGGGCAAAGAGAGGGGGGACGACATGCAGCAAAGGGCTGTGGCCGGGACCAGCAGCTGCTGCTGGGGGTGGGCAGCCCCCGCACATGGGGCGGACACCCCACCAACCGAGCCAATGTCCGCCCCTCGTATTTTAATTTTTGTTCAATAACAAGGTAGAAGGAAAATAAATAATTTTCCAGGACAATTCAAGTTTTTCCAGGACATCCCCCCCCTCTCCCCATTATTCCATGTTTTCCAAGACTGGAAAACTGGTAAATCATTCTCCAGGTTTTCCAGGTTTTCCAGGACGTGCGGGAACCCTGACAGAGTTATAAATAACAGCAGCCCCTCCCCTCACTTCTGTATGAAGAAAAGGATGCTTAATAGGTAAAGTAAGAGACAAAAAAATAACAAATATGACTTTGAAGTTATAAAGTAACTTGGATAAAATTTAAAACACGCTTCATGTAGGTTTCTCTCTTTAAAAATGCTTATTTCAATCGCAAAATCTGGCAACACAGCTAGCTACAGCATCGGTGAGTCTGGAGCGTCTGTGGAGTTCAAACTGGAGTTTTCAGGATGGAAGTAAAAGAAGTAAAAGTCAAGAACACACATGTGAAGTGTCCATTATGTCCTAAAGCAAAGTGTTTGTCTGTTGTTAGTAAATCTAAAATCTGGAGACCAAAAACTCGCTGATGGAGCCACACAATTCAAGCAGTAAAAGCTTTTTTAAAAAAAGTTACACATCAGTTACTTTACCTGGAAACAAACTACATTTATGAAGGAGTAATTACGTTTGTCATACAATTACTTTTTGGGGAAAATATCTGTGAGCGTAACAACATAAAGTCTGATCAGTTATTTAACATTTTAACCGTGTTTAATCTCTTATTAAACAAGCACCAAAATAAAAAGGGCGAGCACCACAAAAGTGAGTGAAATTTCTGTCCCCAGCATATTGTTGTATATTAAATGTATAAACACAATTAGTAATATATTACAAATTGAATTTTACTATTACACTAAACACCATGCACATTAACATTTGTTGAAATTACAGATATATATTTTTTTAATATTTTAAAATGGCATCTAAAACACTTATACATAGCATTTCTTGCCTGTCCCCACAGCCAAACGCTACACTTTACTACAATGCATCATGAACAAGATCCTTCCAAAGCAAATT
The DNA here is from genome assembly GCA_036419115.1 of Scarus forsteni. NCBI lineage: Eukaryota > Metazoa > Chordata > Actinopteri > Labriformes > Labridae > Scarus > Scarus forsteni. The sequence continues at coordinate 324,326 of JAZDUH010000188.1, forward strand.
TTGTTTTGCATTTCAGTGTGACTCCATTTTCTATCTACACTTTTAAAATAAAAGTTTTACAAAAAAGTCATTATATTTTGGTTAAAATTCACATTTTAGTGCTGTCCCCAGGTTTTCACTCATTGCTGTTACCCAAACACATTCAACCCTTTAAAATTCTGGAACATTCCACCAGTGACATGTTCTCCAGGAGTTGGCATCATTTAAGTCTTCTGCAAGTCATGGGAAGAGCAAAAGTTAGTTATCTCTTTTATTTTTCCTTAAATGTAATGATATATTAGCTGTTTTAGAGATGGTCAATCTAAAAACTCAGTCCTGTTACCTAAGTTATCTCTAAGACAACAGTTGTTTATATCAAAAGTAAAATATTCAGTTAAATCTTAAGAATGTGCTCCATGTGCTCAAGCTACTTTTTCAAAGGGAAAACATTGTAAGTGGTTGATATTCTTATTATAATTATACTTATTCATGGTTTTAAAATGGCATTTGAGTTTTGGTAACAGCAGAGAAAACATTTGCAATGATAATAAATTGTCTGAAGTTGCAAAAAAAAAAAATAAAGTAGCCTGAGATTGACGAGTACTCATTTTGAATGAGTAAATGTGTATATTACTAAATTCTGTTTTGAATTTGAATGAAAAATGAAGTTTGACACACAATGTTTTAAGACTTTATTCTCATTTTTTCTTCTCAATGCTTCCCTTTTTGTTCTTAAATTTCGACTTTTTGTCAATATTTCCACTTTCTTTTCTCAACCTTTAGCACGGAATTGTTAATCAACTTTATTCTCGAAATTTCTCCTTTAATATTGAATTTCCCAAAATTATTTCTCCAGCTAACATGGCCTTCATATAATATTCTTCTGTACCAGAATGTAGAAGCTCCTGAACTGAAATATATTTAATGCTAACACAGTCATTCTTGAAAGTTCATGGATAACAATAATACTAATTCTCTTTTACAAATAAAAAAATTAAAGACTCATTTAGATGTTTTTTCTTGATTGTGGCATCGAGTTTTATATGTTTACTTTAATTTCTAAACAGATAAATCAGTTATAGTGATTGAATCTTTTGCTTGATTAATTTTGGACTGACGTGACATTATTTTTTGTAACATTTTTGTCTTTATTCTTGTAACTTTTTGGCTGTATTCTCTTAACTTTTAGTTTATTCTCGCAATTAATCGACTTTATTCTCTTGTCTTTATTCTTTCAATTTTTCAACTTTATGATTTCATTCTTGTAACTTTTCAGCTATTCTTGTAACATTCTAACTTGATGACTATATTCTTGCAATTTTTGACTTTATTCTTGTAACTTTATAACATTATTCTTGTAACTTTGACTTTGATCTTGTGACTTTATAACATTATCCTTGTAACTTTGACTTTGATCTTGTGACTTAATAACATTATCCTTGTAACTTTGATCTTGTAACTTTTTTACATTATACTTGTAACTTTGACTTTGATCTCGTGACTTAATAACATTATCCTTGTAACTTTGACTTTGATCTTGTAACTTAACATTATCCTTGTAACTTTGACTTTGATCTTGTAACTTTATAACATTATTCTTGTAACTTTGACTTTGATCTTGTAACTTCATAACATTATTCTTGTAACTTTGACTTTGATCTTGTAACTTTATAACATTATCCTTGTAACTTTGACCTTGTTACTTTATAACATTATTCTTGTAACTTTGACTTTGATCTTGTAACTTTATAACATTATTCTTGTAACTTTGACTTTGATCTTGTAACTTTATAACATTATTCTTGTAACTTTGACTTTGATCTTGTAACTTTATAACAATTCTTGTAACTTTGACTTTGATCTCGTTACTTTATAACATTATCCTTGTAACTTTGACTTTGATCTTGTAACTTTTTTACTTTATTCTTGTAACTTTGACTTTGATCTTGTAAATTTTTTACATTATTCTTGTAACTTTAACTTTATTCTTGTAACTTTGACTTTGATCTTGTAACCTTATAACATTATTCTTGTAACTTTGACTTTGATCTTGTTACTTTATAACATTCTTGTAACTTTGACTTTGATCTTGTAACTGTATAACATTATTCTTGTAACTTTGACTTTATTCTTGTAACTTTGACTTTGATCTTGTAACCTAGTAACATTATTCTTGCAACTTTGACCTTGTAACTTTATAACATTATTCTTGTAACTTTGACTTTGATCTTGTAACTTTATAACATTCTTGTAACTTTGACTTTGATCTTCTAACTTTATAACATTATTCTTGTAACTTTGACTTTGATCTTCTAACTTTATAACATTATTCTTGTAACTTTGACTTTGATCTTCTAACTTTATAACAATTCTTGTAACTTTGACTTTGATCTTGTAACTTTTACCTTTTTCATGTAACTTTGTCTTTGATCTTTTAACTTCATCTTAAATTTTTGACTATTCTAGAAACTTTAACTTTATTCTTGTAACTTTTTGACTTTATTCTCTTAGCTTTGACCCTATTCTCCAAACCTTGACTTTTTCTTTCAAGTTTTCAATTTTATTCTCCTAACTTTATCTTTATTCTTGTAACTTTGACTTTTTTTTATAACTTTTTTGACTTTATTCTTGTAATTTTTTAATTTTATTCTCTTAACTTTGAGATTATTCTTACATTTTATCGACTTCATTCTCATGACTTTGACTGTACTCTTGCAATTTTAACTCTTAACTTTGATTTCATTCTTGTAACTTTTCAACTTAATTCTTGTAAATTTCTAACTTAATGACTATTCATACAATTTGACTTTCCTCTTGTAACTTTGACTTTATTCTTACTTTATGACTGTTTTCTTGCAAACTTCCAATTTTATTCTCATAAATTCATCTTTACTGTTGTAACTTTGTCTTTATTCTTAACTTTGAGTTTATTATTGTAGTTGTCTTAACTTGGATTTCAATCTTGTAACTTTCCGACTTAATTCTTGTAACTTTCTAACTTAATTCTTATACCTTTTCAACTTCATTCTCATTACTTTGACTTTTTTCTTGTAACTTTCTAACTTAATTCTTATACCTTTTCAACTTTATTCTCGTTACTTTGACTTTTGTCTTGTAACTTTACTTTATTCTCATTACTTTTCGACTTTATTCTTGTAATTTTGACTCTGTTGTTGTAACTTTATTCTCCTATCCTGATGACTTGATTACTGTAACTTTGACTTTGTTCTTGTATCTTTACAACTATTTTCTTGTGACTTTTTTTACTTTATTCTTGTAAACTTCCCCTTTATTTTGGTAACTATTTTCATAACTTGACTTTTTTGTTACGTATCTTTTGTTTACATGGCCCTTAACCCTCTGCTGTAGTATTAGCACCACACTGCAGCGTCATTTTTATTTAATATTTTTGGTCAGGAGGAAATCGACCCACTGCTCGACTTTCTTCCTTCCTGTATTTCCTCGACATATTTCCTAAACTCCAGTTGAGTTTCTTTGTCACTTTTGGACGATAATGCTGCTATGTGCTGGATTAAAGCTGCTGTGTGATGAACGTCAGAGTCAGTGAAGAGGCCGTTTCAGTTTCTGGTGTTTTATTGGTGATAACTTGTTCTGTTACAGTTTCTAGTGAGCGCTCTCATCTACTAACAGACATTCTCTCGGCGTCTCGTGGCCTGAAGAGGAGGAGCCTGGTCGTGGTCGTCGGCCTGGTGACGCACACACACCCACACACACGGCAGCTGGGACGGTTTAGAAGAATGGAAGGTTTCTGCTTCGTCAGAGCCGCGAGCAGCGAGACTTCGGGTGGTCTAAGAGCTGCTGTTGGCCGGAGGGGGGAGATAGTCACTGGGACAGGAAGTCCACGGCGGTGTCTCGCTCCTCCACCAGCTCGGCCGCTGTGGCGTCCATCTTGGCGCGGGAGAAGTCGTTGATGGAGAGTCCATCAACTATCTTCCAGGTCTTGTTCTGCACGACACATCAGAAGGAACAGCTTATGTTCATATCCTGACGTTCTGATGACGTCTTTCCACCAAACTATGTCTGACAAGATGGAAAAGTTAAACTCATCTGTACAAATCAAACAGGAAATGACATCATAACTGCCTCGAGGATCATCTCCACCTTAATTAACATCAATTTTGGGCATTAGGGAGCTAAAATAAGAGCTGGGGTTTGACAACATCTGATATTCTGATGTCTATCATTTATTGGGGTGAACACATGGAGCAGCTTCAGTGTGGACATAATAAAAACAAGTTCAACCAATTCAGCCTGTTTTTTAAGGCTTCTTTATTTATTTATTTTATTTATTAGCACCATAAACTAAAAACAATTATATTGGCATAGAAAAAACTACAAGATAGTGCTGGAGAGGTGAAAAAACCACAAACTGGGCTTATCAAAGATACCTCCCAAAATAGAGTTCATAGTAAAAATATAAGAAGAAAAAGAAATCAAATTTAATACAATGAAATAAACTCAAAATAACTCAACAACAAACAGACAACAAGCAAATTAATTAATTATAAACGAGAACAAACAGAAGCTTTGGGATCTTGATGTTTTATACATGACTTTAGTCTGAACTTAAAATTGTTCAGAGATGTTTTTGTTCAATAATTACATGAATTCGAAACTTATTCTTCATACAGAAAAGAGTGAATCTCTGCAACCACAAAGTCTAAATTATTTTGATAATTATTTTGATGTCATAATAAAAGTAACACCTGAGAGACTTGCTTTTGTTTGTTGTTTTGTATTCACCTTTATTTTCTGCTTTGTCATAAATATATTTTGTTGATTTACTGTTTCATTAGCCTAAGCGTTATTTAAAGGAACACTACACCCAAACAACGATTTGGCCTCAATTTGTACTGATATTGATATCATGACTTAGATCGGAGCCTGAACAAACAGTGTCCTTAAAAGTCCACAAAAAGTCGGCAATTTTCCTCCATACTGCTCGTGCGCTGTAATCCAAGTGTCCTGAGCGGGTAACATCCACCGTTTACTCAAAACGACATCATTTAGCACATGTTTATAACCTGAACAGTACTACTTGGCATTTCCGTGATACGCTTATTAATCATAGCACACAAACATTTTGATATTGTCCAGCTGGAGGACCGGTACATGGCAGTGGCACGTCACTTCACACATGCGTCTCTAGTCAAACCAAACAAAGTCCAGGTGACAACAGGAATGGCATATTTAAGACTTAGTCTTATTTTATTTTTGAATTTATTTATCTATATTTGTACTACATTCTTTAATAATGCATCAGGCCTAATTGTTTTGCTGGATGTCCTTCGACCTTTTTCTTTTTTTGAATTTGATTTATGAAACACACTTAAAGTTAATTTGAGTTGCCTGATTGAGCTTAGAATTTTCTGGACAAGTTGCCCTGACTTTGGTTTTATTTGGTCACCAATAAAAATGTGGATTTACAAATCTTCACTTCTTAGTGTATTCATTTGATTAGTCATGCACTACAATTTTATAATATCCTAGAATTCAAATTCTTTAGGTGGGGACTTTAAGAAAGTATGGGATTAAAATGTGATTAATTAGATTAATTAATTAATTACAAATCCTGTATGTAATTAGATTATTTTTTTTAATCGCCTGACAGCACTAATGTATATATAAAAGAATCAAATAGAGTGCCATGTTTTGGGCAGCAACTGAATTTCACCACCAGGTGGTGCTGTTGTGTCGTTTATCTGTGGACCCTCACAATCAAGGATCCACAGTAAGCCGTTCTTAAGTTACACTGAGAGATTTGTCCAGATGTGAATTATCAGTATATGTGTTACTGGGACAGAGTAAATGAAGATAGAAGTCAGAATCATCTGAACATTTCATCCTCGCCTAAAACAACATGTTTTTATAGTGAATATCTCTTTGGAATGATGCAGCTGCAGCTTTAGAACTCTATGAATGAATGTGAAAATATGTGAACATTACTTCTGCCAAGTTTGAGTCTGATAAAGTGATGCAGAGCAAAGTTAGAGAGGTTTTACTACAGAGTGGTCAGGCCCAATCTTGGCTCAGTTTGGCTCCATTAGTCCCATTTGACATTTCTGATATACCAAACTTTAGATTTCACTTTTACGTCACTTTGGTGTTCATTACACCCAATTACAACAGTTTTTATCTCCTGCTGCTTATCTGTGGCAGTTTCTGACTGTTTATGTGTCTTACTATTATTAATTAATGGTTATATGTATTTTTTAATCAATATTTTCTCTTTTTTTTATGAATAGATTTTGTTAATTTGGCCTAAATTTTTTGTCCATTTTTTTACATTTGTTTTCCATGGCTGGAAAATTGGGCAACCATTTTCCAGGTTTTCCAGGATGAGTGGGAACCCTGTCATATCACACGACTTAATGCTCTTCTTGTCACGTCGTCACCGCTGAGCAGACAGACTCACCTTAATCGTGACGGGGAACGAGTAGATGAGGTCCTCTGGGATGCCGTAGGAGTTTCCTGCAGCGTACACGCCCATGGAGATGAACTCACCCTGAAGGACGGAGACACAAACATTCAGTCAGAAAACAAACAACACAGCAGCACGCACTGAGGGACATCCTGTCTTTTTTGTTTGTCTGTTATGCCTAAGTCACACATTCCCATTTCTCATGGCGATTGTGCACGACTGTACTCGATTGACGAGGCTGGTGTGATCGCTATGATACCAGATGAAATGACTGTCTCACCCCTGGACACACCCCTACACCGTCAGTAGCGCTTCTACAGCACTACAAGGGCGTTCGGCCCGCTCCACCTAGGTTAATACGATATGACAAGGATTCCTATAATTTCCATTGGGGCCGAACAATTAATTGCAAATTAGATTAAATCGCAATATGGCTTGTTGCAATTTTCAAATCGCAGAAGGTTCAATATTTTTAGCCCAAAATGTGTCGAACATTTTGGCATTGTGATGTAGTTTTTTTTTGCAATTTCATACGTTTTTTTTTTTTTTTTTACCTCTATTCATACACTTTTTCCCACTTTTGGACCATTTTTATCTTTTTTTTTTTTAAATCACATTCTCAGGGTTCCCACTCTTTTCTAGAAATCATTTTCCAGGACTTTTTCCAGTGTCACATAACCAACTGAAGTTACATTGTTGCTGTGAGCAGTTTTCAATTCTAGTTAGCCTTCTAAAAAACAACACTAGAGGTTGATGAACTATATCTCTAGCTATAGAGGGATTATCAGTCTTCGTCATCATAAAGTTGCGCACGCATCTTGACCGCAGAAGCAGCGTTTAGCTCCATTCAATCAGACGAGTTAGCATTTTTAAACACTAAATTCAACCTGTTAGCAGCATCAAAATGTACGGTTGTTCTGTGGACAACTGTCAAAAACAATACTACACAGTCGAGGCAACTTCTGTCAAGTTTCGACCGTTACAGAGCAACCGGTGTTTCGGAGTTAATAGCGACCATGCTAACTAGTGAATTTCAGCCGACGGTAGCAGGGATTAACAGCCGAGAGTCACCAGTTAACAGGGTCACACTTTACACTGATACACCAGCGCGTCTGCGTGTGTGTGATTAAATGTGTCTTCTTTATCCGACCTCAGTTAACCAGGTTTGACTGCAAACAAGCAATATTAACTGCTGATACAGATTTGACTTTGCTTATTTAATTAAAAAGTTGGTTTGGGGCTGAGGTTATGACCAAACATGGACTCAATACAGACAGTAAATAATGAGTGATCCTATAAATTATGATTAACAGAAACAGATTTTATGAACAAAGTAAAATTACGTAATATTATAAAATGATGAACCAGTCTATTAACCCTGAAATACACAACCATTAATATTCTGATTTGGTGCAGTTCTCTGGTCGTAGTTTTCTGGTTCTTTTATTATGAACTGAGTCTCAGACTCAGCAGTCTGTGTGCTCTTTTTGGTCTGGGAGGGTTTCTGATTTATTGACACATGTTTACTTCCTGGTCTGTCACAGTCTAGTAAGTGTCCATGGATAATGCAGTGTTTTTGGTGGTTAACTCTCCCACGTCGGTTGACAAAATATTATACTCTACGTGCTTCTGCACCCAAGCTGCGCGCGCATCCGCCGTTGTTGACAAACAAATAATCCCTCTATTGGTCATATTAATCTTATAATTTCTTTTTTTCTAACTCTCAAGCACGAACATTGCCTGTTAGCTCTCTGTTTAGTCTGGCGTTTATGTGTCTTACTATTATAAATTTAAAGTTGTACGTATTTTTTTAATCCATATTTACTCTGCTTTTTTTATGAACAGATTTTGTTGATTTTGCCTAGATTTCATTTTGTCAATTTTTTATTATTTCTTTTTGTCCCCACTGTTTTAAGTTTTTATATTTTATGCTTAATTTGCATTATTTTACCTACTCACATTTTCTGGCTACATGTACGTTGGTTACCATTTACATTTTTACTTCATTTTCTATGTGACAAGCTAGAAGAAAGACAAATAATTTTCTCGGACAATTTAAGCTTTTCCAGGACATTTCACTTTTTTGCTCATTTTCCAATTGTTTTCCATGACTGGAAACTTGGGCAATCATTTTCCAGGTTTTCCAGGATGCGTGGGAACCCTGCATTCTGACAACTTTATGCCTGTTTTGCCCTCATTCATCTTTTTTTTGCCACTGTCAGAACCATTTATGGAATTTTTTACATTGTTTTTGAAATTTAATTTCAAATTTAATTTCCAATTTTGCTGCCAAAATCAATTTTCCTAAGCCACTTTTAGATATTTTTGCTAATTTTTCCCCCCATTCTTTTGCAATTTCAACCTATTTTGCACCTATTTATTAACCCTTTTCCGCTTTCATACCATTTTTACCCAGTTTTTACATTTCCATACCTATTCTGCTTCTGTTCTTCACTTCTCCACTTTTTCTTAAATCTTTTATCCCTAGATTAATTTAATGTCACATTTGTTTTACTATAAAAAGAACTACTGCTTATTTTTGTTTAAGAATACACAACATGAGGAACATTAAAACAACTGCAGAGTAAATCACAATATTGGGGAAAAAAAAATCCCAAGTAGATTATTTTCTCAAATTGTTCAGCCCTATTTATAATATTGTTTTTTTTATTTTATTTAAAAGCTATTGGCCTTCCAATTACAGTTAAATCCTCTTAAGAAATTAAAGTTTATTGCTTTTGATATGGTGTACTCTCTTTATTATGACATATATTATATAATTACATTAATGAAAATATAATGTTTCAAAATAATATTGACAATACTATCTTTTATAGGCTATCATTTTTTTGGACAATTTTTGTCCATCAAAATTTGTTATGGTGACAGGCCTAATGAGGGCTAAGCTCCGCCCCCCTCCGGCCACTCACTGACCTCTTTGGTGCCGAACCAGATGTCCCTCATGTGGTCACAGATGGCCTTGGCGGCGGACATGGCGCTGGAGAGCTTCCTGGCCTTGATGACGGCGGCCCCGCGCTGCTGCACCGTCTGCACAGGGAAGAAGAAGAAGAAGAGACGATCAACAAAGGAAACTCACGAACGCCCCGGGAGAACAAACAGAGCAGCGCTCACAGAGATGAAGTCTCCTTTGAGCCAGGCCTCGTCCTTCACGGCGTCGTAGGCCTTCATCTCGGTGCCTTCGACGTCGACCTTGGCGTGGTGGACGTCGGGGTATTGAGTGGAGGAGTGGTTTCCCCAGATGATGACGTTCTTCACCTGGTCGGAGGCCACGTTGCAGCGCATCGCCACCTGCAGGACGGACACGGAGACAACAGCACAGACGAGAAAAGGATCAACGTGTGAGGATTATATAAAAAAAGAAAAGTAAAAAAGGGAGAAAAAAATCAATTCACACAAACATCAGAATTTTTTGTTTGATGATTTTTAAATATATTGTTTTCCCCGAATGTAAATACTTCACTTTAGTCTGTGTTAATAAGCCACTTATAAATGCAATCCAGTCTTTTGAAGAGAGAGCATAAACAGCTGGTTAAAATATATTGCTGAATAAATCCTAAAAACAGACTCACGTGATGTGTAGTTTTCCTGATATAGTCTGTAGGCATCATCATTGTTCATCTTTTTTACCGGTGTTAAAAAAGCTAAGTAAAGATTGAAAAAATCAGTTATATCGTAGAATCGCAATTTAAATCAAATCAGCACCTAAAAAAAAAAAAAAAAATGTAAAAAAATCAAATCAGGAGAAAAGTGAATCCTCCAAGCCCTACTGAAATACACTGTATGCTCCCTTTGTTCTAGACTCGCCACTTTTTTTCTTAACATTTCTTGATTTAATCTCACGATTTGGATTTAAATCATGAAACTGTGTCAACTTTATTGACAACATTTAACTTTTTTTCTCGTAATTTCAACTTTAAAGTGATATTCTGGGATGGAACAAGTTGGGTCCTATCACAAGGTTTAGAGCAGAAATTACCCCTACAGCAGTGTTTCTGTGTCAGAAGCCCATGTCGCTGGGAGCACACACCCCCTTCCTCCTCCCGTTCTGCTCGTCTGCTGATTTCTCTGCATTCACACAGGGCCATATTTTGCTTGATCAAAAACACAAATAAACGGACTCCCACTGAAAAAATCTGATATCGGTCTGCATTCACGCTTTATTTAGAGAATTTTCAGCGCGTTACTTTCACACAAAAACACCGCTAAATAAGGGTGTAGTTCTCGTAGCGCCGTGAAACGGCCTCCGCGGAAGAGACTCAGCTGTGGCTGCAGAGCCTCCGCTGCAGCTCTGGCTCTGCAGCGGAGGCTCTGCATTCCACAGACCCTGCAGCCAGGGTTAATTCAATTTAACAACAGAAATGAAAAAAATTTATTTGTAACATAAAAACAGAATCTTTTGTGTCAGCTTCTTTCTCAAGGTAAGTAACAAAGCTTTAACTTGTTTTGAGTATACTGTCCCTTTAAATACATTTTAATGATCACAAAACTTTTACAAACATAATTATAGTTCATTACAGCTCCTTTCTAATGGAAATACTGTTGTGTTTAATGTTTTCCTGTTTTCGTGCTTCAGCCTGATGGAGAGGATTCAGCCACACCAGGCTGAGATAATCTTAACCCTACGATGAGCTTGTTACGATCCTCAAGTGTTTACTCTCCGACCTGGATGATTATTTAGCCTTCAGTTTGGGTTCGACTTGTGGCGCTGAGTTTCTTGAAGGACTTGTGTGTGTGTACCTGGGAGCTGGCTCTGTTGTGGTCCAGACGGGTCAGGCAGGAGAAGTTCTCTTTGGGGATGGATGGAGCAGATTTGGAAGCGATCAGACAGTTGGTGTTCGCCGGGTTTCCAACCACCAGAACCTGAAATAAACAAATAGATATTAAACTTCTTAAAGAGCCGACAACTTGGCTTCAAAACAGACACGCCATCTCCTAAAAACATGACGGTTCAGAAACAACTTCAGCAGCTGGAATCTGGTTTTATTTTCGCTTCTTTGAATTAAAAAAAATGTCTCCTGTTGACTTTTCAGTAGCTATCCATGTGGTTTTAATTTCAGGGGGGTGGTGGGACTATATATCTGTGACTTTTTGTGTCTAAGCCCTCTGAGTGCCTGGAACTGATCCTTATCATAACTTACCCTAAGGAAGACCACGTTTTGTTTTGTTGTTGTTGATTTTGTTTTGTTCTGGTAGCTGTTCTCAGTAAGTGTATAATTTTTTTCTTGTTCATTTTTCTGGCACAAATAAGCACTTATTTTTAAAAAAAAATACCAAAGTCTAATTTGCTAGATAGCAGTATGTGCACTCCCTCTTCTGGCCTCTTACTTTTTGCTTTTCACTAGTATCATTATCATTATCATATTCTCAATTCTTATTTTATTATTATCATTATTAATATTTATCATTACTTATTTTATTTTGTTATCATTATTATTATTATTATTTATAATCATTATTATTAGTTTATTCTTTCTTTGTCCTTGTGGCTGTTTTAAGTATGGGTTTGTGTTTTTATTATAATGTCACTATATATTACAACGATTATTATAATTTATTTATATATATATATTTTATTTATGTATATTTTTTATTTATTTTAGCCATAACTGTTTTACTTAACTCTTCTAACTCTTTTAACTGTATTTCATTTCTTTTCTAGTTATTACTGTTATTATTTTTACTTTGTATGTGTATGTATGTGTGTATAGCTTATTATTTTCTTTTCTTTTAAATATTTTATTACTTCATTTATTTATTTTCTGTTTTTTTTTTTTGATACACTTTATGCAGATATGCCCCCTTTTTTGGGGGGGTGGGGGTTACATACGTATATGTCTACGGTTATGTATTTTTATAGATATGCATACCTTTATTCTTCATAATGTTATGATTTGCCAATGTTAAAATGCACGCATTCATTGTAACGAATGGTAAATTTCTGGTAATTATGTGCCAAAAATTCAATAAAAAAGAATGTTGAAAAAAAAAAAAAAGTCTCCTTTGAACAATAACAAAAGCTAAAACACGTCTAAAAACACCGTCAGTGTAAAACAGCCTACCCTACTCTGGATTTTGAAGGGAAACACCTACATTATGTTTAGTTCCATGTCTTGCCTCACTCCCAAATCCATCTTTATGACTGTGCTGCAGTAACAAGGAAGAGCTCGCCCACCGCTAACTAGCTTAGCTCAAATGCTGAGAGTCAGTGGGTAGTGTTAGCCTGCCTCTGCCTGTTTTTTTTTTTGTTTTTTTACGACATTGTTTGATGTGAAAATTAAGTAGATGTTAAACTGTCTACAGGCTCATTTTCTCATAGAGTTCTTTTAATTACATTAATTACTTGTCACCATATACAAAAATGTATAGTAAGGGCGCACCGAACATTCGGTGGCCGAATATTTTCGTCCAAATAGTGTAAAAAAAGCCATATTCAGCCTTCGGTGGAGTGAGCTAATAACAAGGCCGAATAGTACCCCCCCTCAGTAAGGGTCAGATACTCTCTTATCCACCCTGCCGAAAACAACACAGTCACACGGGGTTAAACTCTTGACGAAGCTCCGCTGCACTCGGCCGTATAGCTTGGATGAAAAGCCAACGGCTGAGCCCGCAAATAAGTGGAGGACGAAAGATTAAACTATATTTCACAGAACACACAGCCTGGTCTTTGAATTTAAGTTTGCCATCAACGGTGTAGAACCAAAACTACTTCCACACAGCTCTCCACAGAACAGTTAAAGCCCAGATTAGAGCTGTTTACGTCCGCTCCGTCCGCTCCACTCGGAGCGGAAACTCTTTGGCTGGAGAGAGCACCGGATGTGTCCGAGGGTCAAGCTGCGCTCACAGCGCCCTCTGTTGGACGGAACGGTCCACTGTTCCAGGCCTGATGTGTCGCCACACTCAATATTTTACATTCAAATATTTATTTACAATTCCATTACGGATATTTATTCTCATATTTGATCGGTTATTCAAATATTGAATATAAAGTGACAGCTTTAAAGCAGTATTGTTGGTATTATTGGTCTATTGGTATATATCCATCAGTGTACATTAATATTTTTTAATGCATGTTTTGTTTTGTTTGAAGGCTTAATATGAATGAAAAACTTTGTTGGGCTTCTTTTGAAAAGCAAAGGCTACTGGAATATTAAAAAATGTCATAATATTTAATAAACAATTACTTTCTTTTAAAAACATGTCTAAAAATGTACTCTAAACTATTAATGCACTATCAAAAAATATAGTGAACTACTTTGCCGCCGCATTGGATATTCGGTTTGGTATTCGGCCCAGCATTTATTTATTATTCGGCTTCGGCCACAAATTTTCATTTCGGTGCATCTCTAATGTATAGCATTAGCTAAATGTCATGTCATCCACCTCACACAACTCACTTAAAAAAATCAAACTATCCCTTTAAATTTACCAGAACAAAATGTAAATTTAATAAGGTTTACATGGAATTAAAGCCGATTAGAAGGAACTTTAACGCACTAATCTACAAAACCCAAAACCAGTGAAGTTGGCCCGTTGTGTAAATCGCAAATAAAAACAGAATACAATGATTTGCAAATCCTTTTCAACTTATAATTATAATAATGTACCAGGCCAAAAACTCATTTACAGTATTATTGTACTGAGATACTCCAGACTGATCAAATTTCGAATTGTGAATTGAATCGATTTGAAACCTCTTAATATCAAATCGAATTGATCCAGAAAATCTGAATCGATACCCTGCCCTAATAAAGAAGCTATTTATTTGTGTATATCTGTTGCTGTGATTTACCTGTAAATGGGAGGAGCTAGGGGAGGAAGGAGTTCAGGGGGGGACCATCAACAACAAAGACACAGATGATCCTAAAATATGTTTAAAACTAAAATTAAAGACATCTGAGAGTCCCAGTCCAGTCCAGTACCAGGAGAGGCTCCGGTCTAAACCTCCCCTGAGGAATCTAAAATCCTCACAGGCTTCAACATCAGCCTGTTTTTGTTTGCCATGGAATCCCTGTATTAGAAGTTCTGACCCTTGACCTCAGCGGAGGCTGAACCAACGTCACAGAGGACTTTGGGTCATTTCAGCCCCTCTAGCTGCCTCACGTGGAGGTTACAGAGTGACGAAAGACTGGAAGGAAACAATCAGCAGGGAAAACATGACGGGAATTTGATTCTGACAGACGGAGGTGATAAAAAAGGACTTTTACATTTATATAGTTTATCCACCTAAACACTTAAAACAAAACCACAAAAGAAAAAAGAAGACTAAACCAGAGAAGCACTCCGACAGCAAAGACCCCAAGCAACTCAGTTACAGCAGTGGCTTTCCCACAACTACTGAAAAAGATACAACTCTGGATCATCGCACACTCTGATTAAACGGAGTGGAGCTCCTCCCCCAACATTGCCAGGGAAGCTGGGAAATGAAGTCACATGGGCTTAAAAACGCTGACGTCAGTTTGCTAATAAACAAATTCTATCATGACGGAAAGGGGGCAGAACCCTCACATCAGCTGAGGAGAAATGAGAGGAATTACCAAAATAAAGTTCAGTGCTTTTTTGTGATTTCAATCTCGATCAAATCCAGATGAAATTCAACTTGATGAGAGAGACATAATTTATATAATATCCAGTAAAATTTGAAGCAAATCCATTCAGTGATGTCAAAGATATGATTTTTTTTAATGCAGCCCAATGTTAACTTTTGGGATTTATGAACATTTGGGGAATTTCTCACATTTAGACAAATAAGCAGATTGCCATCATAATAAATCGGCTTCTTCTTTGTACCAACCCACAGCTCTGGTAAAACTTTTCGTGTAAATCCATCCTGTAGTTTTTGCGTAATCTTGCTACTAGACAGAAAAACAGAAAAACATATGCCAGTGAAAAACAAAACCTCCTTGGTGGAGGCAACAACCCCACACAGAAACATTCCTGCAATATCTCTACCATACTATAAAATACCAAACAATACCTGGGGTGTTTATTTTATTCAATCACTAAGCAGACTCCATTTGGGACAGGCGTTGAATTCCTTTTGCACAAAAACCATGCTTAGCAAAAAGAAAGTAGTTATACTTTTGTCTTCTCTCTAAACACTCTTAAAACTGGTAGGTAACTACTGGTGGATAAGTTGGTCGTGTTTCTTCCGTTTCGCTGGACTGAAGCAATGGCGATGTACCGCTAACTGACGTGCCTGGTCTCCTGATGCAAACAGCGGCAGTGGAAGCGTCTTCTTCTTAGGATTTGTGAAGCCCTAGTCTGTAAGATTCCAGCTTTCTGCTCTCTAGTGGCCTCTGTGGACATTGAGTGTAACTGCACTGTCTGAAATAGAGCCCCACACACCAACCTGCATTTGCCGACATACAGAGGGAGGAGAAGCCAACAGGACGTCCAAAGAGACAAATAAACCATGTGGACTGTTAAGGTTCAGTCTGATCAGGTTTCTATTCCAAGTGTGAATTGTTAGTTTTGAGTTCAGTTCATGTGTGTTCTGTAAACTTCAACCATAGCTCATATGCTGCGCTAAATAAATTACACTTGGAATATATTTGGAATGGGAGCCTATTTGTCAAAATGTACTGCTACACCGGGCGTTCATTTGGTATTTTACCCCTCTTATTCCCACCATCCTCCCGTATTAGTATTATCCCAAAAATCTCCTGTATCATATCCTCTGCCTCTCCAAACTGAACTCTGTCTCTAGCCTGAAGGGGGCAGTAATGCTCCAAAATGATGGATGCCAACCGACATAAAACCAAAGAAGAAAAAGCCTGGTGAGAACGTCCACCTGCAGTAGCCTGGGTGGCAGCTGTGGTGAGATTAGAGCCAACAGAACAAAACAAAAAAAACAGAGTTTATTTTAGATTTCTTGTCTTGACCCTTTAACTCCAGCTCAACTGATTGGGAGTGGAAATCTATAAATTGAGGGATATTTATTGTTTACAAAATAGAACGAATCAAATCATTCAATGATTCTTTCAACATTTTAGGGAACAGAGGAAACTACAAACAGGCTAAATACCAGATATTTTCTTGGTGTGTGATTGACAGGTTTAAACAGTTATTTGATAATGTGATGAAATAAATACACAAATCTGGACAAAATCCATCAGAAAAGGCAAACACGTTTGTGAATAAAGAAGCAATAAAAAAAAACTTAAAATAGATGATTCTGCGTTTGGCACACAAAACTGTTGAATAACAGATTGTTTATAAATAAATCATGTCAGTAAGTGGTATTTCAAATAATAATGGTCTTTCTAATAAAAACTAAGCTTTTTGAAGCTTTAAATTTCACACAAAGAGAGTATAAGTTATTCTGGTTTGTTTCTATATCCTAAAAAATATAAAATATATAGATTTTTTAACAAATCAGATATTCCTGACTTTATTCAAGCAGTTGAGCTGAGAGCTAAAGGGTTAAAGTGTGAGGGATACTGGAGCTTGGTTTGGTTTGTGGGATGCCTCGCAGCGGGCTTCCCTTATTTTCAAATCTAAAACTTGACAGGTAGAATTTAAAATCCATCCTGTTGGTGATTAAATAACAATTATTATATCCACCCAGGCTCAGGCTGATCATCACCTTGACGGTCTTCTTGGCGTGCTTGTCCAGTGCGCTGCCCTGGGTCTTGAAGATGGCCACGTTGGCCTTCAGCAGGTCCTTCCTCTCCATCCCCTCCTTCCTCGGCATCGATCCAACCAAGATGGCTGCGTCCACGTCCTTGAAGCCGACCTCCACCTTGTCTGTGGGGATCACCTCTACAGGGGGAAAGATGGTTTACAGAAAAGGTTTTATTAAAAAATAAAAGTTTATAATGGTGTTCAGGTCTGAGGCCTCAGAGAAAATCATCTGACTGAATAAAAAACAAACTTTAAACTGGGATAAATTAACTCATCAACAATATTTACACACATCATGGAGCACACTCACTAGCTTCAAGTTATTGGATTGGGACAAGGAACAAGTGAGTAGATTTTGAGAGTGATCCGGATCAGTGTGAAACCACCATAACAAAAAATGTGATTTTTGTGAATAACTACTGAACTAAAATAGATATTATGAATCCAGTTACTAATGGAATTTTTTCATGGTCAAGGAATCTAAATATTTTGCTGGAATAAAAGTAGGAGTAATATTTATGGTGAAAATCACAATGTGGGGGAGGACTGTGGTGCTGGCGGAAGGTCTGCGCTCTCCAAGTGCTTTTCTAGTTACCAGAGGTGTGGACTCGAGTTATGTGACTTAGACTCTACTCACAATTTTGTTGACTTTGGACTCAACTTTTTCAGTAAGACTGTTGAATAAAATGTGCTCCCATTCAAAGTATTCAACTAAGTGACTGATTTTTGTCATTTCCAGTAAGACAATATTTTTTTCCCACAGGATCTGTCCCATTGAATGCATCTATTAACATCCAATCAGGGATTAGAAGAATAAACAAAGAGGGTGTGGATCACACAGTTACTTCCCTGAGCACTAAACTGCAGGAGTGCAGGAACAACCTAGAGATGTGGAATCATGCTACCGAGGATAATTTCATTTGCATTCACAAACTTTGATGTCATAAACAAAAAATTAATTGCCGTTTACCAAACCTGCAGCGTGAGAATAACAGATGGAGAGGCGTTGAACTTTGTTCAGCACCTGAAGCTGCACAAAGAAAGGTAAGTCGGTCTGGTACCTGTTGTGAGATCCTTTTGGGTGACTTTAGCTTAGCATCCGTTATATGCAACGACGGTATTGCTTGTATACTCACCGTGGCTAAAAACTGAGGGGCCGTTTACATGACGCCGAAAACGGTCATACGTTTTCGTTGCGTTTTGGCCTTGCGTTTAGATGAGAACACGCTGCGTTTCCACCTAAAAAGCAAACTTTTGAAAACAGGCTCCCGAGTGGAAAGATTTGAATCTGCCCTCCATGCAGCTCCGTGTAAACCCGTATCAGAGCGTTTCAGGGTGAAACGCTGACGTCCCCGCATGCGCAGTACTCTTTCACATGAAGGCTGAGCACGCATACCAGGAACAACAACAGCTTCGGCCGTCCACGGAGTAACGTGTGAGCCTCTTACCGTGCTCGGTTTGTTATCCAGACAAAACTATCCATACAGATTTGTTGTCCAGACAAGAAACTCCTGCTGTGCGTCGATTCGCCATTGTTGTTTGTGAAAGTTTTTCTTCTTCGTTCGTGTGTTGTCGCAGTGCTGCTTCTCTGCAGACCTACACCGCCATCTACTGAACCGGCATGCTCACTACAGCGGATTTACAGGGGATTAACTCGTCTCCAGCGTTGTCATCTGAACGCAGAAGAATTTGAAAATGCATCCGACTTGAAACTGCGTCTTCAAGTCAGGAGTTTCCATGTAAACGGCCCCTAAGGCTGACGTTAGCTGAAAATAATTGTAAAGTTGAGGCCCAGGGTGACCAAGTGTCCAGTTTTCATGTCCTGCCCTGACTGTCCTGTTTTTTTTTTTTATAAAGTGACAAAACTGTCCTGGTTTTTATTGGGTTTTTTTATTTGGTCAACAGTGCTTATGACTTGGAAGGACATGAAAATTTTAAGCCTATGACTTCAGACTTGACTTGTCTTGTCTTTACTTCAGACTTGACTCAAGACTTGGGTTTAAAGACTTGAGACTTACTTGAGACTTGCAAAACAGTGACTTTCTCCCACCCAGGGTTCCCACTCTTTCCTGGAAATCATTTTCCAGGACTTTTCCAGGATATTTTCCCCCCTCTTATAATCTACTTATTTCTATCTCTCAGACATGAACACTGTCGGCACGCTGTAGTGTCTTACTATAATAGATTTATGGTTCATACTTTTTTGCATTTATCTTTTTTTACTCTGCTTTTAACTGTTTAAGTAACCTTAAATTTGCGTGGCCATTTTTCTTTTTGTCACTATTATTTTTAGTTTTCTTAATTTTGTTCCTTAACTTGCTTTAGTTTATGAACACATATTTTATGTATTGCATTTTAATTTTTGTTCAATAACAAGGTAGAAGGAAAATAAATAATATTTAAGGACAATTCAAGTTTTTCCAGGACATTTTTCTTTTTCCCCTCTCATTTTCCATGCTTTCCATGACTGGAAAACTGGTAAATCATTCTCCAGGTTTTCCAGGTTTTCAAGGACGTGTGGGAACCCTGCCCACCTCTGCTAGTTACTGTATTATTTTTCTTAAGCGGTGAACTGAAGGTTGGTTTTATCAGTCTTTATGCAGTAACAGCTCAGCTAAAGTCCCACTGACGGGATAAGAGATGCACTGAAACTGATAAGATGTATGATATGTTTGTTTAGGTTCTTCTCTCCACCTACACACAAGTGAGATAAGATGGTCTCTGAGGTCGGACTCATCTGAACAAACAAGTTCATTTGACAGCACTTTGAAATTAGTTTTATTTTTTTTTTGCCATAATTTAGAAATCTAAACTGTTTGAATTTTAGTCTATTTTAGTTTTACTCTAATTTAGTCGACTAAAATCTCAAGTGTAAAGGGTAATGGTGTGGCCACACCGGATGTGAATTCGCAAAGACGCACGTCTAGATTACATGCAAAGTCAATGCAAAGACGCGTTTGGACACAGATTCGCCCCAGGCGGCACGTTGGACTCGTTTGGCGCAGCGTGTTTAGAGCGTCCGGCATGTTTGGGACGTCACACGCCTCGTCGCTTGACGCCTCGATGCTTGAGTTAAAAATACTGAACTTTCAACGCAAATTCGTGTGACACTGTGGCGAGGCAGCCAATCACAATGACATCCCCCCCCCCCCCGACGTCATTGATTTGATGACATGTGATGCTCCAGCTTCCTGATCCGGCTCAAGCCCCCTCTGAAAGATGGAGGAGAGGTTGATCTGCGCTGTTTGCTATCATCCTGAGCTATATGATTCGACGTGTGTACTCTACAGAGACCTGAACAAAAAGGAGCAGGCTTGGGTGAAAGTCTCTGAGGAGACAGGTTTTGAGGGTAAGTTCTGTAAATCATTTCCAGCTGGATTTGCCTGCACGGGTCATCACTGAGTCCAACAAGCTCCGGCTCTCTACTGTGCCTGCGCCAGGACACGCGTCGTCCCTCAGCTTGTGAAAATGTCCAGCGTCAAGCCTCGGGCATTAAGCACGGCGCAGCACAGGCGATACGCGCGTCTATATATGCCGATTCGTGTCCAGTGTGAACGCAGCATAACACAATCAAAGTAGCTGTGATTGGATAGATTCATCACTTGTCTCCACTTTCTACATGACCAAAATAGAAAAGCACTTGAGTCTAGGGCTGAACAATTAATTGCAAATTAGAATAAAATCGCAATATGGCTTGTTGTAATTTTCAAATTGCAGAAGGTTCAATATTTTTAGCCCAAAAAGTGTTGAACATTTTGGCATTGTGATGTAGTTTTTCGCAATTTCATGCCTTTTTTTTAATCTCTATTCATACACTTTTTTCCCACTTTTGGACAATTTTTACCTTTTTTAACCCCGTTTTACAACTTTATGCCTATTTTGCCCCCATTCACCTTTTTTTGTCCACTGTCAGAACCATTTTTGGAATTTTTACATGGTTTTTGAAATATAATTTCAAATTTAATTCCCAATTTTGCTGCCATTATCAATTTTCCTAAGCCACATTTGAATTTCTTGCCAAATTTTCCCCATTTTTTTGCAATGTCATATCTATTTTGCACCTGCTTATTAACCTTTTCTGCTTTCATACCATTTTTACCCAGTTTTTACAATTTCATACCTATTTTGCTTCTGTTCTTCACTTCTCCACTTTTTCTCAATTTTTTTTATCCTTAGATTAATTTACTGTCATATTGGTTTTACTATAAAAAGATCTACTGCTTATGTTTGTTTAAGAATACATAAGATGAGGAACATTTAAAGAACTGCAGAGTAAATTGCAATATTGGGGAAAAAAATCGTAATTAGATTATTTTCTTAAATCGTTCTGCCCTAGTCCATGTGCACTTGTGTTTATTATAGTTTTTGTTAGGAGAAAACGGTTGTAATAAATTAGTGAACAGAATTAACCCTGGTCTTCTCTCCATCTCTCCGAGTCCTGCTGCCTCGGCTGATCACCACGATAACCAGCGTTTGATCATCAGGAGGCCTCGTCGTTATCAGCCTGGACTTCAGCCTGCAGTTCATTCTCCTCCGCTCATTGTTGTCCCACCTCGCCTCTGATTGGCTGCTGCGGAGGCTTAACCGTCTGCCAATCAGAGGCCTTGGTTCAGACACTCCTTCCTCCTCCTCCCAGCAGCAGCAGCAGCGGCAGCAGAGGACATGGAGGTCAAAAACAGTGAACTACAAACCAAATGTGCGGCAGGAGATCCACTGGATTTATGCTCTTTTATTTTTAGCATGACGGGGACGTTTTGTTCTCACGTGGAGAGAAAACCAGCAGCCTCCATTTTACAAAGATGACACTTAAGTTCTTCCTCACATTAGCTTTTCTTTTTGCTGATTCATGCCTGACCACAAACTTTCTACCAAAGAGGGGAAAAAACGATTAAGTCTGTTTTAAAGCTTGGCTCTATTTCTTCACGAATTTGTGAGCCAATTAGAAGTACAAACTGTGTCAGGATTGTTTAACCCTTTAAGTCCCACCTAAACTTTTTGGCAGGGGTTGTTGAATTCAGAAATATTTGATGTGTTAAATAAACATAACATGCCATTGTTTGTGTCTGTTAGTGTTTTATAACACAGAAAAACTTCAAACAAACCAAAAAAACTGATATTTTGTTCATGGGATTTAAAGGTTTAAAAAGCTAAATGACACTATTATGACTACAGTTTTTGTTATTTTAAATATTTAACTTAACCATTAGCTGATATGATTATATATTAGGGCTGGGATGATACGCTTTTCTCTCAAGTCGATTTTTCAGGTGCCGATTCGATTGAAATTGCGATTCTATGATGTTGCCGATTTTTGCAATCTTTAGTTAGCTTTTTTAACACCAGTGAAAAAGATGAACAATGATGATGCCTACAGACTATATCAGGAAAAATGCACATCACATGTGAGTCTGTTTTTAGGATTTATTCAGCAATATATTTTAACCAGCTGTTTATACTCTCTCTTCAAAAGACTGGACTGCATTTAAAAGTGGCTTATTAACACAGACTAAAATGAAGCATTTTAATTTGGATAAAAAAACAACAATTTTTGACAAAAAAAAAAAAAAAATGTCAAACAAAAATCCAGATACTTAAAGCTGTGGTCTACGATTTGAAAAAGCAGCCTGCCCCCCCTTCCCTCACCTCTCCCCTCCGTGTTCTAAAATCCCGCCCCCAGCTCGTGTCACCTTATATATCAACAAGCCCCCTCCGGCAGAGCTACGAGCGACTAGCATAATATATCAGCAGCAAACTCAATCAAAAACAGCTCAGCTCAACTGAAAGTATCAAACACGACAGACATCTCCATTGTAACACACAGCAGTAGCCATTTCAATTGAACTGGCGGCAATGCGGGTCTGGCGCCGCCATAGCGGAGCCAATTGTGGGGGAGGATTTATCTTTCTCGGCGTGTCCTCCACAGCTCAGCTTACAATGCTAACGATTAGCGGCTAACAGGCTAACCCGCTCCGCTACAAGTCATTAGCCAGGACAGGCACAGACTAACCAGAGTTATTCAGCAGACGTCTCCCACTGTAGTAAACAAAGCCATAACCTGATCGACCAGGGGCAAAACGGCCAATGCTGATGGTCTGACGGCCAACTGAGGCCATTCGTTAGCCGTTAGCCCGCTAACAGGCCTCAACCCGCGGGCAGAGCTCCGTTGGGCCCCGCAGGAGAGGGAAGCGGCTTCCCAGTTTTGGCGCTAGGCTTTTCCGGCTCCATGATAGTTCAGTAGCTATCGCTGCTAGCTGCTCACCGTAGGTAGAGGGGAGGAGGCGGGACCATGGGCATGACGCTGCGTAGTGAGGGAGCCAGGGGATTGGATGGACTCACAGACCAACTCACGGACCAATTGAACCTTACAGGCTTCTAGGCTTGATTGGTCAGCTAGTATGCAGCTTTGCAGCAGAAATACTGAATGGATTTTTTTTGTTCTTTTTGGTCTTTATACTGTGTAGATAGGACCATAGGACCATAACAGCCTTATAAACGGTGTTATTAAAATGTACAAAGCTTCCAAATTGTAGACCATAGCTTTAAGGGAATTAATTATTTCTCCCATTCCTACTATTTAGTGAGTACGTAAGAGTATTTGGGCCATTTTAGATGGAAAAAAATAATTTTGGAGAGGTCAAACTTACAGCCAAATGACAAAAAAAGTGGAAAGCAGAGAATAAAGTCGACATACAATGTATTTCAAATTTCTTTTCTACATGTCGGCTTATTTTCTCGACATTTCGACTTCTATCACGAAATTCTATTTGGACTTTACTGTTGTCATTTCAACTTTAACCTCGAAATTTTGACTTTAATCCTGACTTCTATATCATTTTTCCATCGCACATGGCCCTACACTCTTCTGTAAGTAAGAAATAATTTACTTAACCCTTTAACTCTAAGCTCAACTGTTTGGCAGAGGTCATTAAATTCAGGAAAATGTAATGTGCTAAATAAACATAACACGTCATCGTTTGTTTCTTTCAGTGTTTTATGAGACAGAAAAAACTGCAAACAAACCAAAAGAACTGATGTTTGGTTTGTGGGATTTAAAGGTTTTGAGAGCTGAAAGCTTCCATTAATGCTGCCATCATATTGTTTTAGATAATCATTTACTGATATGATATACATGTACACAAAGTCTGCTTTTCATCAAAAAAAATTGTGTTTGTCAAACTCTGTATCTATTTGAAGTTATTTTTTGCATTTTTTCCAAACATTTCTGCATTTTCTAATTGATTTTGTGCCAAGTTTTTGTGCATTTTTATGTCATCACACAATCAACTGTTAGCTTTTAAACCTTTCAATCCCACACGCTACCCATGAGCACGTGTGTCGACTGTCGTAAAGACGAGACCCAAGCCAAAGCGTGTGTTTGTGGTGATGCTAATGAATGCAGCTCAGACCTTCCTCAGAACTCTGCGTTGCTTTACAACTTTTTTTCAACAACTTACAGGATGCAAAGCCACGAGGTAATGTATCTCTTTCTAGTTACGTAGCGGTAGTTTTTGATGTGTGGCAACAAGCAATTTTTGGAAAACTTAGAATTGTAGTTTTGTAGCCGGCTATATATCTCTACTTACAGCCCAGTGCTCTAAGACGTGTCTGAATAATATAAATTTGCTCTAGTTTTAATTGTCTTGTTCCTGAAGTTGAGTATCCAGGCCAGTCCAGCCCTGTCCAACCCGACCACAAAGCTAAGGAATAGCATTTATAGATAACCTATTTTGATGCTATAAAACTCATCTTAAAGTATGCATTTCGATCAGGCATATATCTAAAGTAAGACTTTTTTGTAATTACTTAGAAACTCCTCACAGCATCTTTAATGATGACCTCTTCTGAACAGTTGAGTAGGTAGTTAAAGGGTTAAGGAGATTTTATTTGTATGTTAAGCATGTTAAATGTGGAGGTGGGGGTGGCTGCAGGCTTACAGACACATTTCTGTTTCTAGCTGCTGTGAGTGTGTGAAACAACAAGAGTCTGAAGAGGAACAGGTTAAGAAAAGTTTGGGAACCACTAGTTTATAGTTCATTATTTAAACAACATTTTCACATATTATTTGATCTACACGGTGAATTTCAGTCTGATGATTTGTCTTCTGTGTTTGTTTCCAGGTCAAAGACCGGTCAGTGTTGACTCACCCCTCAGCAGTGGGAGGGCGCAGTCCTGCAGCTCCATGACGACTCCGTCCAGCACGGGCAGCATGGGCGGGATGTCCAGCAGGATCAGGATGATTGGCTGAGAGACAAAGACACACGTGAGGCTCCTGGACTTTCATCTGCAGGTCGTGTTTGTGAGTAAACCGAGAGGATGAGGGGCACAGGGAGCTGAGCTGAGCCGGAAAAACTGTCAATGACCTCCAAGGACGTATTATGGGATGTCCAAGGACAGGCTACAATGGGGCTATTCAATTAGAAATTCAGTCGGGCCAAATTTTCAGACTTGGACATGAGCTGGGCTGGACATTTTTGGCAGACAGTGAGCAAATTAACCACGAAAAAGAACACAATTACAGTCCTGCTCAGTATAATTGGCACCCCTTCATTATTTTCATTACTTGAAATGTACCAAATTTATGTCATCAGGATCTCTTAATTGAAGGTCCAAAATACAATAACAAAAAAAATTACAAGCTACATATTGTAATTTCAAAGACAGAGCTGACAAAAGCATGTGCAGCAGTAATGGCACCCCTCTTCAGTTTTTTGTTGCACACCCTTTGGCACTGATGACAGCCTCCAAATGTTTCTTGTAGCCATCTATAAGCTTCTTCACTTCTCAGCTGGTATTTTCTTCCAATCTTCCTATGAAAATTGTTCAAGCTCTTGAACATTTGCGGGTTTCTTTTCCCCAATGGCAGATTTCAGCCATACCAAAGATTTTCAATCAGATTGAGATCAGGACTCATTGCTGGTCATTTTAAAACAGACCATTTTTTTCCCCTTTTGAACCATTCCTGCGTGCTTTTGGATGTGTGTTTTGGGTCTTTGTCTTGCTGGAGGGCCCATGATCTTCAACTCAAACCAAGTTTTCTTACACTGGGTCAGACATTTTGCTCTAAAATTTCTTGATAATTCTCTGATTTCATGATTCCTGTGATACGGTCAAGGCCTCCAGTACCCAATGCAGCAAAGCAGCCCCAAACCATTATGGAACCTCCACCATGCTTAATTGTTGGTAGGGTGTTCTTTTCCTTGTAGGCTTCAAGTGGTTGCAATTAAAACTGCCTAATCTAAATATGAATGCATGATCATAGTAGCTAATGAAGTATAATTTACAAACCTTAATATGTGAACATTACTTCTGCCAAGTTTGAGTCTGATAAAGTGATGCAGAGCAAAGTTAGAGAGGTTTGTAAAGAAACTGTTTGTACTGTCACATTGTGTGCTTAAACTTCATGGGTGCCAATAATGATGAGTAGGACTGTAGATAACAAACACACTGGATGTTTATTAATTTATTGCCACATCCAAAAGGGTATAAACTCAAGAAAGAGAAGTAATTAGACTAAACTTCTGCTGAAATGCTGTTTCTTTAAATTTTACACTGCCAACATAAAGTTAAACACGTTTTGACAGGTCAATAAAAGCACATATTAAGGTGTGATGAACATAAAAAAGTTTAGATTAAAAACACCATCTTTCGGTCACATTTGAAAGTGCATTAAAACTAACTTGCTTTACAGCAACCTTTCAGAACGTGTTGCATTCAATGTCTATAATAATGTTTGAATTTTTGTAAGACCTTGTCAGTGTTTGTAAATGTTTTTTCTGTTTTTTCACCGGACCTAAGCAGTCTTGTTGATTTCGGGCCACTCGAGGGTTGCTTTCGGGCCCACCTGTGGCCCACAGGCCGCTAATTGAATAGGGCTGGGCTACAAGAATACACACAGCAAGGAAGGGTGTGTATCGATATTAGGGCTGAAGGATATATAAAATCTAATTTTTACGATTTGCAGTGAGTTCTTACAAATAAAGCTGCACTTTCCACATTCTTTTGTATTATGGCGTTAATATTTTTCTGAAAAATTCTTGGTTTTCACCGAACCCATAGTCATATCGTATCATATCAATATCAAGATATGAAATTTTTTCCATATCTTCCAGCCCTAATCGATTATCGATTGGCTGCTCAATTACTCAATCAGACAGAACTAAATAAAAAATATATCAATATTAACCTTTTAAAGCTCAAGACCATAGATTATAGCCAGAAAATTATATATTTTTTGGAGCTGAAATGTTTCACTTTCTGCTAAAATCCTAAAATGTCCATAAAATTCAACATATAGATTTTTTGTATCTCATTTGATACAGTAGGTGTTTTTGGTAACTGTTGATCCACTTAAGGACATTTTAATCATTTGTCTGACTGTATTCAGATGTTTATTTGTAATTTGTTGATCATATTGAGTAGATAGAGGTATTATAAAAGCATGTATCAAATATGATACAACTGGCTTTATAGGGTTAATATTACTCAGCATCGATGTGACAGCTTTATTTTTTTAAATAAATGCTCAGACACATTCTTCAGAACTGACACAAGTCACCAGTGAGCTGCTCAGATTTCAGGAGGATGAAGATCTTTACTTCTCTCAGAAACAACAATTTGGAGTCAGAAACAAAACGAGGACGGCTCAGTTTTGTATGCCAAACATGTTTGCATTTCCAATCATTGTACGGCCAACATTTGCTCACCCGACAAGGAACAAAAATAAATAAATAAATACATTATCAAGAGTGGAGTGGCATCTGCTACAGACTCTGTGGGTGAACAGAAATGCTGTCTGGAGTCTGTTTGGCTGTTTGTTTTTTAATGTATTTTTTTGGGCATTTTGTGCCTTTATTGACAGGAGAGAGACAGTGGATAGGCTTGTGAAAGGGGGTGAGAGAGTAGGGGAAGACACTCTGCAAACTGGTCACAGGCGGGATTTGAACCTGGACCAGCAGAAGCAAGTACATGGGGTGCCTGATTGCTAACCACTCCGCCAAACCAGCACCCCACCGTTCAGCTGTTTTGAGCGTATTTGTCATTTTGTTTCATGGACAGAAACTCTTTTTTACCCCCTCCTTCACCTCTAAAGCCTCTTGGTGTTCATTTACCAATCCCTCTAAATATTAACAGTGACTGCAAAACAATAAAAAAAACTCCTGTAACGTAAAAAAGACACATGAACTCCATGCTGTCTTAAGCAAAGAAAAGTGATTAAATGATGCAAATGACTGTTCTCCTCTGTGTGAACGTACTGAATGGAACAGAATCTGGACTTTTGCAGGAAAGATGCAAATTATTACTTTAAACAGATAAGAGTACAGAAGAGATAAAAGGTTATTAAAAACAAATCAGGGAATTCAGTAGAGCTGTAGAAAAATATCGATATCGCAATATATATCGATATTTTGACTCCTGATATAATATCGATATCTCAAATCTTAGAATCGATATTTTTTGTAAAAATAAAAATTCATATTTTATCAGAGTTGGGAAAAAATACAACTTATAAATATGTATGCACGTGTTTTTTTTCATGCACTATTCAGTTCAGTCCGTGACAAGAGAAATATGTGACTTTTTTAACTTACTGTTGTTCTGTCAGTAACTCAAAGCTCTTTGTTTCTCATGGGTTTGATTACAGTTTGAGCTGGACTACAGGTTAGGATGATTTCAACACTTTGTTAAAGGGAAAACAAGAACAATTTCTTTGCAACGTTAGTTTAATTGACTTGATGCACTCTGTGTTAAGTGTATGTATGTAACGCTGCATTTGACATATTCCAATAACAATAAAATGGAAAAGTTACATATTCACTGTCTCCAGGTTTTTCCTAGTTTAATGTAGAATATCGCAATATATCGTAATATTGTGATATCCTGATATATCGTGATATTATCGTATCGTGAGCTGAATATCGTGTATCGTATTGTAACGGAAAATAAGTGTATCGCTACAGCCCTAGTAATCAGTGCTAAATTAAATTTAAAAAAATAATTTGTTATATTCAAAATACATTTGAAAAGCACTGAGAGATTCATTTAATTTGTTGTCATTTTGTTGAAGAGAAGATTGATCTGTTTTCTAATAATCATGGCAGCACTTTAGCGAGGAGTCTAAACTGATTTTGTGTTTAAATGGTCAATGGACTTAAGCTTTTACATTTCAAGCCTTAGACCACTTAAAGCTGCTTTACACCCATTTACACTGATTCACTCACTTAAGTGTCTTGCTTAAGGACACATCAACATATGTCGCACTGAACTGGACTCGAACCTTCAACCTGATTACTGACCAAGTGCCTTATCCAGCTGCTCTAATGACGCCCCTAAACAAGTAGTTATGTTTAATACATTGCCCTTTTCTTTAAAATGTGAATTTTAATGTAACATCTTTTGATACTATCTGCAGGCAACACTTTAGTCCATATTTAGTCATATTTCTTGTCCTACTTTTCACTGCATCACTGTTCATCTGCAAACAATTAAGCCTGGTTTATTAAAAAAGAAGGTTCAGACTATATTTTTATTCTTTTTTTTTTAATAAATAAAGAACATTTACTGCTTTATTCTAAAAAATAAAGTTGAGTTGATGATGAGTAACAGTTCTGAGAAAGGCTACTTAATCCTACAAAAATTAATACAAATTGCAATTATTTATTCACTACGAAAGCATGCATGGTTACTATAAATGATTGATAATTCCCATTGTGTGCATAGCATGTTTTCATCAAACTTAAACATTCTACACACTGTAAACACTTTAAAAACATGCAGTTAACAAAATAAAGACAAATCAATTTAATTTCAAAACACAGTATTTTTGTAAATTATAAGACAAGATCAATAACATGCCATAAGGTAATAAGTGACTGTGTTGCATTTATGGTCACAGGAAATCAAAATTTTAACTGAAATGATATGTAAAATTAGGGGTGTCCAGATCTGATAGTTATCTCTGTCCAACATCAACAACAAAAAAACAAATATCGAATTATATCGGCCTGCATCTAAAATCTCCAATATAAGCACTCCGATACAAGTAGTCAGTTCTAATGTATTTTTTAATACTAGTATGAATTCAATTCAGTTGTAGAACATGCTTATGTATAAATTAAACAGTGATTATTTAGCAATTTAAAAATATAGTTTCGTTTTTACTGGATATATTGAAGTTACTTTTCAGGGTCTTCAAATTCATTTGTTTTATTTAATTGTACTATATTCTTATGTTTAAGGTTAAAATTTTTGAACCCATTAGTTACTGACAAATGGGTGAATTTTTCTCATACCTACTATCGCTGACTACTGTTCTCTGTTTGAGTAATCTCACCCGATCAAGCCTTTTCTTACAGTTCATACTACAAATAAGAAATAAAAGTCTGTTTGATTCCTGCTGATACCGTATCGGATAGATATCGGTATCTTATCGGAGATGAAAAGTTGTATTGGGACACCCCTATAAAAATTCAATATGTGACAGTGATGCTTGTTGTGGTGCCTCCTGTTGGGCTGCAGCAGAAATACAAAATAATCATGGCAAACTAAAAATAAATGGTTTGATTCTTTTCTTCCTTCTGTAGAGAATAATCTGCTTTACAGCACATTCTTAACCCAGCAGCAGTGAGACTCAAACAAACTGGAGTCACCTCACTGTAAAACATGCATCATGCATGACGACTGCATTATGTAACCGGCCCTTAAACGCAGCTCGGCCCAGCTGTGCAGGGACGAGCTGCAGAAGGGAAAGGGGGCTCTGCAGGTTACATAACCTGAGACGTGCTCTCACCTGGTCCTTCCCAAACACATCTCCCTTGGCGATGCTGTACAGCAGGGAGTAGGCGATCTGACCTGCAGCGCCGGTCACTACAACACGGATTGGTTCAGGCTGCAGAGAAAAACAAAAAGGCATGTTTGATTCTTGTGTGTCACTGACCTAATTACAGAACAGGATGTATCACAGCAGCAGTAGCAGCTATTGTTAGCTTAAGCTGGAAGCTGGTGGCTGTTTGAAGTCATAAAACCTGTATTTAATAACCGGAGGAGAGCTTAGTGTTGCTCACTTTTCTTCTAGTCTGACTGAGGATGTTTCTCCTTTTAATCCTAAAATTAATCCTTAAATGAAGATATTAAATCCTGCTTCAAAGACAACCTGCCACCTCAACAGCATAGAGGACACTACTGAAATAAGGACAGAAAGTTGCAGGAATGTTAAAATATTTGTTAATCCAGTGTCAAGTACACTACACGACCCATAATCCATTGCAAACACTGCTTTTCTGGCAAGGCACAGCAATACGTTTTGTGTGCTTCTTTCCAACATGTAGGAACCTTCTTGTGCAAATCAGGTAATAAAAAATGACCTTGTTAGTAGCATCTGCCCATGTTAGTCTGCAGCACAGCTGGTGATCTCAATAGTTACAGTGAGTGCTAAGGTACTGCACTATTCTTATTGTACGTCTACCTTGCATGGTGATGACATAACGGCCTACAATCAAATTCACTTTAAATAAATATAATAAGAACTTCACTTCAGAGCCACATTGTCAAGCTCCATCATCAAATATTGATCCACCAGGCCTCCATCTGTAGCCCCTCCTCCTGCCCTTTGCAGGAAGAGGACTCTGCGCCGAACTCCATTAACAAAACCCCGCACTGAAACATGACCTTGTGTATTTCAAGGGTGGACATGACATTCAAACAAACTTGAGCCGACATTTTACAAAGATGAATGCTCTCGTTAATTCGGCTTTCATAAACTCAACCAAACTGTTGATCAACTTGATAAAATCGCGGGTTTTCATAAGAATCTCCGGAGCGATGCGACGCACTTTGCTGTAGGAGAGAAATGAATGGACTGCGTGAAACAGGTGGATTACGGAGGCGATATTAGTGCAACGTGATGATTATACCAGCCGAACCGGGGCTTGTTTCGTGTTTATTTAGAAAGCACTTTGTTAAATATCCTAACTTTGTCAACTTCGCTGATGGGCATGGATTTGCTTAATTACCGAACTTGTAAGGCAGGATTTGAACAGGTGAATCCCGCGTCATGATTGGACCCTTACGGCTGAATAAAAGCATCGGTCGCTGATGTAACATGACGCCCGTGCCACGCCACGGCATTAAAATGGAGGCACGTCACATGAATGACTGTACAACAAGTACCAGAGCATCGGAAACATGCGTGCAGTTAGATGCGGATGCAAAAGCTCCATCTGCGGCTTTGTTAAGAATCTTCATCACGAGTTCGCGATATGTAGCTGCGCAACAGAGCGCGTGAGGCAGCTTTAACCTTGACGGTTTACTGTAACTTTACGTAAGGTACACAAAAGCAGGTGAATCAAAACAAACCGGTTTAAATTAAGTTTAATAGGGAAAGACTCCAACGGCCTCTTTCAATGTCAACTCTTAATGCATCTCATCTGCTTTGTACGTTAAACAAGCTAACATAACGGCCGCATCCTCCTGGGCACACGTTAGTAAAGTCAACGTTAGCAGCTAACGACCCCGCTTACCATTTTAGCTTCGGGATGGAGATGCTTCGGGTCTGCGGTGCCTGTTCTCCCTGCTCAGAGGCGGACTAGACGGAAGGGTCACCTCTATGCCTGTATTGTAAAGTCAGGCGGTGAAACGTCTCGACACACACACTCGACGGGACTTGTAGTCAAACTGCGATGCTAGCGCGGGCTTTCAACCCAACCGAAGAAACAATAGGAACACAATGTCCCATGATGCACCGCTGTCACAACACCGCGCCCACCCGAGCCATCTACGGAAGAGGATTTTCTGAAATGGGTGTTTTTTTAGATGAGATTCAGGAGGCGGGGCTCTGTCGACATCGCGTGGCCGATCGCAGAACTGCAGCTATTGTACTGTAAATCAGTGGGAGATAGATAGATAGATAGATAGATAGATAGATAGATAGATAGATAGATAGATAGATAGATAGATAGATAGATAGATAGATAGATAGATAGATAGATAGGTCTGGATGGATGGTTAGGTTGGTAGATAGAAAGGTAGATGGATGGACAGGTAGGTAGGTAGGTAGGTATGTTGATGGATAGGTAGGTAGATAGATAGGTTTAGATATAAATGGATAATTAGGTAG
This sequence comes from Scarus forsteni, assembly GCA_036419115.1. Taxonomy (NCBI): domain Eukaryota; kingdom Metazoa; phylum Chordata; class Actinopteri; order Labriformes; family Labridae; genus Scarus; species Scarus forsteni. The sequence continues at coordinate 357,502 of JAZDUH010000188.1, forward strand.
ATAGGTAGATGAGTAGACAGGTAGATAGGTAGGTTGATTTATAAATAGATGGGTTGGTAGATGGGTTGATGGATGGATGGATGATGGATAATACTGTAGGTAGGTAGATTGCTAGATGTGTGGACAAGTAGGTAGGTAGGTAAATGGATAGATAGGTTATTAGATAGTTTGATGGATGAATGGATATTTAGGTAGGTAGATAGTAGATGGGTGGACAAGTTGTTAGGTAGATAGGTAGGCTTATTAATGAATAGATAATTTGGAAGATAAAAAGGTTGATGGATGGATGGATAATATGGTAGGTAGGTACATAAGTAGACGGATGGACAGGTAGGCAGGTAGGTTGATGGATAGGTAGGTAGACAGATTGGTTTATATTTGGATAATTAGATTGGTAGATAGATAAGTAGATGGCTAGACAGGTACATAGGTAGGTAGGTAGGTAGGTAGGTAGGTAGGTAGGTAGATAGGTAGATAGGTTTATTTATACATGGTTGGATAGTTAGATACATTGGATATTGGATTGGATAGATAGGTAGATGGATGGACAGGTAGGTAGGTAGATAGGTTGATGGATTAATGGATAATTAGGTAGATAAATGGATGGATGGATATATTGGTAGGAAGTTAGATAGATAAATATAATACTCATTAATCCTTTTGAGGTTAGGCTCCAGGGCTCACTGTGGCACACAGTCTACTTTTATGTAGTTTAGTTCAGCAAGATCCAAAGTTTTAGGACTTTCACCACACGAGAATATAAAGCTTGTGCCTCACTGATCAACCAGTCTTCATCTGTATTTGTATACTGTCCATATAAACACAAGCTCCTCCGCTCGGTCAACATGTTTTGATGTGAGGACCTTAGTGAAAAAAGTTTGGACACCCCTGGTTTAGTGAGACCTTATCAGCAAACCCCCAGAGTCGTTAAATCCTAATGAACTACTGAACTACTAATGTTTGAAGAAATCCACTGATCAGACATTTTAGCCAATAATTAACCAAGATAATGAGCATACTGGAATAAAACTCAGTGATGGAAAACCTGAAAGAAACCTCTCCAAGTGACTGATCTCAGAAATATAGTTTGGAAAAAATAAAGATAATGAACTAATCTTCTGATAATTAGACTGAAATATTCACATCTATGTTTGGAACCAATTTTCAAATATTATTTTTTCTTCATACTGAAGTTGATACAGCTTACAGATTCTGCATGCTTCAATCGGCATATTTAGTTTTTTACTTTATTTTTATGCTCTGATCTATTTTAATATCTTTGTTTGACATTCCTGCTGCTAAACCGTGTATAAGAGCAACTGATTGAACTGAATTTCACCTTGTTAGTTTCTAAATTATTTCTAATGTGTGTCAAGAGAAAACTGTCAAACACGAGGCCCTTTGAATCTGTGCAGGCCTTAAGAGCCCCAAGTGAACCCGAGCTCTGCTCTCTTACCTAAAGAGGACTAAGGATCATGCCAGGAGCCAGAAATGACTTAACACTACAAACCTGAAGCTCCTCAGTTACCCCTGGATCCACCTGAAGACCCACTCCTTATCCAATAAAGATCATTATTGGATTACCAGAATCCCATCAAGGGCGACAATAATTACATTTCTTTAAAACCTGATGAGGAAAAACATTTTCTTATGGCAAACCTGGAACATACCAAACCTCTGACTGTACACATACCTAAAAGAAGACCCCCATAAGAACTCAAGAAAACCACCATAAACCCACGAGGACTCTGCCCTCAATGCTTTTGGGACCTCCCAAAAGCTCTAAGTTCTCTTGAAGTTGATTCAAAGGACCAGAATCTCAGACTGGGGCCGTTTCCGAATTCCCATGACATCATCCATAGCAACGGGGTCTGAAACATGACATCATCCATAGCAACAGGGTCTGAAACATGACATCATCCATAGCAACAGGGTCTGAAACATGACATCATCCATAGCAACAGGGTCTGAACCATGACATCATCCGTAGCAATGTGGTCTGTAACATGACATCATCCATAGCAACGGGGTCTATAACATGTCGTCATCCATAGCAATGGGGTCTGAAACATGACATCATCTATAGCAACGGGGTCTGAAACATGACATCATCCATAGCAACAGGGTCTAAAACATAACATCATCCATAGCAATAGGGTCTGAAACATGACATCATCCATAGCAACGGGGTCTGAAACATGACATCATCCATAGCAACGGGGTCTGAAACATGACATCATCCATAGCAACAGGTCCTGAAACATGACGTCATCCATAGCAACGGGGTCTGAAACATGACATCATCTATAGCAACGGGGTCTGAAACATGACATCATCCATAGCAACGGGGTCTAAAACATAACATCATCCATAGCAATAGGGTCTGAAACATGACATCATCCATAGCAACGGGGTCTGAAACATGACATCATCCATAGCAACGGGGTCTGAAACATGACATCATCCATAGCAACAGGTCCTGAAACATGACATCATCCATAGCAACGGGGTCTGAAACATGACATCATCCATAGCAACGGGGTCTGAAACATGACATCATCCATAGCAACAGGGTCAGCTCTGCCCCTTTCTTTTAGCTTAAGAGCTCTCTGAGGTTGTTTTAGAATTTGCCTACTATACTAGCAGTGCGTACCAATTTGCCCAAAATGTAGCATGTATGCGAACAAAGGCAAAGTTGCAGTATGCAAAAAATACCTGGATGACGTACTGATTTGGGAAAAAACTTACAGTATGCATCGGACCAGTCTATATTGCCTACTGTTACCCACAATGCAAAGCGCCTGACGTGAAAACGACTGAGAGCAGAGCAGCAACAACCAGAGCAGCAGAGGAACACAAATGTAATAGCCACTACTTGTTATCTTTACCTTTTCAACACGCAATAGTGTGTAATAAGTTGTAAAAAGGTCTGTTGTTGTTTTTCTGTTCGTAACACCAGGTATTATTAGTGTAAACCACTGACAAGTACAACATTTTGGTATATATTAGCTGACATACTGGCAGAATATACAAATGAACCATAATGATTATCCTCAGAATCAAAGTCAGAAATGCTTAATAATCCCCAAAGGGAAAATTTTGCTGTTTCAGTTACTCTTATACACAGAGTAGCAAGAAATATCAAATAAAGACATTAAAATTGATGAGCATAAAAAATGAAGAAAGCAGGTTGTAACATGCAGAATCTATAAGCTCTATCAACTTCCATATGAGGGGGAAAAAAAGTAAAAATAAGACTAAAACATGGCCAAAGAATTTACGCTGTTATCATTAACAATATTTACAATACAAATAAAATATGACAGTGCTGTTTGGCAGCAAATCACATTTTACTGGGTATTGCACTGGGTAATACTTTTCCTTAATTACAAACATTAACAAATATCAGAGGTGGAAAAAGTGAAAAAACATTTATTATCTATTATATTTATCATTAAGTATCAAAAATTTCAATTGTCAAAGAATCAAAATTTGTATTTTTTATTTCACATCTATTTCTAACACTAATTACCTGTAAACATAAACAGGTCAAATTTAATTTAGTAAAGGCTCTGTGCACCAAAATATCTGTATAAATATTGCTTTAGAATATAGGCGATAATGAATCAGGAAATATATCACCATATCAGATAATGGCAAAAATTCAATATCATGTCTTTTGGGAACTAATATGTCTGACAAATGGAATAATTATGAAAGTAGATAAATACATCTTGCCACGTTAGACATGAGAAAATGCATAACTTTAACCTGGAAAACATCCAGAACATCATCAACTGTCCAATGAGGTAATGAACTTTAAGCTACTTCGTCATGGACAGAATTTACTACAGAAGTAAAGGCAGAGCCTCAGACTTTATAAAAAATGTCATATATAGCATATAACATCCTCACATGGGTTTTAATTTTAAAATAATTTACATAATCTACAATCAAGCAACTCACTAACAGCGTGGTCTGACTGCATTACCTGTGTTTTAGTTTGTTCGTGTGTCAGTGTAATTTTTACATTATTTGTGTTTTCTCTGTTTTATTTTATTTTGTCTTGAACTATTTTATTTGCATCTGTTTAGTCTTTTTTGCGGGAGACATGCATCATGAGATATATATATATATATATGTGTGTATTCCTCATATTCCTGTTTGTGGAAATTGGATAAATTGAAAAAAAAAATTAATATCATACATCCCATTTTTTATAGCTCAAAGAACCTATAATGTGGTTTAATTAAAAATGTTTCTGATTAATGTAATTTATATTTAGCACAGTCCATGCGACATTTAGGAAATATGGGATCCCCTTTCATTGTTTTGCAGATGATGTGCAAGTTTATCTGCCGTTGAAGTTCGCAGCCACTGATGCTCTTCAGTGCCTGCACAACTGCATGGTTGATATGAAGCAGTGGATGGATCTGAACTTTTTGAAATTAAATGAAAGCAAAACAGAAGTTGTCCTGTTTGGTCGCCCTGATCTGGTCAAGCCCCTTGCTAGCTCCCTTGGTCCACTAGCGCCTTATATTGGGTCCCAAGCCAGGAATCTTGGGGTTATAATTGATGGTGCATTCAAATGGGACAGGCAGATCAGTGCTGTTGTTAAGTCCAGCTTTTATCAGTTGAGGATTTTAGCCAAAGTTAAACCCTATCTGGACCAGAGAGACTTTGAGAAAGTCATTCATGCTTTTATATCATCTCGTTTGGACTATTGTAACGCCCTGTATGTCGGCATTGAGCACTCTCAGCTTAACGGCCTGCAGATTGTCCAAAATGCGGCTGCTCGCCTCCTGACTGGGACAAAGAAACGGGAGCACATAACTCCAGTGCTCTCTTCCCTTCACTGGCTTCCAGTGAGGTTTAGGATTGATTTTAAGATTTTGTTATTTGTTTTTAAGTCTCTGAATGGGCTGGCCCCAGACTACCTGTCTGACCTTTTTAGGGTTCATCAGCCCTCCAGAGCACTTCGCTCAGGAAGCCAGATGGTCCTTGAAGTTCCTCGATCCTCTCTAAAAACCAAAGGAGATCGAGCCTTCTCTGTTGTGGCTCCCAAACTGTGGAACGCACTACCTGTAAATGTGCGGTCTGCGAACAGCCTCACTACGTTTAAAAGGCAGCTAAAAACGTACTTGTTCACCTTGGCCTTTGGTGGAGTATAGCCACTTTTATTTGGGACTTTTACTGGTTTTACTGGGTAGGATGCATATTTAAATTGTACTGTCAGTGTTCTTATTGCTTTTATTTGTTTTATTACTTATATTGGTTTTTTATTGTTTTACTGTTTTTTTATCATGTCTGCCTTTTCTACTGTAAAGCACTTTGGTAGGCTGCTGGCTGTTTAAATGTGCTATATTTTATATATATATATATGGAAACTATGTGTATTCCTCATATTGCATCTGTTTGTCTTTTTTTAAAATTGGGAGACACCAATTGAACACAGATAGGCAAAATTAATGGGTCAGCTCCCATTTTTTATAGCTCAAAGAACCTATAATGTGGTTTAATTAAAATGTTTCTGATTAATGTAATTTATTAGACAGAAGCAGAGATAGTGAAAAGGGTTAAAAGCAGAGCAAGAAAATGGAGGAATCATTTAATAACACAACCACTTATTACAGAAGGGGACATTTTCCTCTCCACCTGGTCATTGAAACATCATTCATAGTATCATTTTTTATTGTTAGAGAAAAAATTGACAGGATTATTAAATAGTTGTCATGTTGAAATAAAAAAAAATAATAATAATAATAGGTGGTGCATTGCCCTTGTCGTTGTTGTTTTTCTATGATGGTTGCTGAGATGAAATAATGAGGAGCTTCAAACTCTTAGAAATTAGGTCTAAAATCATTTAAGGTTCATTTAGGAGACTGTTGTTTTTTTTACTTTTAGAACATTTAAATAAGGATCTGATCACTTCTCCTGCACCTACATTCATAAACATACCATGCAGGGAGATTAAAGGAGTACTTCACCCAAAGAATGATATGCCTTCATTTTCTACTCACCCTCATGCTGAGCAACACTCTGGAGCACTTTTTTGATGTCTCAAATGCAGCCGGAAGTCGAGTTCTTAAGCTGTCAACAAACTTCCATCTAACAGGGACAATGGCTCGAAAGGTCCATAAAGTCCTCAAGCGTGCCTATTTTTCCTTCATACTGGTCGCTGTAATCAAGTGTCCTGGTAGTGCGTCTATAAATAATTGAGCGCGAGGTCATTTAGTACATTTTTCGGGCGAAACAGTGCTATATCGTACTTCGCAGTGCGTCTGGCGCTCCTGAACTACGGAAGCCGCGGCAGACCAAGCCAGATGCTTCTTTCAGGGACTACTGTGCTAAATTCAAGCGTAGGAAGAAGCATTGTGATTGTACAGCTCGGTCACTCACAGCAGAGTGTAAACAAGCGGAACTTCTTCTTCTGCAATTTGCACAGTAGTCCCTGAAAGCAGCGCGTCTGGCAGCCCATTATCCTTGGCTAGTTCAGTAGCCATTGACAGGACATTAATCACGGAAAAAATTAATTAAATTAAAATCAGAAAGAAACAAAGAAGTGTTTTTCAGCAGTTTTTTTAGTAAAACAATGAACAAACTGAACTTTATTGTGAAGATTGTATGATTTTTGATTAAAATCCGGAAATTCGTTAACCCTTTAACTAGGGCTGGACAATTAATCGGATTTTGATCATGATTTCAATTTTGCCATCTGACAATCATAAAAACATTGTAATAGAAGAAAAACGATTAATTTGCCACACAGTGTGGAGTGCTGTGTAAGTTCCTGCGCTTCATAGCGCTTCTGTGTTCCACGTGCAGCCGCAGCCAGTGTGTGTGACTTATGTGGATCAATAATACTGTATGTGCCACTCACTGGTTCTTTAAAGGAGACATATCATGCTGATGCATGATTTAATACTTACATATAATATAATAAATTTGAAAACAAGACCTTACACCCCCTTAATTTTCAAAAAATGAGATATTGTATTTTTTCTGATATCCTAGAACGAGATTTGATGCCTCTGAAAATAGGTCATTGTGAGATGTCCGCGAGATTTCAAATGTCATGATGTCACGAGGTACATTTCTTTTTATTGGAGTAATCTGATAAAACACTTCCTCCTCTGTGATGTCCGTTAGCCCCAAACCCTCACCGAGGAACACATCCAGCAGCAGGGGTATAAAACTCCCTCGCTCACTCTCCCTCATTACCTGCTCTGGCCTGTAGGGGGACTCAATACGCACTCGCTGCTTTGAGCCTGCTGGAAAATACAGTAGAAGAAGAAGGACAGGCTGGCTCTACCCCCGATAGAACTAACCAATCAGAGCACAAAGGGCTGTGACGTTGCGAGGTTACTGTAGGTCATCCTTGAGACCAAGCGTTTCAACAAGCGCTTGATAATGGCCTAAAATGAGGATTTTGAGAACGCTATTGTGGGGCAATGAAGGAACTAAATGACTTGTACTGAGGGCAGAAATGCTTTACAGGCATCCTAGTCTGGCATAGTGAAAAGGAGAAACAAGCATGATATGTCCTCTTTAAAGTTGTGTTTAAATCAATACTGAAGTTTTTAAATAAATGAATAATTGTGTATATTAATTGTGATTTCAATATCACTTAAAATAATCGGGATTCTTATTTTTACCATAATCGTCCAGCCCTACCTTTAATTAACAGCTCAACTGATTGGCAGAGGGCATCAATAAATTTAGGGATATTTAATGTGTTAAAAAACAACAAATTAAATTATTGCTTGGTTCCCTTAACACTTGAGAAAAACAACAAACAAGCCAAAAAAACAGATATTTTCTTGGTGTGGGTTTGAAAAGTTTTAAAAGCAAACAAGTGATCATGTGATGACATAAAAATAAAAAAAGTGTTTGGGGCAAAATCAATTAGAAAATGTCTGTAAATAAAATAGCAATAAAAAATGACTTGTGTGACAAACATGCTCAAATCAATGGTTAAGTATTTAAAGTAATTATAATGTTAGCTTTTAGCTTTTAAAACCTTTACATCTCACACAAAGAAAATATCTGTTCTTGTGGTTTGCTTGTAGTTTTTTGACAGAAACAAACAATGACATGTTTTTTTAACATTAAGTATTCCTGAATTTATTGACCTTTGCCACACAGTTAAACAGGAAGTTAAGGGGTTAATCTTTTATCTTATTTTCCACATGAACATTAACAGCGAGGTCTGCAGACTGTCCGGGTCTCTGCTTTGAAAATGTGACCCGAGGTGAAAATCAGGTGAAGTCAAGTTCAATCCCCAGACGTGCAGGAAGTCAGTGGGTTTAGTTTCCAGCCTGTTAAGTTGAAGTTCAGCCTGTTACCTGCTTCTCTGGAGGTAAATCTGATCAGAGTCGAGCTGTCTGATCTGATCAACGTGCTCACAAACAAGTCCTAAAGCGTGTTTTTATTCCTCTGACCGTCAGGAGAAAACCAACTCAAGTGTTTGATTTAAAACTGAAGATGAAATCTAACTTATCCCCTTTATAAACACTTTCCTCCTGAGATTCTGGCTTCAATTTTAGTTAAAAAGTCTTTTTTTTATCCAGCTTTGTGTTCATTCAGAAAAAAATAGGGGTGTCCTGATACAATTTTTGGTTACACTTTACTTAAAGGTCTAATTTATAATGCATTAGAGGCACATGCATAAGATGTTATAATGCATGTATAATGCTTCATATGTGTCATTATAATGGTGTATAACCATGTATAAGAACTCGTACCAAGGTTTATAAAGTAGTACAAGTGTGGACATAATGTATTATAATCAAGCCTTTATAATGTTTTATAAAGGCTTTATAATGTAGGCTTTATAAGGCTATAGGCTTTTTAATGTTTTATACCTGCATAGAGTATGAATATATATATAATATATCATGTAGAGCTGCAACTATCGAGTATCGAACAGTACTCTGTCAATTATCTTCACTCTAAAATTACTGTTTTTGAGTACTCTAACAAACAAATATATAGTTTTGTTTTAAAACAAGGAAGTTAAAATTGCACAAGCCCGACTCAGAAAAGTTTTTAACTTAGAAAACAGTAATTAAAATTACAATACTGAAATAATTATAAATTTGTGTGTTCTGAGATTGTTTTTAGAATATGATTTCTTAAATCCTGTGTCCTCCACCATGGAAAGGATTCTGTGATGTATTTAAAATGCATGGTAATTTCAGTCTCTTGATGAACATTTTCTGTTCAAAATCTATTTCGTTAGCTAAAACACCATCAAATGTACCCTGACATACTGAGGCATTTTAAAAACTGATGTTTTTTTGGCAGAAAGCTCACAAATGCAGAGCAACATGTCGACCTGGAGGCTCAGACCTACACTCGCTCAGTACAGGAGAAAACCAATGAGACTACGTCCTGATGAAACCTCATGAACGCAGGAAACACAAGTTAAAGCTAAGCTAATGTCATTAGCCTCAGCTAAGCCAGTTGTGTCTCAGATGAGCAGTGGCTGACTAAGTACTCTGCTCAAGTAAAAGTTTAAATACTTCTGCTTAGGGCTGGGCGATATGGCCTAAAAATAAAATCCCAGATTTTTCCCACAGAACTCGATTTAAGATTTTAATCCATTTTTTTTTTCCTCTCAAAGCAAAAAAACTCCAAAAGACACAAAACGACATGAATCAATTTCTACCTTTACGTTGTCAAAATATATTATTAAACCAATCAGAATTTCCCTCTTAAAATTAAAGTGTGTGTCATAAAATGTTGATTATGTAGTTCTAATGCAGGCAGGTTTGTCTACATAAACGCTGAAAGTTGAGGGATTTTCACAGCTTGTTAACACGTTTCTCTCTGATCAATATTTAATCTAATAAAAATAAATACAAGCCAATAAAAGTGCTTGTGTAAAACCTGACAGGGCCATCATCATAAAAACTGTAAAGTTTCAGTGTTTACATTTTTTCAAAAACTTTGCAACTACTTACAATTTAAAAGTGCTATGAGGAGAATCTATTTCCGGGAATATGAGCACGCGTGGCGACTGTCATAAAGACGTGACCCAAGCCAAAGCGTGTTTGTTGTGATGCTAATGAATGCAGCTCGGACCTTCCTCAGAACTCTGCATTGCTTTACAACTTCTTTTTTCAACAACTTACAGGATGCAAAGCGACGAGGTAATGTATCTCTTTCTAGTTACGTAGCGGTAGTTTTTGATGTGTGACAACAAGCAATTTTTGGAAAACTTAGTATTGTAGTTTTGTAGCCGACTATATATCTCTACTTACAGCCTGGTGCTCTAAGACGTGTCTGAATAATATAAATTTGCTCTAGTTTTAAATGTAGGCGTCAAGAACTCACTCCAGATTGATACTACTGCTGTTATTTACAACCTTTATACATTATTTACACAGAAAATCCTGATAAACCTCCTATAATTCACTCAGGTATGGCTCTCTCTCTCTCTCTGCTCGTTTACTCGAGGAGTTACAGCAGATTTAATCACGCACATTTTTGTCTTTCACCACAGCTTGGTGTTTTAGACAGGGTGACTGTCGTCAATCAGTCCCCTCGACATCCTTTAAAATCCAAACTTCAACCAGACTTTAGACTTTGTCTGTTTGAGTGTGTAAACCTGTAAAAGTCTGAGTGAGGCTCCAGCTGCTGGACTTTCAGAGGTCAAACATTACAAACTGCTCCTCCGTCTGTGAGAGACGGCTGCTTCACCGAGGAGCAGACGCACATAGTTCAGGCTTTTCCAGTCAAAGAGCAGCTTCACCGTGAGTTACTGACACAGTGTGGAGATCAAACACGGTTTAACGGTTATTTTAATAGGACACCGTGGAGATTTCACCGCCGTTTACCATTTGACCGGTAACCGTTACATCCCTAATTGGAACACTGAAGTTGTATGCTGTCAGTTATAAATAAAAAATACATCTGTATCGGCAGGGCTCGAACATGTCTAAAGGTCTGACTTGGATCTGGTGTAAATCCTAAACAACAGCGACTCAAATCTGATTCAAAAACATCAAACTTAAGTGGGAATATTCCGATGTGAGTCAGAATCATCAGAAACAGGTCACTTTGGCCTGCAGTGTGAGTCCGGGATGTTCTCAGACTTTGGTCGACTCCCTCCTGAAAGCGAAGCTCTCATATTCACAGTACTGCTGCATAACGGGGATGATCTTTCAGAACCAGGGTGTCAGTTTCAGCAGGCCGAGGCCTTCGATCACTCCTATCAAGGACACGGGCAGCCATGTTGGATCTGCTCGGTCGGAGCTAAAACAGGCTGCAGTTCTGTGCTGCTGGCAGGAGCTGACCATGGTGCTGATAATCTGCACCCTGGAACCTGGGACGCCTCCGTCAAGGCAGCGACAACGAACAGGAAACAGAGACAGAGAGGCTTCATGTTGGCCTTCAAAATAAAAGCACAAGCTCCACTGAGAGAGGGGACGGGACGAAGTAAAACTATAAACTATAATGTTATATTTTGTTATAATATTTAGTCCAGTCATTATCATTTACGACATTATTTTAGGTTTAAGGTGAGAAATGTGTTTTGAACTTAGCAGAGCACATCTGTCTGCTGTTTTATTGTCAACACTTCTGTCAAGTTACAAGATAGTCAAGGTTTTTGAGAGGAGGTTTAAGCAGAAGTCCAAACAAAACACAAATCATCTTAGATTGTAAAAAAACGTTTGACTGTAAATAATTTATTTCTGCTTAAATGACTGTTTATCTCTGCTGCATTTCAGAAGTTATATATCAATTTTTCACATTCATCACATATATATATATATATATATATATATATATATATATATATACATATATACATATATACATATATATATACACACATATATATATGCATACATATATATACATATATATACATATATATATATATATATATATATCTATATATATATATATATATATATATATATATATATATATATATATACATACACAATACTATGTCCTTTAGTATTTGTTAAACTTTAGTATTAGTATTTGTTAAACTTTACACCAGAGAGTACAAAACATGTAAAAATGCATTGAACTTTTTGGAAATTAATTATATCACCTTAGTAAAAGAGTCATTCTGTATCTTGTACTTCCTGTTGATGAAAATTAGATGAAGATTATAGTAAAGATAGAACAATTTTTTAAAAAGTTGTTCACATGAAAGGAACAAAAACACTTAAGGTAACATTCTTTTCATAGGCTTCTTTTATTTTTCTTCTTTGCAGTTTTCAAGTACAGTATTGTAAATAGGTTATCTATAAATGCTATTCCCTAGCTAAGTGGTCGGGTCGGACAGGGCTGGACTGGCCTGAATACTCAACTTCAGGAACAAGACAATTAAAACTAGAGCAAATTTATATTATTCAGACACGTCTTAGAGCACCGGGCCGTAAGTAGAGATATAAAGCTGGCTAAAAAACTACGATACTAAGTTTTCCAAAAATTGCTTGTGGTCACACATCAAAAACGACAGCTACGTAACTAGAAAGAGATACATTATGTCGTCGCTTTACATCCTGTAAGTTGTTGAAAAAAGAAGTTGTAAATCAGTGCAGAGTTCTGAGGAAGATCCGAGCTGCATTCATTAGCATCACCACAAACGCACGCGTTGGCTAGGGTCATGTCTTTTGGTGTGTTCCAGTTGTAGTCAGAAGTAGGAATTTCTGAGTTCCGAGTAGAAAACTGCACTGAAACACCCCCCGAAGTTGGAATTTCCTACTGGGAACTCGGTGAAACCTCGCCACCCCCGAGTTGACAATGGAAGATGGATGCCCCCAGTGTGAACAGTTATTTAGCTCCTGTAATAATCAATTTATTTGCACTTCTGACTGGGGTGTGTCGCTCTAGATCAGCTGGATACATAGTATTGTTAGACTTATATTTACAAAAATGCTGCCATAGTGATAATCACATTCTTCATACAACAACGCAGGGCGTGCTAACAACAGCTAACAATAGCCTGCTAGATCGGCATGTTTTTTTCCCACTTCAACTGGAACGCCGATAAGTGGGAGGTGATGTCACTCACAGTTCCGAGGTTACTGGACCGCAGCATTACGACAGTCGGCGTGCGTGCTCATGGATAGCAGAGTCTTTATGTCGCCGGTAATAGATTCTCCTCATAGCACCTTTAAGGAGACATTATTTTTCACTGTTATGGTTTATTACAACCCATGTTTGATATCCGTAATTTTCTTGTTTATTTTTTCTCTGCACCCATCCCATAAGTTGGAAAATTTAATACAAATAATTTTAAAAATGTTTCAGCACAGTACAGGGATATGACTGGGTTTGCCTTGGGCCCCAAAATGACTAAATCCGCCCCTGTTTTCTCGTATCGATATTTTGAGCACAGGCCTATTGTAGCCTCATTCAGGTGTTTTATTTTGGAGGGGCCTGAAGGAAGTCACCTTGTTTTGCTCCTCTAGCTTGAGCCCAACACTTTGCCAAGTAGGAACGACTCTTGTGAATTAATGATGACGGGTCAGACCAGGGCTCAATGCCCATACATCACCTTCACGAAGGTGCTCAAAAGTTTACGGCGGCCATTTTCTCACCTTGAGGCAAAGTGTCAGAATTGAATTAAAGAAAATACAGAGGGTGTATCTTTGGGTGTAGTTATCCTCCCTGCTGCTCACTGCGGTGTTTTTACAGACATGTTTTTAACCCGCAGAGTTTTGGCGGGAACAGCCCGGCTGTATTAACGGTTATGCTGCATTCAAGGACGCTGTGCTGCGTTCACTCACCCGTGATGAAACCGCCCGCACCACCAGGTACATGGTCGTCAGCAGAGTCAACATGGTCCCGCCGGTGTTCCCGTCCACACACACGCCGATAGAGGAGCTGAAATGGCGACACGGTACCGACAGACGGACGGACAGGCAGGTGGAGGGGCTGCGGACAGACAGGCAGACACCCACCGACGGACACAGACACACAGCAAACCTCCGCGGTCCGAGGGGCGACTTCAACCCGCGCTGCAGTCCGAGTCTCCGGCTGAGCTGTGCGCACCAACTCCCGGTCTAGTCCTTAATAAGATTGTCAGGACGGAAATAGCGCAGACCGGCCGCTAAAGCCTGTCGGATGATGGCCGCAGATGTGATTTAATGGAGGGATGGAGGCTGAATTCCTGTGATTATCGGGGGGAGTTTGGTGCTGTTGGGTGCATGTGGGAGTATTCAGCGTCACTGCAGGGGAATGGCTGCTTCAACACAAAAACTGTGGATGGGGTCACATGAGGACAATCAGGTCCTGCTGCAGAGTCAACCCATGAGGAGTCCAAATAACCCTCTTTATAACCTGCTCAAGGATTTATCATCAATATCCAAAACTAAAGGAAATTTCCTGAAGTCTTAGGTGTCTAAAAACAAGTAGGGGAGAGCGGGGTAAACTGAGCCAGTGGGTAAGATAGATAGATGGATCAACTTTATTGCACCTCGCAGGAAATTTGTCTTAGACAGCAGTGCTACAGACCAAGTATGTGATACATACTGTAACTGTTCGAAATCGCTCACTATCACGAATATAGTGCAAGCAGCTCCTGTGTGGTTGTGGTGTCCCTCCTGCACCATAAACACACAGAGAGACAGAAACACATCTTCACAGGTCCAGAAAAACACAACAGCTTGTGCAGGTACAGTTGGAAGCGTAAGGTGATACACCAATTCCAGAAGCAAAAGTGAATATGACAACAAGAGAATGTAAATAATTGAAATGTACATTTAGAGTAATGCATATATATATATATATATATATATATATATATATATATACTATACACAAATACTATGATCAGGAAGGCTTCAGTGTTACTTTGTGGAGAACACTGCAGGTTTGCACTGATACAGCAGCACTTGATAAGGTATTTTAAAGTTTATAGAGAGAATGATTTAAAGCTAGGATCTGCGATCTGATTTGGATACACTTTTTTAAATTCTCGTTAAAATGGTCTTTATGACCCGATGGTAATCAACTCATACTGAGTTCTTAAAACAGAGCAAAAAATATCCGCTATCTACAGCAGAAGTAAAACAGGGAAAACAACAACCAATAATCATGCCGGGACACCTGTTTTTAAACCAATCAAATCCCGTCGCCATTCTGCCCGCCTACTGCTCGTGCATTTTACCAGCGTGCACAGACTCGGTGCGCGAGCCGAGCTCATACATATCAGAGTCCACGGGAGAATGCTTACCTTTCAAGTTTTGTCTTTGAAAATAAGGGAAGCCCGCCGTGAGCCGTCCCACAACCCCAACCAAGCTCCAGTATCCCTCACATTTTAAGACAGGTGTACAAGAAATCTAAAATAAACTCTTTGTTTTTCTAAGTTTGTTCTGCTGCTCTAATCTCGCGATAGCTGCCACCTCAGGCCACTGCAGGTGGACGTTCTCGCGAGGCTTTTTCTTCTTCAGTTTTACGGCGGTTGTCATCCTTCATTTTGGAGCATTACTGCCCCATTCAGGCTAGAGACAGAGCTCAGTTTGGAGAGGCAGAGGAATGTTTTTATTATTATATCGTCACACGGGAGATTTACAGGAGAATACTGATACAGGAGAATGTTGGGAAAGAGGATAAAATACGTAAAATACGGTAGTTTAACGGACAAAACGGGAGATTTGACAGCTATGTGGAGAATGTCAGAGGAAATACCTATACCCCGATCAACATCGGCTGTGAGTACTAACTAACTTTACATGTTTGTTTGGTGTTTTCTTACCGCTGACTGAGACATGACTTGGTGTAGTGTAAAACAAACACGTTGTGCTGAGGGTTTGGAGTTGAATCAGTCTTCTGGATATATCAGCCGCACGCGTGCATGTGAGCGGGGGCGGGCGGTTAGGTGGAGCCCTGAGGAGATGCTACTTTCAAATTCATGCTAGTTTTCCATAAATCGCCGACCCCAGCTTTAAGCATGCTTTTAAAATTACATATAAAGCTCATCATTTGCCAAAATTGCATCATTACAATTATACTAGCAAAGCATAAATGTGATCCTTGCTATTTAAGTTTAGTTTAGGACCTTATTTCATTCTGTTACTTCATAAAACATTCAATACAAACAAAAAGTCTCAATCACGAATAAAATGGAGCAGAATTAGAAAAAAAAATCATGCTAAATCTTCTTCTCTCTCACAAGATATTAACTAAACACATACTACAAATTTGCAAAAAGGCCATCATGCCTTTTTACATTTAATTATTGATTAATCAACCCCAACTTTAACTCTTCGGATGAGTCCTGTCTAAATGTTTCTGCTGTTTAATTGCCCTGTTTTCAAAAGCCGCGAGTTAGTTATGAGCTCTTTCCTCGACATCGTTTGCTCTGCCCGTCTTGTACTCTAATTAGCAGAGAGCATGTCAGGGCTGTAACAGAAATACAAACCACGGTGTGTTTTGGCAGATGTGTGTCAGAACAACACAGACACACCAACTTGAAATTAAAAGAGCTTGACATGGCGCAGGAACAGCGCAGATTTAAATAATCAGTATGAACTCTTCCAAGGTGGCTGACAGCCTCACCTGGACCAGCAAAACACGGCAAAGTAGAAAAATGGAGGAACTTCTTGAGTTATTATTGGGTGAGTCTGTTTTTTTGTCTTTATGTCTAACTCTCAGAGATTACCTCGGAACACAGATCTCAAGGGGGGTCAAATCCAAGACTCTGGAGACATTAAGATTAAGCTTAAGTCACTATGTTGTTAAAGGTACTTTGAGGAGAATCTATTACCGGCGACATTAAGACTCTGCTACCCATGAGCACACACAGCGACTGTCATAATGCTGCGGTCCAGTAACCTCGGAACTGGGAGTGACATCATCTCCGACTTATCTGCGTTCCAGTTGAAGTGGGAAAAAACATGCCGATCTACCAGGCTATTGTTAGCTGTTGTTAGCACGCCCTGCGTTGTTGTATGAAGAATGTGATTATCACTATGGCAGCATTGTTGTAAATATAAGTCTAACAATACTATGTATCCAGCTGATCTAGAGCGACACACCCCAGTCAGAAGTGCAAATAAATGGATTATTACAGGAGCTACATAACTGTTCACACTGGGGGCATCCATCTTCCATTGTCAACTCGGGGGTGGCGAGGTTTCACCGAGTTCCCAGTAGGAAATTCCAACTTCGGGGGGTGTTCCAGTTGCAGTTTTCTACTTGGAACTCGGAAACTCCTATTTCTGGCAACAACTGGAACGCACCATCAGATGTGACCCAAGACAAAGTGTGCGTTTGTGGTGACGCTAATGAATGCAGCTCAGACCTTCCTCAGAACTCTGCATTGCTTCAACATCTTTATTCCACAACTTACAGGATGCAAAGCCACAAGGTAATGTATCTCTTTCTAGTTACGTAGCGGTAGTTTTTGATGTGTGACAACAAGCAATTTTTGAAAACTTAGTATTGTAGTTTTGTAGCCGGCTATATATCTCTACTTACAGCCCGATGCTCTAAGACGTGTCTGAATAATATAAATTTGCTCTAGTTTTATTTTAATTGTCTTGTTCCTGAAGTTGAGTATCCAGGCCAGTCCAGCCCTGTCCGACCTGACCGCGAAGCTAAGGAATAGCATTTATAGATAACCTATTTAGATGCTATAAAACTCATCTTAAAGTGTGTATTTCCATCAGGCATATATCTAAAAGTGAGACTTTTTTGTAATTACTTGGAAACTCCTCACAGTCCCTTTAAACATTTCTGTTTTATTTCATAAAATCTATCAATTGTTTCTAAGGACCGCACATTTGACTCTGGGCATCTTCATCTTGTCATACTCAAAGGGAAAGACGTGCAGGCTAAAGTCTTCCTATCTAATCCTCTTAATGTGAGGCAAACAAATCCGGTCGAGTCCAAGATCCGGGGATGGTGTCCTGGTCTCTGAGGTCATGTCCAAGTGGCTGACGTCAAAAACAAGTCATGGAGATCACATCCGATCCCAAGAGTTAAAATTGATTTACTGAGAGCATGTCAGAGGAAGAGCTGGGCATTAGGATCAAACACATGCACACTAGAGGACGTTCAATTCTTTACCAGAGACCTCAGGTATCAGGGAATTTAAAACATTATTATCCTCTGAAAAATCATACCAGACCAGCTTTACCAAAACAATAACATGCTGAGGATCAAACAGGCTTTAAAATATTCAGAGGCTCACAAAAACCCTTGTTAAACCATGAATCTGACTCAAATAATTGATACTATCCAAATAATAAACTCAGTCAAACATTCTAAAACAAAGTAAATAAAATAAATAAAAGACATAGCTGATCATAGGAAAATACACAAAAGACACAGTTTAACATAGTAAAATAAACAAAAGAATTGTTAAACGTAATAAAATAAATAGACAAAGTTAAACATAGTAAAATAAATAAAAGATGGAGTTAAAAGAAATGAAATAAAATAAAAAATGTAGTTAAACAGTAATGTAAATAGAAGAAGTAGTTAAATGTAGTAAAAGAAAAAAAGATAAATTGAAATGTAACAAAATAAATAAAAGAAGTAGTTAAAAGTATTAAAACAAAATTAAAGAGTAAATGTAGTAAAATAAATAAAAGACAGTTAAACAGTAAAATAAATAAAAGGGAAGTTAAAGGTAATAAAAACGCAGTTAAACACAGTAACATAATAAAAGACAGATAAATGTGGTAGAATAAATAAGACACAGTTAAACATAGGAAAATAAATAAATGATGAGTTAAAAGTAATGAAATAAAGTGAAAATGTAGTTAAGCATAGTAACATTAATAAAAGTAGTTAATGTAGTTAAATAAATAAAAGACGCAGTGAAATGTAGTAAAATAAAAGATAAATTGAAATGTAGCTAAATAAATAAAAGATGAGGTTAAAAGTAATAAAATAAAATAAAACCGTAGTTAAAGTAAAATAAATAAAAGATGAAGTGAAATGTAGTAAAATAAATAAAAGATGAAGTTAAAAGTAATGGAATAAAATAAAAATGTAATGAAACAGTAACGTAAATAAAAGATTAAGTTAAATGTAGTAAAATAAATGAAAGTTGTACTGAAAAGTAATAAAACAAAATAAAAACGTAGTTAAGTGTAGTAATATAAATAAAAGACGTAGTTGAAAGTAGTAAAACAAAAAAAGATTAAGTGAAACGAAGCAAAATAAATACAAGATGAAGTTAAAATTAATAAAATAAAATAAAAATATGATTTAACGTAGTAACGTAAATAAAAAAGTAGTTAAATGTGATTAAAATAAAAGATAAATTGAAATGTAGCAAAAATAAATAAAAGAAGTAGTTAAAAGTATTAAAATAAGTTAAAGAGTAGTTCAAGGTAATGAACCAAATAAAAGACAGTTAAACATAGTAAAATAAATAAAAGGAAAGTTAAAGGCAATGAAATAAAATAAAAATGTAGTTAAACATAGTAAAATCTATAAAAAGAAGTGAAATGTAGCAAAACAAATAAAAGATGAAGTTAAAAGTAAGAAAATAAAATAAAAATGCAGTTAAACAGGAACATAAACAAAAGACAGTTAAATATGGTAAAATATATAAAAGACACAGTTAAACATAGGACAATAAATAAACGATGAGTTAAAAGTAATGAAATAAAATGAAAATGTAGTTAAACATAGTAACATTAATAAAAGTAGTTAATGTAGTAAAATCAATAAAAGACGTAGAGAAATGTAGTAAAATAAAAGATAAATTGAAATGTAGCTAAATGAATAAAAGATGAGGTTAAAAGTAATAAAATAAAATAAAAACGTAGTTAAAGTAAAATAAATAGAAGACGAAGTGAAATGTCGTAAAATAAATAAATGACACAGTTCAACGTAGTAAAATAAAAGATGAAGTTAAAAGTAATGGAATAAAATAAAAATGTAGTTAAACAGTTACGTAAATAAAAAAAGTAGTTCAATGTAGTAAAATAAATAAAAGACAGTTAAACATTGTAAAATAAATAAAAGATGAAGTTAAAAGTAATGGAATAGAATAAAAATGTAGTTAAACATAGTAATGTAAATAAAAGATGAAGTTAAATGGAGTAAAATAAATGGAAGTTGGACTGAAAAGTAATAAAACAAAATAAATACGTAGTTAAGTGTAGTAATATAAATAAAAGACGCAGTTAAAAGTAATAAAATAAATAAAAGATTAAGTCAAACATAGCAAAATAAATACAAGATGAAGTTAAAAGTAATAAATTAAAATAAAAACGCAGTTTAACATAGTAACGTAAATAAAAGAAGTAGTTAAATGAAGTAAACTAAATAAAAAACGAGGTGAAATGTAGTAAAATGAATAAAAGACACAGTTAAAGGATAAGTAATAAGCTTTCACATTGTTTATAGAATGAAGTAGAACAATATACTCACCCAGAAGGCTTTCCTGATCCAAACAGTGCTTCAGGAGATATTTAGATCCAAAATCGAGCGGCGGACATCCGTATAATGGTAGCACATAGGGCATACAGCGCCGCTCCTAAAACTGCATTATTCGTCCAAAAACTCATTAGTTTCACCAATATTTCATCATGGTCCACTCACGCTACTCCAAGACAGCCTGTGTCACTCCAGACATGTTTTCATGACTGTGCTGACCTCTGAACTGAAGAAGAAGAATGTTTGCCTCCGCAAATGCGCAGTACAGCTCATTGATTCAGGGGCTACACGACGACTTTCTTCTTCCAGTTTTGTGCAAAATGGACGAATATCTATCAGATGAAGATGTTGTGGAGGAGAACTTTGAATATGATGGGTGTCCTTACAGTTTCGAGTCAGAGTTCACAGATGAGGAGCTCATCAAAAGGAGGACGCGGAGGCAAAGAGAAGAACAGCTCTCCAGAGAGTACTGCGCATGCGCGGAGGCAAACATTCTTCTTCTTCAGTTCAGAGGTCAGCACAGTCACAAAAACATGTCTGGAGTGACACAGGCTGTCTTGGAGGAGTAGCCTGAGCGGACCATGATGAAATATTGGTGAGACTAATGAGTTTTTGGACGACTAATGCAGTTTTAGGAGCGGCGCTATACATGCCCCGTGTGCTACCATTATACGGATGTCCGCCGCTCGATTTTGGATCTAAATATCTCCTGAAGCTCTGTTTGGATCAGGAAAGCCTTCTGGGTGAGTATATTGTTCTACTTCATTCTATAAACAATGTGAAAGCTGTAGAACCAAACTTATCCTTTAAACATAGCAAAATAAATAAAAGATGAAGTTAAGTAATGAAATAAAATAAAAATGTAGTTAAACATAGTAACGTAAATAAAAGATGAAGTTAAATGTAGTAAAATAAATGAAAGACGTAGTCAAAAGAAATTAAATGAATAAAAGATGTAGTTAAACATAGGAAAATAAAATAAAGATGTAATTAAACGTGGTAATATAATCCCAGCTGACACTGGGTAAGAGGTGGGTACACCCTGAACTGATCCCCAGACAATCACAGGGCCACATAGAGAGACAGACTTTTCATGCTCACATACCTGAAGGCCATTTAGAGTCACCAGTTACCCCAATGAGCATGTTTTTGGTCTGTGGGGGGAAGCCGGAGTGTCCATGCATGCACAGGAAGATACAAACTCCCCACAGAAAGGCCATGGATTCAAACCAACAACCTTCTTGCTGTGAGGCACGAGCACTACCTGCTGCACAGTGGCGTAGCTGAGATGTATTCCACATGGGTTTTCATATGTGTCAAAGGGGCCTGGATGTTTGGCATGCCGCATTGCACACAAGAATAGAGGACAGAAAAAAGGTAAAATAAAAAAAAATGTAAAATACTGGATACAACCTCTCATTACTGTCACTATTTGAGATGTGTTTTTCTTTTTTACATTCTTGCAAATGTATCAACAACCTTGTCCAAGTTAATCTTCCCAGACATCTCTCTCTCAATAAAAAGTAATGCCAGGCTTGAGAGGAGAGACTCGCTCATTTTTGAGTGCAGATAAGTCTCGATCAGTTTAAGGTGACTGAAAGTGCGCTCTGCCTGTGCACCTAATGCTGCCTCACTTTCATGCTCTCCCTCAATATATCCTTAATAATAAATGTTATAATAAAGCCTATGGATTTCATTTTTATTGACATAGAAAATTAATGATTTATAATGTATGGCTTTTCTGTCTGTGCCCTGAACAATTATCTGGACTACACATATATGGATTATTTTATGGATGTATTTAGTGGATATTTTCTTCAGAGACAATTCTGTCCACACCACAGAATTATCTCTGTTCATACAGAATGGCAAAGCTGTAAACGATCACCTCTGAGGCCTGAAATGTCATGCCCAGGCGGTGGTGGAGTTCAAGAAAATGTAAAATAGCACAGAAGAGCGTTACAAGCAAGCACAGTCAAATGGTCCAGTAGAAGCAAATGCAGATTTGAAACAAAATAATAATAAAAAATAATAATCACGAGTTAATAAATGTATGGGAAACACTCTTTCAGTGCAAGCATATGACCCGTTACATGTGGACCATTATTGTTTACAACCACTTTTTATCGGTTTAAAAATAGCTGTTAATCTCCATTTATATGGGTGAAATCGCTGTGTTTGTGTGGTTGAGATGATGTAGCACCATGTTGCTGCAGTAGATAGTGCATGTTTACCTGCATGTCTACCTGCTGCCGGCCACCACCCGGATGTTTTCTGCCCCAGTGAGGACCCCACTGTGGCGGAAAAGATCCGGAAGTTTGGCGCATTTGGCTGCATCTTCTCTTAAAATTTTATTTTTTCGAGCAATACGTTTTTCCACTCCACCAGCGGCTTTTTCTGGCGGCATCTGTCTTTTCTTCATCTTTTTTCATCTCTTGTCTTCGGTCTGGCTCAATACGCGGCTGAGCCAATCACATTTCAGTGGGCCAATGGATCAGCTCAAATCGGCAGGGGTTTCCCCCCCTTAATATGCAACATAATACAGTGACTCAGTCTGACGTCACGTTACACTCTGTGCTAACCTGCTGCTGCAGAGAAGGAAGCTGCTGCGCTCATTCCACCTCGGATTTAAACAAACAAACAAAAAATCATCGGAAGAGTGGTGAGGAGGGCCCGTGGGTTTTCATAACCCACCAACCCCACGTAAACTACGCCACTGCTGCTGCACCACCTGCTGCACTACCCGCTGCACCACTGTGCTGCCAAGCTGAAGATCATTTTGTCTGAAAATCAATCAAGCCAAACCAGGCCAAACACCCTCATTTAGTGAAACTTGGACTGGGGTCCACAGTTGGCCCCCAGTCCACAGTTTGATCCCCCTGATCACAACCACAGGAGCCTTCGTTAAAAGGTTAAAGAAGGACGAGGTGTAAACACTCTAATGCCAGCTGCAGGTGAGCTTATTAAATGTTTTCATCCTGCTGACTGATGGTGTTCTGTGTTTATTTTGTCATTACTGACCAGCATCACTTTCCACCCCGTCCAGGACAACGTGAAAATAAAGGCAGGACGCTGCATGAGGGGACCCGCTGCTCTCAGGACAGGCCCGTGGAGTCTACATGGATGAACGAGCCACGGCGCCAAAAGTCTCGTGACACCGGTCCATGCAGGCCTCAGGGTCGAAGGACGAGGAGGGTCAGGCCAGGTTACCTAAAGTGAAGCCCAAAAACTGCTGTTTTGTTTTTTAACTCACTTTTTTTTTTTTTATGTATATTTTTGGGCATTTTGTGCCTTTATTGATAGGAGAGAGACAGTGGATAGGCTTGTGAAAGGGGGAGAGAGAGTAGGGGAAGACACTCTGCAAACTGGTAACAGGCTGAACCCGGACCGGCAGAAGCAAGTACATGGGGTGCTAACCACTCCGCCAAACCAGCACCCCAAACTCACTTTTTATTGCTTTTTGAACATTAACAACACAAAATGAATAAACAATAAGAGCAAAGACAACAAAAATAAAGTGTATTTAATATAACTAAAGATAAAAGTTGTTGAATCTTTATATTTATATTTACGGAGCCCATGAAGGGACACTGGCAAAAATAAATAAAAAGTTTATCACGCACATGCAAAACTATCCTGTGCAGGAGCCTGAAGTGTCAAATAGTTTGAAAAGATTTGGATTAAAATATTTTACAGGATATTAAGATTGAAAAAAGACAATGCCATCAAATGTTTGAGGTCTACTGACAAAATGATCATAAAATATGGACGTTGATCTCTGCTTCATACTACAGTGTGTGAATTAAGACTAAAATATTAATAACTGCTTTGAATCAAGAAAACTTTATTAACCCTTTACCTCCCAGCTCAACTGTTTGGCAGAGCTCAATAACGCAGGAATATCTAAAATGTTTTAAAAAATGAGTCTTTTTTTGTTTAGGATACAGAAAAACTGCAAACATACAAAATTAACGTAATAATCTTTGTCTGGAATTTAAAGTTTCAAAAAGCTTTTAGTTTTTTAAAGAATTACCATTATTATTCTAAATACTGAACCACTTACTGATATGATGATTGATATATATATAATCTGTTATTCATCAAACAATGTGTGTCAAACACAGTATCATTTATTTTAAGTTTGTTTGATTGCTAGTTGATTTTCAAACATTTTTGCATTTTCTGATTAATTTTATCCCAAGTATTTGTGCATTTTTTTGTCATCACGTTACCAACTGTTAACTGTTTAAATCTTTAAATCAAACACCAAGAAGATACCTGGTGTTTGGCTTGTTTGAAGTTTTCTCTATTCTCTGAAATGTTGATAGAATCATATCAATGATCTGATTTGTTCTCTTTTTCAAATATCACAGAATTGATTGATGACCTTTGCCAAACAGTTGAGCTGGTAGTTAAAGGGTTAAAACATTTTTATGAGATGTTTTGGGGGCCCTGGACATCCCAGGGATTGCGTGTGTTTGCCTAATGGTAAGTACGCCCCTAGGCACAAGTTCATAACAAGGGTTATCAAGACAGTGAATAATAGAGCAGACTGAAGCCATAACCTTCATTTTATGAAAACACACACATGTAAATATAAATATATATACATCCAAATAATCAGAATCAGGTGTTCTAGTCACTTCCATGTCCACAAGTGTATAAAATCATCACCTAGGCATGCAGACTGCTTTTACAAACATTAGTGAAAGAATGGGTCTCTCTCAGGAGCTCAGTGAATTCCAGTGTGGAACTGTGATAGGATGCCACCTGAGCAACAAATCCAGTCGTGACATTTCCTCACTCCTAAATATTCCACAGTCAACTGTCAGCTGGATTATAAGAATGTGGAAGAGTTTGGGAACCACAGCAACTCAGCCACCAAGTGGCAGGCCACGTAAACTGACGGAGCGGGGTCAGCGGATGCTGAGGCGCATAGTGAGAAGAGGTCGCCAACTTTCTGCAGTCAATCATGACAGACCTCCAAACTTCATGTGGCCTTCAGATTAGCTGAAGAACAGTGCAGAGAGCTTCATGGATGGGTTTCCATGGCCGAGCAGCTGCATCCAAGCCTCACATCACCAAGTGCAATGCAAAGCGTGGATGCAGTGGTGTAAAGCACGCCGCCACTGGACTCTAGAGCAGTGGAGACACGTTCTCTGGAGTGACCAATCACGCTTCTCCATCTGACAATCTGATGGACCAGTCTGGGTTTGGAGGTTGCCAGGAGAACCATACTTGTGGGACTGCATTGTACCAGGTGTAAAGTTTGGTGGAGGGGGGATTGTGGTGTGGGGGTGTTTTTCAGGAGCTGGGCTTGGCCCCTTAGTTCCAGTCAAAGGAACTCTGAATGCTTCAGCACACTAAGACATTTTGGACAATTCCATGCTCCAACTTTGTGGGAACAGTTTGGAGCTGGCCCCTTCCTCTTCCAACGTGACTGTGCACCAGAGCACAAAGCAGGTCCATAAAGACATGGAGGACAGAGTCTGGTGTGGATCAACTTGACTGGCCTGCACAGAGTCCTGACCTCATCTCAATAGAACACCTTGGGATGAATTAGAGCAGAGACTGAGAGCCAGGCCTTCTCGTCCAACATCAGTGTGTGAGCTCACAAATGCTCTTCTGGAAGAATGGTCAAAAATTCCCATAAACACTCCTAAACCTTGTGGACAGCCTTCACAGAAGAGTTGAAGCTGTTATAGCTGCACATAAACATGAGCAGCACTGGGCCGACCTACACTGCAGTGTGGAAGGATCATAGTAACAGTGGCATGAAAAAGTCAAATATTTTAAACTTTGTATGAATATTAACAGAAATTTGATTCTGTTTGTTGGTACTGTAGTTTAGCTCTGTTAATAATTATAATTATAGCAATATAATGCTGTGAACTACTGATACAGTATTGGGCAGCCATATATTGTGTCATCCTGGTATAGTGTTTTTTCTTACTGAATTCCTTCTGAATTTATTGATCAAAAACCTGCAGTTATTTTAAAGTAATAAAATTAATCCACTTACATCCATTTTTTTGTGTTCTAGCTTCTGTGCTCATTGTTTGTTTCAACATTTTGTTCGTTAATTCAATTTTATGTGCAAATCATTTGGCTTAATTCACTAACTTTATATGTGACGTGCTGGTGACCAATTCTAGCCAAATTATTTCAAATAATTACAAAAAATAAAGATGGCAGCAAAGAAAATTGTCATTTGATAGGTTGTATAAAGATTTAACCGTGCGCATGTATGTTTCTGGGATATTTAATATTCTTCATCTAGGACTGTTGCATTGTTTTTATGTTTCAGAACGTTAATTTAAAGTCAGATGTGTTTAAAACAATATTTTTGAGATGTTTATGCACTCAAAGTATTTTTTTTATAAAAGCTGAGGTTGTCTGATACTAATGTGTATTTGCATGTAAACTCTACAGCTGATATGCAGAAGTAAAGGATAATATAATAGCTATTGCAACTTAACAGAGTTATTTCCATAGCTTATTAAAGTTACTAAGTATGTATAGAGCATTTTGAGTGATTCACAGATTGCTGACACTCTTCTGTTCCAGCAGGGGGCGCCACATGCATGAGGAATAGATCACAGAGCTGGTGCTGCTCCAGCTTTTTTCAGGTTTGTGTTTACAGCTGCAGGTTCACGAGGGGTAAAAGAAGCTCTGATTCCCACAGCTGATCGACATTCCTCCTGAAGTTAGACTGGTTTGGACTCAATCTACAAACAATTATCTTCTATACAAGCAGAAACTCCACCTTTAAATAAAAGCTCAGCCAATGAGGCGCAGACATTTGCAGACTCTCCACAAACTGATAATCATCAGAGCATCATTTTAAAGGTCTGATTAATCTGACTTCTGAGTGGCACGATGTTCAGTTCAGTTCAGTTCAGTTCAGACAACTTTATTTATCCCACAACAATTTATTTGTAGCTTTCCAGTGTACATTCTAGGGATGTATGAAAATTTCATATAACGGTTATTCTGAACAAAATTATCTCGGTTATCATCAAAAAGTACTTTAACAAAATCTTGAAATTATTTAACCCCTTTGATATTCTAATTTTAACAGTTCTTTTGGCTTTTTTTGTCAATAACTGTGTCAGGAAATGTCTGAATGAATGAATAGCTGGGTTTTCACGCGACGTCACATTGTCTAATAGCGACAGCGTGCAATTCAGATGGAGGGCAGGAGGTAAAGTAACGTCAGAACTTGCGGTGATAAGCAATCAAGATGCCGATGTTTTGTGTTGTTTACGGGTGCTTTAAGTATATCACAAATTAACGTCCTTGTGTTCTTTGACTGTTGGGCTAATGTCACCGTTCAGATTGGTTGCGTGTTTGTTTCCATGGTTTGTGTACATCATAGCCGCGACTGCTAGCTGCTAGCACCTTAACACATAAAAAAGGAGAAAGACTCACCCTTGCGAAGACCAAACAATAACCATCCTATAGTCGTTTGGTACCGAGGTTGTGGACCCACCCGCTGATGAAAAAGTTGTATGCCTCCATACTTTGGTAGGCTTTCCTGTGCTGTTTGGTGTAGTACGACGTTTGAAGAACCAGATAGTTTGCAATGTCGATAGCCTCAATTGCCGGTAAATCTTTTGTCTCTGCCGAAAACTCGCTCATCTTCATGAGATATGGATCACGCCCACCGTATCTGTCGATTAACTGCTTATATCTATTTCTTGAAACTGGATCTAGATCAGCACAATACGAACTTTCGCCGGTCGTCTTCATAGACTCCATGTTTACTTCCTGCCCTCCATCTAAAACCACGCCCTCTTCATACTTCATAATAATCACGTGACTGAAACCCTCCTATTATAAGTAAACAATTCTGGCAAGTATTTGTCATTATTATGTTATAAATGATTAAACTGTGTGTAATTACAAGATTAGAAAAAACATTTATAATTTTAACAGGATTCTCTTTATAAACAATTGTAAATGAACATGTTCAAAGTTTTAAGACAGCCATAAATAAATGTAACCTATTTTACAAACACTCACACATTTTAGTTTGCCTGCAGCATTAGTGTCCATGTTACAGCTCGTTATATTAGACCATGTCCAGGCTTTTTAAAATTTTATTTATTTTTTTATTTTACTAACGATAATCACTATGCCCTTCATGACTCTCCTCTGGTCTCCCCTTTCCATGGCAGATCTCCTCCACATCTCCTTCTTTAATATTTTCAAGTTATGATTGATTAAATCCATAAAACATGAACTATGATGGAAAAAGACATAATACGGCAAAACACGGCAAATAAACGGCGAAAGAACGGCAAGAACTCACTCCAGATCGATACTAATGTTATTTACAACCTTTATACATTATTTAGACAGAAAATCCTGATAAACCTCCTATAATTCACTCAGGTATGGCTCTCTGAATCCTCTCTCTCTCTCTCTGCTTGTTTACTTGAGGAGTTACAGCAGTTTTGATCACACACATTTTTTCCTTTGTCCATAACTTTTTTAGATATGTTGCTAACAGAGAAACAAACAAAAAAACAGACGCCGGCAATAACATAACCTGCTTGGCAGAGCTTAAAGTGGCAGAGGCCTTTTTGAAAGCTAAACTGTTGCGTTTTCTCTACCAATACAACTCAAAGATGAAAATAGGGCTTGGCAATATATCCATTAAATCGATTATTCAAATTATTTTCTGCAGAAGATTTAAAAATTAAAAATCTTGATTTTTTTCATTCACTTACTTAAAGCAGCACTACGGAAGATCTCCGCTTGACCGGATAGGGAACTCAACTACCCATGAGCTCTAGCGCGCGCATACTGTCGTAAGACAGATCTGCCGGTCGCGTGCGTTTGTTTTGTAGGCAAGTCACAGAAGCCAGGACTTTGCTAAAAGTATTCTTCTGTCTTCAGCGGCTGTTTGCAGGATGGATAGCGACGAGGTAATGTATTTATTTTTGACTAAATGACGATGTTAGAAATCACTAAGTTCAACTTGGTTTTATTACCGTGAAGTCGCCCCCGTTGAAGCGAGAAAGTAAATAAAAGTAAAGACAACCACGCGCTGGCGATATCACACACTTGAAATAGGTCTAAGCAAAACTACATACTGGTACGTTCTGGATTTGTTGTGCTGTACTTTTTTCCTGTCAAGTTTTTTGAGGAACTTCGTCATAAATTAGTCGGCCAACATACCTGATGGTAGTCAGACATCCCTCCTCGTCTTTTATTTCACGCAGCAAGTGAACGCCGAACCGATGTTTATTCCTGTCTGAGCATTCTGC
Organism: Scarus forsteni; assembly: GCA_036419115.1. Classification (NCBI taxonomy): domain Eukaryota; kingdom Metazoa; phylum Chordata; class Actinopteri; order Labriformes; family Labridae; genus Scarus; species Scarus forsteni. The sequence continues at coordinate 387,147 of JAZDUH010000188.1, forward strand.
TTGTTTTTCTCTCGCTTTCTTTGTTTTGTATCCTCCGACAAAACTTTTCTCTTCCTGATGTTGCCTCTGCCATGGTTAAAGCTCCGCGATTGGCTTTTGCCGAGACTCCCGAATTTTTAAAGGAATCAGGAATCGGGGGAAGTGACGTATGCCGTAAAGCAGTCCAAACGTGTAGTTTTTAGTGTGGCAGGGTTCCCACCATCCACCTCAAAGTTACATAGCGCCAGTGAAAGCAATACAGACCACTTCAGAACACGACAGAGGTGTCATTCAACTTATTGTAAAGTGGTGGACCATGGCGATGAATATCTAAGGACTATATTATGTTTGAAAAGCTACAAAGTGTTGGTTTAAATTGTGAGTAGTTGCAAAATTTGAAAAAATATTAATACTGAAACTTTACGTTTATAGGTTGGAATTTATTTATTTTAATTAGATTAAGTAGTAGTAGAAAAGTGTAGTTTTCTTTATCTTTTTGATTTTCTTTCAATACTGTTTGTTAGCCTGTCCAGAGTCTGTGGCGTGAGTTCCACATTTTCCTTCAGCTATCCCTCCTGGTCAGTATCTCCCCTTTCCTTACGCAACATCCTCCCTTAAATTAACTTTTGGATCACCTTCTAATGTTTTTTAGCTCCCCCATCACATTTTAAAAGCACAGTGAAACACACATAATCCTATGAGAACAAAGAAAACATTTTTTTTTCCATTAGTTTATTTTTATTCCCTCTTTTGATTTTTACATCCCACTTTATTTTAGCGAGGTTACACTGTCACAACTGGGCCATTGTTAACATTAACCAAAAAGCATTAACAACAACAGTCCAAACATTCAATCTTTATTTGTATAGCGCCAATTCATAACAAGTGTTATCTCAAGACACTTTACAATAGAGCATAAGGCTCTTCATTTTATGGATACACATATATGCATAGATACATATATACATAAAAATACACATATACATATATATACAAATATATACATCCAACACCCAACATGAATCCAAATAGCCAATCATGGATCCCTCCATCATGGCGGCAAGAAAAAACCTTCTGTTAAGCAGCAGGAAATCTTGAATATGGATCCCAGTCTCATGATGAACAGCAAATCCACACGATGCTGTGATGGTGTGAGGGCAAAAGAAGGGAGGTAAGAGGAGACAAGTGGACTAAAGTAAGAACTAAAATTAGGGACAGGTTCATGTACCATCAACCTGTCGTCTGATTTATTAGAGGTTAGCCTCTTGAGATGCTACATCTCATTTTCAGGAGGGTCCTCATGTCTGAATGGTTGTGGTGATCATTTTATAGAAGTATAATCTTAGATATTCAAACTGAAAATAGGAATTTATGGTAGTGACGAACTCATGGGTGCCCAGACCACAAGTGCATCCCAACCATATTTGTCTCCGTTAAATATAAATGTGCTAAAGGCCTCTTGAGATGTGACATCCCATTTTCAAGAGGGACATCATGCCTATGTGGTAATTAAAAAGTAGATACTGTAGATGTATTGATCATGGATATGGAGATCATGCTAGTATCTGTATAAATAGCTATAATGATAATGGGAATGGAGTGTTCGTAATAAAATGGCCAACTATGTGTCATGTTTATAATTGTAGTTTTGAGGCTTCGTGACTCCACAGCAGCAGGCAGTCTCCACCAAGGATCCCAGGCCACCTACAAGACAAGAGCCAGAGACGAGTACAGGAGCAAACAAAAGGGGCAAAAACAGATGCTGAGAGAGAGAGAGAGAGAGAGAGGGAGAGAGAGAGGTAGAGAGAGAGAGTGATAGAGCCCATTGTGCCAGACTCCCCCCCCCCTAGACCTGTTACATCTAAACTATGAGTCTAATTTATGAACTAATTTATTTATTTATTTATAAACTATGAGCTGGTCCCTAACTGAAAGCTTTATCAAAGAGGAAAGTTTTAAGTCTAACCTTAAAGGTAGAGAGTGTCAGACTCCCGAACTGTGGTTGGTAAATTGTTCCAGAGAAGAGGAGCCTGATAACTGAAGGCTCTACCTCCCATACTACTTTTGGAGATTAATGGTACCACAAGTAGGCCGGCATTTTGGGAGCGTAATGTTCTAGAAGGCTTGTACGGCGCTACAAGCTCTTTAAGATAGACTGGTGCCTGTCCACTGAGAGCTTTATAGGTGAGGAGAAGAATCTTGAATTCTATTCTATATTTAATGGGAAGCCAATGCAGAGAAGCTAAAACAGGAGTAATGTGGTCTCTTCTCCTAGTTCTAGTCAGCACACGTGCTGCAGCATTTTGGACCAGCTGAAGCGTCTTAAGTGACTTGCTGGGACAGCCTGAAAGCAGAGAGTTACAATAGTCCAGTCTAGAGGTAACAAAAGCATGGACTAGCTTTTCAGCATCGCTTTGGGACAGGATAGGCCTGATTTTAGTGATGTTGCGTAGATGAAAAAAGGCTGTTTTTGAAATTTGCTTTATGTGGGAGTTAAAGGATAAATCCTGACCAAATAGAACTCCTAGATTTCTAACAGTTGTGCTTGGTGCCAGGCTAATGCCATCTATGGCAGTTAAATCACTAGAAAAGGATTCTCTGAGGTGTCGAGGGCCCAGCACAATAATCTCTGTCTTGTCTGAGTTAAGAAGAAGAAAATTTCTGGCCATCCAGGATCTGATGTCCTTTAAACAGGCATCTAGTTTATCTAAGTGGTTTGTCTCACCTGGCTTCAGTGATACATACAGTTGTGTATCATCAGCGTAGAAGTGAAAATTAACAGAGTATTTCCTCATGATTTCACCAAGGGGAAGCATATATATAGAGAAGAGAATTGGACCTAGCACCGAACCTTGAGGAACCCCGTAACTTACTTTAGTGTACACAGAGGACTTGTTGTTCACGTGTACAAACTGATATCTATTAGATAAGTAGGACTTAAACCAATTTAAGGCAGTCCCTGTAATCCCAAGTAACATCTCTAATCTCTGTATAAGAACATCATGATCAATGGTGTCGAAAGCAGCACTAAGATCTAACAAAACGAGAACAGAGAGCAGTCCTTCATCTGAAGCTGAAAGTAGATCATTGGTTACTTTAACTAGAACAGTCTCTGTGCTGTGATGAGCTCTAAATCCTGACTGAAAATCCTCAAGCAGGCTATTGTCTTGAAGGAAGTCACCTAGCTGATCAGCTACTACTTTTTCCAGGATCTTTGAGACATTGAGGCCAAATCCATTCTGTAGAATCCGTACCAATACACGTATATGTACCGTGTATTGGCCTAGTATGTACCGTATTTTCCGCACTATAAGGCACATCGGATTATAAGGTGCACCTTCAATGAATGGTCTATTTTAAAACTGTTTTCATATTTAGGGCGCACCGCATTATAAGGTACATAGAATAGAAGCCACTGTAGTGGCTGGGGTTGTGTTATGCATCCACTAGATCGGGATGGGCAACTGTAATTACCAAGAGGGCCACGTGGAACCATTTTTCCCAGCCTGAGGGCCGCATGCTTGCAAATTTCAGAAACTCTTGATGACGAAAAAGAATGTTGGATAAACAATATATGAGAATATAAATTTGTCAGAAAATTAGAATACCAATATTCATATATTAAAACATAAATACAAGTTATTATTCATAATCAAATGAACTTGACACAGAATTCAAGCAAATTTAGCAAACATACATGGAATTAAAGCAAATGAATCTATTTTCAAATCAATAAAATGTGTTTTTCACATTTTTAAAGCTCAAATATTTTGCTGCTGCCATTTTTTAAATACAGCATTGAGTAATACTTGATATAATGTTTAAAGGCTTCATGAAAGAGATTTAGACACTATGGGCTCTAATTTCGTAGACCAGGCGCAGGTGCACCTGCCCTGCGCCGGCCTTCGCCGTGCGCACAGGGTGTGACCGGCGCACTTTGCAAGTTTCCTGAAGTGCCAAGAGAGGCGCACTCAAGGCGCAGAGGAACGCATCCACGCCCACGTCTCTGCCCCTCGGCGCAAATGCTAGAGTAGGAGAAAGGCCATGAGTGGGTTTAACACAGCTGAGTGTTGTCTCCACCAATCAAATGACCGCCTCTCCTCGTCTTTAAATGCGCTGCGGGCAAGGCGCAGCGTCTGAATGGTCTGAATGATCCCCGCTGCTCTGACCGTCTCCGCTGGAGATCATTCTCCAGCGGAGACGGTCAGAGCTGCTGGCCCTTCAGCAGCTGGGAGAACGGACTGGCCATTGGGGCGCGCATCTGAGGCCACAAAGCACGTCACCATGTGGGCCAGCTCCCGGGACAGATGTAATCGGTTCCTTTGTCATTATAGGAGTACAAAATTAAGAGACACTTACACAGCTGGCTTATCCATTCAGAATACTTTTGATCCACCTGCATTCCTGGTTTCTCATCGCCAAATAGCAGAGCCTTTAGTGATATACTGTATACTCTCCCGGTGTCTCCGCCTCATCCTCCTAACAATAATGTACTCCATCTTTTTAGATCACATTACAAATAAAGACTAAAACAGAGAAATATGGGAAATCACAGGTATATCCTGAGTGACATACATTTATTTTCTTTCCTTTTTCTTCGTCTTTTTTCTCCCTCTTTTCTTTGAATTTAATGAAATGAGAGAAGCCAGATATATACTCAGTATCAGATTTTAAGGCTGTTTATTGTTGACTTGTAAGATGTGCATCAAACTTCCGGATGCCGTCAGGTTAAGTTTCTTTATGACAAACGGCTTTAATCCGACATCAGCTGTGACGGGACAGTTAATATAGATACAAATGTATATGCTGGTTCAGACGGCTACATTAAATAGTGATTGCTGTGATTGTTTATTGGTTTAAAATGTGCCTGACGCTCTGGAAACCTGCCTCTGAGGCTTTGTTGACGTGTGCGCACATGTGCGCCTGTAACCAAATTACAGCTGCGGAGGATGCGCTTCGCCTTGTGCCGAGAATAGACCAGGTTGGAGCAGGCGAGCTTTCAGCGCACTTTCTGCACTGTTTTTGGCACGAAGTTGTCACTGCCCCAACATGAATCTACCGACACCTCCCACTGGTGCGCCGTCGACTCCCCCTGGTGCACCGTCACACCCATCTCTGCGCAGACGGTCTACCAAATTGTCAAATTGGCAGCGCACGGCGGTGCGCCGCACGAAATTAACACTGCGCGGGGTGCGCCAGGCTTGCCCCCCCCTGTGCTGGGCCACAAAATTAGAGCCCTATTAGGACAGAGTAAGGTTGTAAATGACTTACATAAGATTATATAAAATTATTTCTACTGGATATCCGAGTTTTCTTCTTATTTACAGCTGCTGGTTTTTGGGAATGAATGGCGGGCCACATTTAGTGGCATGGAGGGCCGCATTTGGCCCCCGGGCTGCCACTTGCCCATCCCTGCACTAGATAGAGCTGCGCTAAAGGGAATGTCAACAAAACAGTCAGATAAGTCAGTCAGTCAAACTTTATTAACAGAATACAAACCAGCATTCTGGCAACTCCGTTCATTCCCAAAACAAGTTAGTGCATTCACAATACGGTATACGTACCAGTAGCTCTTACTTGCGCCGCCCTTGTTGAAAACAATGTATTCCCAACTCCATTTGTCACAGTTCAAAGCTATATGTACAGCGCTCGAGCCGTAACAGTCACTCTTCAAAGGTGCCATTTTAGGGTCTTTATACACACACAAATGGTGTGGGACTGGAATTCCCCTTTAACCTTTTTACCGCTGTTACTTTGGCCACGCCCCTTGACCACGATAGCCATAATTAACCAATATTGATCCATATATAAGGCGCATCGGATTATAAGGTGCACTGTCGGTATTTGAGAAAATTAAAGGCTTTTAGGTGCGCCTTATAGTGCGGAAAATACAATAGTAGACGAATTCATAAAGGGCCATTAACCTAAACAAAGTCTGTGGGCTGGACTTTAAGAGAAAGTCATGGTTTGATGGGACCTGCAGGATCCAACATGGGTGGTCCCAGTGTGAGACAAACTGTAGACACTGGTGTGTAAAAGCACCGGGCTGAACCACTTTAACGTTACACCAACGATGATGTGCACAAGCATTATGTAAACAGAGCTGTGAGTGAAAACACAGACAGGGTGGAGACAGAGACCACGCAACATGGAAGTGCGCAGCCTGTCCCTGCACGAATCCACGAGGCCCGACCGTGACTCCCTCCCCCCCTTGACCACGAGGTGAAGTTTGACATTCCTTCACGCAGCCATCACGACACACACACACAATACATGATTAGGCAGCCTTGAGTGATTTGCACAGCAGGTCCCAACCCGCCAAATAACAGCCACTCAGTCAGTCGGTCAATTAGCGCTCACATCCTGAACACACACGGCCTCTGCAGACGGCAGGTGTAATTGTGGCTGAGGCTCAAATTCTGGGAACTAGTTTTTCACGTTTTCTGTCAAAGATGAGGTCAAGTTGTCAGACTAAATTTTCAAGAGGATCAAGAAAAAAATGTGACTCGTTTGAGTTTCTCGTGTGGATTTGTCTGTGCGTCTGTAGCAGCTGGCGTTAAGTGAGATTTAAGTGTTGTCGTTTGACCACATTTCTCCAAAGCACACTGAAAGATTTATCATTTTAGGATCGAAATCAAAATATCAGACAACGCCACTCCTGACGAGCATAGGATCTATTGTGTCAACTATTTTACACATAATACACTGCCCGGCCAAAAAAAGTGTCCACCTGGATTTAACGAAGCAAACAGGTACAAACCTCCTATTGGATAATTACTGCATGGGTGATTATCTTTTGGAAACAAGTTATTTAACTCCAGCTGATGCAGTGAGCTACGGAAGCCCTAAAAGGCCATGGTTTTTTCACCTTTTTTTAGCACCGTTTTCTCGTGATAACGACTTAATTTCAGTCATTTTCCCGAGATCTCGAGTTATTTATGTCGTTATCTCGGGATAATGAAGCTTGTTTTCTCGAGATCCCGAGTTAGTTATGTCGTTATCCCGTGATAACGACTTATTTATGTCGAGATCTCAAGAAAACAAGCTTCGTTATCCCGAGATAACGACATAAATAACTCGAGATCTCGGGAAAACGACTGAAATTAAGTCGTTATCACGAGAAAACGGTGCTAAAAAAACGTGAAAAAACCATGGCCTTTTAGGGCTTCCGTAGTGAGCAGTTTCTCGTTTCTTAAACAATTTTGGAAAACTAGCATGAATTTGAAAGCAGCATCTCCTCATGGCCCCACCTACTGCCCCCAGTGTGAACAGTTATTTAGCTCCTGTAATAATCCATTTATTTGCGCTTCTGACTGGGGTGTGTCGCTCTAGATCAGCTGTATACATAGTATTGTTAGACTTATATTTACAAAATGCTGCCATAGTGATAATCACATTCTTCATGTGATATTTGTGAACAACAACACAGGGCGTGCTAACAACAGCTAACAATAGCCTGGTAGATTGGCATGTTTTCTTCCAACTTCAACTGGAACGCCGATTAGTCGGAGATGATGTCACTCACAGTTCCGAGGTTACTGGAACACAGCATTACAACAGTCGGCGTGCGTGCTCATGGATAGTAGAGTCTTTATTTCGCCGGTAATAGATTCTCCTCATAGCACCTTTAAGTTTTGTTTTGACCTGATTAATCTTAGGGACTTGTACGCTTTGTCGGTGTGTTTATATCTTGACATTAGTTATATTTTACAGACGTTTAAGGCCAAGTAGCTAATTTTGAGGTAACCTTTGGTAATATTGGGTCTTGTTTGTGTTTATATTTCAGATTTACAACCTAATAGAGTCATCTTACTTTCAGACGAAAGTTTAGTGAGTGAGCGTTTTGTTGTGTGTGCTTGGTGCAATAAACTTTCAAGGGAAAAGAAGACGCGAGTTGTGAGAGCCGTACTTGTCCTATCATGCTAATGTAGTTAGTTTGGTAAAAATTTAGACGGCAATCTTGGCTCAGTTTTTATTAAACAGACTTCAACTGCTGTGTTTATGTGTCCAAATGAGCTGAGTTAATATTAGTGCCGCTTGTTTGTAAACGACCGTCCCAGTCCAAGTGTGAGAGCAGCTTTTGTCTTTAAAAATGATATTTATAGACACTTCAGTCAGAGGTAATCTAAGAAGCTAACGCAGCGTAAGTCGTGTTTCTGTACAGAAAGACTTGTCACTCAGCTCCATGTTGGAAATATTCATCATCAGCTGGTATTAATGAGCACCTCTTTCCACTTCAGCCCCCTCTCCGTTTGACAGGTGACGCGTAAACAAAGCGCTGCGGCGTGGAGCTGACATGTCACGTTAGCCGCCGCGGTGACGACGGAGGCATGGCCGAGCCTGTTTACCACGTCTCTCATTACTCTGCTTTGTCTGTCCTCCCAGCTCTCCGCTTTAGCTGTCAGTCACCGACAAACGCCCGGGGAAGGGGATGACTGCTGCGCTCACCTGACTGCGCCGACGAATAGCTCACACACACTCACACCTGACACACACATGTACCGCACATACATGAACACACCTGAGACACACATGAACACACATGTAGAGGAGTTTAGCTTCACTTCCTCTTTTGACAGACTCCCTCTAATGAACTATAAGTGGATTATAAACTGTTTTTACAGAAGAAATGATCATAACATGACCTCTTTGTCAAGGAGGTTATGTTATTGCCGGCATCTGTTTGTTTGTTTTTTTTATTTATTGTTTGTTTGTTTCTCTGTAAGCAACATAACTCAAAAAGTTCTGGACAGATTTTTCAATGACATTTTCAGGAAATGTCGACTGGGACAAGGAACTAATGATTAGATTTTGGGAGTGATCCAAATCAGCGAGAAAACACCATGGCGAAGAAAATGCGATTTTCGTGAATAACTACTGAACTAAAATAGATATCATGATGAATCCAGTTGCTAATGGTATGTTTTCATGGTCAAGGAATCTAAATATTTAGGTGAAATAAAGGTAGGACTAATATTTATGGTGAAAATCACAATACGGGTGATTTTCATACCTTTTGAATCTAGTTTTTGATCTGGAATTATCTTGTTCATGATCCAGACTGACTTATTACCATTATTACTAGGGGTGTAACGGAACACAAAAATGACGGTTCAGTACGTACCTCGGTTTTGGGGTCATGGTCCGGTACATTTTCAGTACAGTATAGGAAGAACGCAAAACCATTTGCTTGTTTATCACATTTATTAAACCAAAAATTTGTCATTATACAAACTGTAAACCAAAATATATTCAATGTGCTGTTTGATAATACTAATAAGTTAAATAAAATAAATCTCAAATGTACGAAATTAAAAATAATGAATTTCTTTTTTAAATTCCTGGCTTAAATGTGGACAACTGGGTACTTTATACCGGGGCTCAATCACCTTTAGCATGTGTTTAAAACCACCATTTTCCACAACTGAATATGGTCTTAGACCTGATGCTATAAAAACACTGATGGATGCTGTTATCGCCTCGGCTGGATCTGAACTGTCTGGGAGAGGCTGCTTGAACGCAGATGGCAGTTGAATTTGCACAACAGTTTTTTTTTTTTTGTTGCCGTGGAAATCGTTACACTTGAGTGATGCCGTTTTATGTGAGTTCGCATGTTTGACGTGCAGTCGGAAAATACCCGACCTCAGTTGAACAGTATCGGCACGCCGCCTTCGTTTTATCCACCTGTCTTTCTGTTGCAATATTTCACCAGGAAGCCAAAGTGTTCCCAAACAGGAGAATTCAGCAATCGAGGGAGGGTCTTCAAGCTCCGGTTGGTCGCTAGCAGTAGCCATGATGCACAATTCAGACACAAAATTTTGTGGTTACGGAAGTTCTTTGATATTCGTCTTCTGATTGGCTCTCCATAGGACGTCACGTCCACATGATATGTACATGATCGTAAGAGCACGAATCACAGACCACTTTCCTCATGAATATTAAAAAGCGTTTCCTAAGTAAAAATAAATATTCATTAATTCCCTAAGGAGTACCCCCATGCATATTAAAGAGCCATGTGCAGCGGCTAACGTAAACTAACTATACTCATTCAAATACAGCACTGTACCAGACCAAACGTCCATTTCGAGCGGTTCAGCACAAGCACATGTACCGCTACACCCCTAATTATTACCATTACTATTACAATTAATACCATTATTGCTTTTATCACAACTTTTTAGTCTCTGTTTTATGGGTTTGTGTTTTTATATTGTTTTTTATGTATTTATTTTGATTACTTTGTTATTTTAAGGAAAACACTTCATTTTTGCTATGTTTTATGTATTTTATTTTGCTTTTAAGTGTTTTTGCATTGAGTTTGTTTTGACTTTTTTTTTACTTTTACTCTTCTCCCATAATGATGTCATGTCTAGGTTCTGCTGCTATGTAAAGCACTTTGGGCTGCATACATTTATGTATGAAAAGTGCTCTATAAATAACCTGAGTTTGAGTTTGAGTTTGAGACTGTGGCGCTGGCGGAGGTCTGCGCTCTACAAGTGCTTTGCTACTTCTAAATGAAAAGTGATCGACCCACAATGACGCATCCATCTTAAACCATATAATGTGTTTACATCAAACATATAAACATTGAACTGTCATAATTATATACAAGCTAATGCTGACATTTGTCCAAAGATGTTATTTTATGCTGACAGTTATTCAAACATATTATGTTAGGGCAGATCAGTTCAAACATGTTTGTTCAACAGGTCAAATGTGTCACAAATCGTACAGATGCAGTCTCAGTTAGACAGGACTATGGTTTCAGTTAAGGGCTGGGGGGCCAGTTTCTCAATTTCACATCCTGTAGTTGGTCCTGTGGTTTTACGGAACTTCGAGAACTTTCATTGAACTTCTGCCTTATGTCTGACCTTTAGCTAGCCATTATGCTTATCATTCTTGACAGAAATAAGCTGTGCTCGAAATCATCCACTCATTCACTCACTATCCCCTATGTAGTGTAAATAATAAAGTGGACTAAATAGGGAATGACCAAACAACATTTCGGACACTACACTGAAATTTTCTAAACGTCGAAGCGTCAGCTAATGAGCCGATATCTCTGTGACGGAAGTGGACACGCAAAAACTCACGTAAACAAACCGGGCACTTGGGAGGATAAGTAGCAAATTTTGAAGCTGTTTACAGCCGCTAAAAGACGTTAAAGAGCTACGCTACGAACGTGTTAAAGAAACGTTAACGTTTTTTACATTTATGAATGAAAGCAGCGCCTAACAGCCTCCCTTCTCTTTGTCTTCTATGGAAAAACACGACAGCATTGCATTGTGGTATACCGGAGTACAATATAGGGCACATCGTATGTACACTCACTTTTGCTGTGCATTGTGGGTATTTTATAGTGCACTATATAGTGAATGAAATTAACTGCTGAGAATTCGAACAACACTACAAAATGGCAAAAACACTATATAGTGCACTATATCTGTGATAGTGAGCGATTTCGAACACAGCTGTCGTTTATGAAACCAGACATGATTTTAACACGTGATAAGTTGGTACTGCCCAAATCCTGATGTGTATTAGATCTTGTGTATGCTTGTGCTCAATGCCTTTTGTGTGTACATCCCTGGTGAGGTGCAGAACAGAAGCTGAGCGTTTTTATTATTTTTTGTATTGTCTCACATATTGTCAATAAATGGTTGGCTAACCGATCTAATCTGGACTTGTGCCTTCTTCCAAACTGAACATGAACTTACAACAGAACAAACTTCCATTCATCCGTCAGCCTATCCCAGTTGACACTGAGCCAGAGGCAGGGTACACTCTGAATTGATCAATCACAAAGCCACATAAAGAGACAGGCACTCCATCTAAATTGGGGTGCACATGTAGAGATTAACGGGCTGTTTTAACAGGCTCCGATTGAAAACACTTGTTTTAGCCTCTGGAGCCTTGAAAAGAATGACTGACTGTTTACCTGCAGGGTAAATGTCAGGTTATCGGAATAAATGTCAACATTTACAAGCAAAGTTATTTGAGCATAAAATTAATACTAGTGATATAATTTTTGTTCAGCTCTACTAGAACTCAAACTTGGATTACAGCTACTCAATTTTAGTCAACTAGAGCACAAGTAGAAACGTGGCAAAAAGTGTCATTAGTACTAGACTGAAAATGTTCACCAGTACTACTGGTATCATAAAGCAAATTCAGGCTTTCCAAAATAATACAACCAATCCTGGTGCTGGATTTTGCTGTAATTAGGGATGCACAATATTATCAGTTTGATTTTGGTACCGGCTCATATCAGCCTTAAAAGTTCAGTATTAGTGTTATTGAAATTTTTGCAGATATTTACAGCTGATATATCGGTTGGAATATCAGCAAATTACAAATTGTTGTTATTGTATCTTTCCTAAATGTTCTCTGATCATGAGGTGGATTTCCAGCAGCCATGCTGAGATTCTTTCTGAACTGGTCTTGGTGACTTTGGAGTCCTCTTTAATATAACATGTTTTGTGAAATACTTTTAGGAGAGAAATTCAGAACTGACACGCCCATTATTTTTGAGAGTTTCTCCTAAATCAGCAAGTTAGGAGCTATTTTAGCCTGAAGATGTTTTGTGAATATGGGCCCTGGAGTTTAGTGTAGAAGTGATGATGAGGGCAGAAGTGAAGTTATAGAAGCAGAAATCCCCTGAGTGCCAACCAGCACTTCACTTTTCCGTCTGGACTGTTGGATGTGAAACGGCGGCCTCCCTCGCAGTCGCTCACATCATGATAAAAATAATAAACGTGTGCCGATGACATTACTTCCTGTGAGTATGAGCCCGTCTGTCAGCGGCTCAGCCCGTCAGGACGGAGGAGGAATGCCGGGAATGTGTCTCTCTGACCGTACGAGCTGCAGCTTTCATCGCTCCTCATGAGCACAAACACGTCCGTTCGCTCGTCTGAAGCCACTGTGACCGTCCTGAGCTCGCCTGGCGTCGGCGCCGCGGCCCTTCGCCCGCTTGTTATGGCTGCCGGACCAACAATGAGGGGATTATGAATATTTTCTTTACCTCGGAGCGCCACAACAACAACACAGACGACAGAGAGGAAACACGATTGCATCGAAGTGACGGTTTTCTTGGCGGCCCGGTCGATGCTGGTGGAAACAAGGTGCATTGTGGGAGCATCTTGTGACCTCAGGTTGAACCGGGCGTTGGTGATCTCGCCCGGTTATCTCAGCCTTTGCGTGACTCAGATATCAGAGGCAGAGGAGGCTCGATGTCATCGCCGTCTTACCCTACGCCCCTATGAACCAAACACCTGGCGGCCATTTTGGTTCTTCTCCCGGCAGTTGGTTGCACCTGAGGGCGGCGAGCTTTGTTTGATGGTATCTCAGAGGGGGAGACGAGAGCGCCGTCACATTCCAACGAGGATTTGCAGAGTCGATCGGAGAAACTGGTCTAAACGAGGATTAAAAGTTGGAGTCTGTTCAGATCCTACGATAGCAAAACGCTGATGACTCACCGAGTTTCACATCCACCAACAGGACGTCTACGTGTTTACAGATCACTGTGAAATAAACAAGGTCTTAAATTATCTATAACTTATAATTCTTCTTGATAAATCCTCCAATTTTCACTATTTTCTGTATTAAAATTGAATGCATTATAATGTTATTTTTGTGTTCATTTTGTATATGAATTTATTTAAAAATAATTCATGTTTTTTCATTTATTTTTTTTAAAATTATTTCCAACCATACATTAACTATCACTATTACCCCTTTAGGGTTCACTTTGGAGGTGGAGCTTATCCCAGCAAAGTTGGGCAAGAGGTGGTGAACACCCTGACCCGGTCACCTGCCAATCACAGGGCAGACACAACGAGAACAGCAACTAACCACTCAAACAATTACACCCAAGGGCAATTGAGAATCACATAATGAGCCTGCATTTGGCCTGTGAAATGAAAATATCATACCCTATACCACTCATGCACAGTGAGAGCATGCAAACTCCACATAAGAAGTCTCTGAAACAGTCAAGAAGTCGAACCAGCAACCTTTTTGCTGTTCAGCATCAACTTTACGTTGCAGCACCAACCTGAAGCCCAGTTTTAGTAAACAATAGAGATAGAAGGATCATTTGTTTCAGTATAAAACTGGTTTTTTTCTTTACTTTAATTTATCTAATTATTTATCCATCTATATATTTCTTTAATTTATATTTTTTCTAAATGTGCCTCATTTTCCAAATTAGTTTCGTTTATGAGCCCAATATGTGAAGCTGTTATTTAGATATGTATTGTTGGTTTAAAGTTGCAGGAATATTTACTTTTATTTCTTGGATTTGTTTATCCAATCTTGATAAATTGTTTGATTATTGTTTTTCATTTCTTAATTTTGTATTTACAAAAAAACGAACAATGATATTTAATTTTTATTTGCTTTTATTGTTATTTTGCTTCTCTTCATTGAATCATCTGTCTACTTATTTGGTTTGTATTAGTTTTTTTTGTTATTTGTGTTGTTTGTTTACAATGTGTTTTCACAGCCTTTTTAAGACTTCCCTGGAGAGGAACTGTTGTATTTTTCGAAGACTATCTTGTAAATAATTGCATCTTTTCAAATTTTTTCTCTTGTATTTGTTTTATTATGTATGAAATTGTTGTTTTTATGTTATATATATATATATACATGTAAAGAAATAAAATGGTCATTTGTTTTTGTATGAACTGAATTTTCCTTTACTTTAACTTATTTAATAAATTACTAATCCATCTGTTCATTTCTTTAATTTACCATTTTTCTATATGTGCCTCATTTTCCAAATTAATTCCTTTTATAAGCCCAATATGTGAAGCTGTTATTTAGTGATTTTAAGATATTTTGTTGTTACTTTAAAGTTGCATGAATATTTACATTTTCATCCAATTTTTCATTTTTATAACATTATTTATATTAAAATTAACAATATTAATTTTTTTAATTTATAGCTATTATTTTTTATATTTTTTCATTGAATCATCTGTCTATTTGGGTTTTTTGTTATTTGTGTGTTTGTTTACAATGTGTTTTTTTTTTAGCCTTTTTAAAACTCTGCAGTTGAGGCTCTGTTGTATTTTTATTAGACTTCCATGCAGATATTTGTAGCTTGTTGTATTTTTCCTTTTTATTTATTTTTATCATGTATGAAATAGGTGTTTTTTTAATTTTTGTTTTATACTGGTATTTATGTAGGTATGTATACAGAGATAAAAGGATCATTTGTTTTTGTATAAACTGATTTTTTCTTTACTTTAACTTATTTAATAAATTATTTATCCATCTGTTTATGTCTTTATTATTTATCTATACATGCCTCATTTTTCAAAATAGTTTCTTCATAAGCCCAATATGTGAAGCTGTTATTGAGCAATATAAGCTTTTTTCTTTTTTTGTTAGTTAAAAGTTGCATTAATATTTACTCATCTTTACTTTCAAACATGAATCCAATCATTCCTTTGTTATTATAATATTAATACTATAATTAACAAAGATATTTGTTTTTATTTGTTTTTTATTATAATTATTTAACTTTTCTTTATTTAATCATCCGTCTACTTAATTTATTTTTATTTGTTTGTTTGTTTACAATGTGTTGCATGACTTCAACTTATTTAATTGTTTATCCATCTATTCATTTCTTTATAATTTTTCTGTATGTGCTTTATTTCCCAAGATAGTTTCTTCATAAGCCCAATATGTGAAGCTGTTATTTAGTAGTATTAAGATATTTTTTGCTGCTGTTAGTTTAAGTTGTATGAATATTTACTCCTCTTTACTTGGAAATGTTCATCCAATTTTTCCTTTTTTATTACATTATTTATATTGTAATATTTATTTTTTCATTTACATTCATTATTTTAGTTTCTTCATTGAACTTTTTTTTTTTTTTAATGTGTTTATCAGCCTTTTTAAGCCTGTCCAGTTGAGAAACTGTTGTATTCTTATTAGTACACTTTATTTGGTTTTAATTTATCATTTTTTCTCCTTTTTTGCTCTTCATCTTTCCCTTCATTGATATTTCCAGCCATTTCTTCTTGTGTTATTCTTCTATTCTTTATTTTTCTTTATTTCTTTTCCTTCCTGGATGAACTGCTGTTTCATAAAAAGACTTTCTAAGAATTACAGACTGTAAACCTGCCACAAAAATGTACCCATCAAAACAAACAATAATAAAAAAAGATTTTCTCCCTTCACTCTGAAAGCCTGTCAGGGCGCCAGCACTTGGCACCCTCGGAGATAATTAAGAGCGGTCACGCCCAAACCGTACCCTCTTACCCCGCCCTCCCCTCGATCTCTGGCAACAGTATCTGCCCCGCCGCCGCTTCTTCCACCTCTGCTGCCAATCACACTCGCCGCACCATCTGCCTGGAACGGCGCTGATAGAAAACGCCCTAAAGTGCTGGTGCGGGGCCAGAGCGGCTGTCTGCGTGAATGCTGATTAACGAGCGATGAAGAGGAGGGAGAGTCCTTCACTGTGTGTCTGCTGCTCGGCCTCACATGAAGACAACAATGTGAGGAATTCTGTGTCTGTCACCTCGGATCAACCCGAGGTGTCGGTCTGGGTCAGCGTGCTGAGAGGAAGCACCTTTGCTCTAATTCCAGTCTCGTCCTCTTCAGCGTGAAACAGGTTTTGATTTGTGACACTGTCATGGCTGTCAGTCTGAACTTTTACACCTAAAATCAATCAAAAATTAACATGTCAACATCTTACGTCACGTTTGAGCTTCTAACCCTCTCTGTCCTTAAACTTTTCTGTTCTGTTTTAACTTTATGTCACTCTTTTTTTATTTATTTTAATTGTGTTTTTAATGACTCTGTAAAGGTGCTTTTAAATAAAATGCATTATTTTTGTCATTATTATTATCAATGCTTCAACCTAGATTTAAAACTGATGCACAGAACATCATACACTATATCACCAAAAGTATTCACTCACCTGCCTTGACTCTCATATGAACTTAAGTGCCATCCCATTCCTAATCCATAGGGTTCAATATGACGTCAGTCCACCCTTTGCAGCTATAACAGCTTCAACTCTTCTGGGAAGGCTGTCCACAAGGTTTAGGAGTGTTTATGGGAATTTCTGACCATTCTTCCAGAAGAGCATTTGTGAGCTCACACACTGATGTTGGACGAGAAGGCCTGGCTCTCAGTCTCTGCTCTAATTCATCCCAAAGATGTTCTATCAGGTTGAGGTCAGGACTCTGTGCAGGCCAGTCAAGTTGATCCACACCAGACTCTGTCCTCCATGTCTTTATGGACCTGCTTTGTGCTCTGGTGCACAGTCATGTTGGAAGAAGAAGGGGCCAGCTCCAAACTGTTCCCACAAAGTTGGAGCATGGAATTGTCCAAAATGTCTTGGTGTGCTGAAGCATTCAGAGTTCCTTTGACTGGAACTAAGGGGCCAAGCCCAGCTCCTGAAAAACACCCCCACAACATAATCCCCCCTCCACCAAACTTTACACTTGGCACAATGCAGTCCAACAAGTATCGTTCTCCTGGTAACCTCCAAACCCAGACTGGTCCATCAGATTGTCAGATGGAGAAGCGTGATTGGTCACTCCAGAGAACGCGTCTCCACTGCTCTAGAGTCCAGTGGCAGCGTGCTTTACACCACTGCATCCACGCTTTGCATTGCACTTGGTGATGTGAGGCTTGGATGCAGCTGCTCGGCCATGGAAACCCATCCATGAAGCTCTCTGCACTGTTCTTGAGCTAATCTGAAGGCCACATGAAGTTTGGAGGTCTGTAGCGATTGACTCTGCTGAAATTTGGCGACCTCTTCTCACGATGCGCCTCAGCATCCGCTGACCCCGCGTCAGTTTACGTGGCCTACCACTTGGTGGCTGAGTTGCTGTTGTTCCCAAACACTTCCACGTTCTTATTATCCAGCTGACAGTTGACTGTGGAATATTTAGGAGTGAGGAAATGTCACAACTGCTGAATGCGACTCTGCGATCAAAGTCGCCTCACCCACTAAATTCCTGTCGCGTGCCTATAAATTTCTCATTTTGGTCACTGTCACTGTGGCTCGGTGACGTAACGTCCACTTGAGTTTTATTGCAATCATATCATATATCAATTAATAGGATGTATAAGCTGACATTATTCCAACTGTTAACTTTTAACTCATCTACCAACCACAAAACACTGCAGCAGCATCGTCTGTCAGTTCTCTGCGGTCTGTCAAGGCAGAACTAATGTCTCACTGACTAATGTTTCCACAGGGACATGGATTGTTCCTCTGTAGTCCAGAATAAAAGCTGTCTGTCATGGGTACCGTCACACTTGCACACACTGCTGATTGGATGTTGCAGCGCAGCCACACACGACATTGCCTGAAAAGATCAAGTTTTTTTGACTTTGTCATCGCGTGACAAGTGAAGTGATTGTCTTGTATGCAACAAACGCATCGCGGGAGGGTTAGCCCCGCCCCATCGCGGCTATACATTGACTTTGCATGGAGAGTGATCGCAGAGGACGCTCAGGTCGCGTTTGGTGTGTAGGCACCTTTACATGAGAAACCGATCTTATCCACCTCCTCAAAGTTCTGAGAGTAAACCACTGCAGCTTTTTCCTCTTCCAGACTGACAGGCCTGTTGTACTTTTACATTTAAATTTCCACAAAGATGCTGCATTTGGGCATTTTCTTCTTTTTCCAATACAATGAAACCTAAAACTCAGGTCACTTTATTAGTGGTTTGAGTTGTGCTGTTAGTTTTTCCTGTAGATTATTTTAATAACTACCTCAAACTTTGTGATATCCTTTATTTGTAAAAGAAAAATAATGCTGTGCTCTTTATTTTTGGTAAGAGGCTCAAACAGGCCAGCAGTGTAACCTGTTGATCAAGTGTTTATTTCTAAATGTGGAAAATGAAAGACTGAAAGAACTGATAATTATTTAGTTGTTTGAACAGCAAATGTGAAACATGTGTGGTTAAAACAAGGTTTTGTTGTAACAGGTATTGTTTAATGTTATTCAAGAAAATAAGACTGGGACATTGAAGGTGTTTGCTGTCAGTTATAAAAAATAAATTGGTATCGGCAGGTCAGGCTTCTTTAAAGATCGGTGATCAGCCAGAAAATTGTGATCGGTGCACCCCTCATTTAGACCATTCTCTGAAAACTAAAGAGATGGCTGTGTGTAAAAATCCCAGAGGATCAGCAGTTTCATCAGTTTCAGTTTCAGTTTTTCAACATTCACATGCTGCTAAACTAAAACTAGAAAAGCACTCGGAGAGCGCAGACCTCCGCCAGCGCCACAGTGCTCAGCCATATTGTGATTTTGAACGTAAATATTAGTCCTACGTTTATTTCATCGAAATATTTAGATTCCTTGACCATGAAAACATACCATTAGCAACTGGATTCATAATGATATCTCTTTCAGTTCAGTAGTTATTCACAAAAATCACATTTTTAGCCATGGCGGCCAGACGCTGATCCAGATCAATACCAAAATCAAATCAGTTCTTCCTTTTCCCATGCTGAACATTTCCCGAAAATTTCATCAAAATCCATCCACTACTTCTTGAGTTATTTTGTTCACAGACGGACAGACAGACGGAGGGACGGACAAACAAACTCTCCCGAAAACATAACCTCCTTGGCGGAGGTAATTAGTGGGTAAAGGAGGTTTTATGAACGCGGTTTAACCCGCTAACAATCGGCAAGTGACTCTTTTCCCACTGCCAGCAGACCCTGGTCTAATCGGCAGCAGATGAGCTGTGTGGCTGTTTATTTTCCTCTGGCGCATTAAGATGATGTCATCATGTTGATGACATCATCAGCACGACAAAACACGTTCATGCAAACTATAGAAAGGAGCATGAAGGCCGTGGACACTGTTTTCTTACTTTGTACTTTTGTCCCTCTTTAAAAATGTACAAACTCGGCGAGGACGATACGAAGGCAACTGGAATTTGAGGCGGCAAAGAGTCAAGTAAGTTACAGACGGATGGGACAGGCATGATGTTATGCAGTGGAGACTGAAGCTGACTGGAAGCGAGATGATAAAACCCGGTGTCGCTTGCAAGGTCAAATCTCAGAATTTGGGGCCGATTAAACCCTTTCAAACTGCAGACCGGAGCCGATTGTTGCTGCATTTAAACAGGTTTTTTGGCCAGTCTGAAAGGGGTAATAGTCTCTTAAAGGTGCAGTGTGTAGAATTTGGCATTTTAGCAATATTCAGATTCTAGAATGAGACTTATGCTGCGTTCACACTGGATGCTACTTGTACTACCTCAGCGATCACTCTCCATGCAAAGTCAATGTACAGTCGCGATGGGGCGGGGCTAACCCTCCCGTGATGCGACAGCCACTTTTCACCACATAGCTGGTCGCGCGATGTCAAAGTAAAAAAAAAGTTGATCTATTCAGACGATGTCGTGTGTGAATTTGCAGCAACAGCCAATCAGCGGTGTGTGTGTGTGTGTGACGGTGCCCGTGACAGACAGTTTTTCATTTGGACTACAGAGGAACAATTTATGTCCGTGTGGGAAACATTAGTCAATGAGGACATTAGTTCTGCCTAGATGGACCGCGGTAAACTCACAGATAATGCTGCTGCAGGGGATACAGCTGGAATAACGTCCACTTATACATCCCATTATATGATATATGATATGATCGCAGTAAACTCAAGCAGACGTGATGTCACCGAGCAACGGCCGATGGCAACGGTGACCAAAATGAGATATTTATGGACACCCGACGATACTTCAGTGGGCGACGCGATTTTGGTAGCTGGGCCGCTTGCGGTGTGAACGCAGCATAACTGCAACCAAAATGTCGCTGAGCAACATAACACTCTGAAGACCAAAAGGGATCTTGAACACAGCATCATTTACTAAAGTGACAAGGTTTGTAACTATTATGTATACACATAATTTAAATCCCTCGTGCAGAGTAACAACTGTCTATACATCCACCGCCGTCCTCTTTCCTCTTCTTCACCTGCATTCCAGATAGATTTCAGAACTGGCGGACAGATTGGCGTTTCATTCTTTTTGTCCCTAAAATCCACCCGTAGAGAACACGGCGGATCTTTATGTCTGCCTACATGAACGCGGCCCGCGGTAATGTAATTTTTTAAAGCTTTTTCTAACTAAGTAAAAATAAAGCAAACTTTTTACGGGGATGATTGTACTCCTATTTTCACGGTCTTTATGCTGCGTTCCAGGTGACCCGTAACTCGGATATCTCTCAGATAAAATCTCCAAGTTCCAACCTGAAAGTATTCCAGGCAAAATACTGCTTTGGTTTGCGCGCAAGGAATTCTGTTATGTAAATTATCCAACATGGCAGGCATTATAAGATTTATGCTTTATTAACTAATTCATTTGAGTGAAACAGAAGCGGGGAAACGGCGCATAATGTAACAGAAGCTTATACTTCACAGTGTTTGTCATTATTAAGAGGCTGCCATATTGTTTAGGCAGTGATGTGACATCACAAGTCTTAACTTGGAGTACATCGATCTGGTATGAGTTCACGGGTCGGAAGTTACGAGTTCGACTGCCGTTCCAGTGCACTTTCCCGAGTTACAGGTTGGAAAATCACAAGTTATGGGTTGCCCAGAACGCAGTATTACATACAAATAGAAACATTATATCCTTTACTGAACGTTTCTGTTTGTCGAAATGCTGCCAAATTCTACATACTGCACCTTTAAATCCTCAGTCTTCTTCGCTCATCTTGACTGTCTGTGCATAAGCAGGTGTTCCTAATAAAGTGGCTAGTAGACATAGCTGTGAGGCATTATACTCATACAAAGTGGAAGAACTTATGTGGTTCACATAAAAAACCAAAAGAAAAGAGTTTATTTGAGGATTAATGTCTATCTATGACACCATTAAACTCTTAAAACAGAAAAATCTTCCTGAATTATCCGCAGTCGTCTCCGTTTTCACTGTTAAACTCACTTTGCACCTCCTTTCATTTGTCCTCTGTCACCTTAGCCCAGGCTAATCCTGCCCCCGCCCCTCGTCCTGTCTTCATGTCAGATTTTTGCATGACTGCCTCGCCCACCTTTCTTTTCCCCGTCCGTGAACTTTTCAACCCTTCAACTCTGCCCCGGTCCTCGGGGACAGGAGGCAGAGTCCTCGAGGGCTTCGCGTCTTTTCTGTCTGATCTCCGTTTTAAAGTCTCGCATACGCACTGACACGCCCATGCCGTCATGTCACCTCTTGCCCGGCTGCGAGTCCTGCGGCCATGTTGGATATTCCTGGGCCTGAGGAGAGAGTCGGCGTGATGAGGTGACGGACAGATGTGCTCTCGTCTTCGAGGAGTTTAACCATCTGCTGATGGAAATTCATATTCCAAACACGAGCTGAAGCTTCACATCAAAACACCAATGACAGTTTGACTGCTGAGAGCTCGACAGACGAATAATCAGACACTTCTGTGAGTCAGCCTGAGAATCAACAGACGTGGTTAAATGTTTCCACTGATAAATTAACAACAGATATTTACAAGTGAGTCACTGTAAACCAGTGATCACCAACTGGCTAACCTGACAAGCTAGATGGACAGCTCCATATATTTGCCACAGAAGTATTTCACTAGTCCATCTGGGTAGGAGCCCTTTAAATTTGTTTTCAGGGGCAGAACGTTAAAAAAAACCCCACAAGCTTGTGATTGGACAATCGTTTGGCTCGTCACATTCATCACAGACCAATCCACATCAAGCAGGGTTGCCTCCTGTAATATAGCGTACATAGAGGCTAATGGCTCACAACAGTTAAAAACATTTCATGGACGTTAGTCATAGCGGCTAACTTAGCGGCTGACAGCTAGCAACAATTAATGACCGTTAACTATTAGCCGCTAACTTCGCTGCTAACAGCTAACAACAGTTAATGACCATTAGCCGTTAGCCGCTAACTTAGCTGTTAACAGCTAACGGCCTTTTACTATCGCCTTACACTAAATTGTACCACACAGATGATTTATTAAACACTTATATGTGACATGAACCTCGTCAAAGACAATCCCTACAAGTAAACTTCTGAGGAGGGCAGATTTCGCCAAGTTTCACTTAGTAGCTATGAGGACAATAGGCTAATCGGCATGTCCGTTCTCAACTTCCGGTTCTCAACTTCCAGTTGTCGTCACGTCCGCATTCTGCAGCTCCCACCTCTCTTCTCTGATTGGGCCATTAAGAATTCAGCCGAGTGAATTCATTGGCAACGGAGGCTGGCAAGACGGACCTGCAGGATTTCAGAATTAGGCAGGTCTGTCTGCTCTGCAAGGCTACTAACTAGCTGCCCGGGGGCCACATCCGGACATTCTGAATCTGATTTGAAAATGTCACACTCAATGCAGCTGGAGCTGTTCACACTGTCAGAAACAAAGCAGATACTGGTCACATTTAGGCCAAAGCATTTAGCCGAGTGAAGTCACTGAACAATGGAAGTTAGCAAAACAGACATGCATGTTTTCAGAATCAGACAGGTCCATCTGCTCTGCAAGGCTAGTTTTTCATACCTTCTCACTTACAATGTTTATTGTGCTATCCAGCTCATGCTAACCACCCCCCAAGTTCGGCAGTTCTGTGCAGTTTTTTCTTGTTTTGGTGCTGAAATCTGGCATCATTTTGAATTTGAATTCTCAGGCACTAAGTCAATTTTTCCAATTTGTATACCTCAAAAATAATTTCAAACCACTCCTTCAATGTAGGAGGTGTAGGATTCAACCACCTTCGTGTGATTGCTTTTTAACGCGCTGCGTTGCTGAAGCGCTGGCGCACGCCAAGGCGCTGTGGATTTGCTTCAGGTCTATTTTCTGTCGCATCCAAACCTCATAAATTCACTGTCATTAAGAAATCACCAGACAGGAAGTCAATATGTGGATTATCCGGAAGTTTCAAAATAAAACAGAATGCACGGACTCTCAAACGTAAATTTCCTCAATTGTTTGTCATTATGTAAAAACCGGAGGCACGAGCATCAGGTCAGCAGTCGATCAGAGGGTCCCAGAGGCAACACGACACAACAGACGAAGAAAAGTGAATCGTAGAGGTACAGAAATATATAACACTGTGTACATGACACCAAACATCTTTTCTACAAGGATATAGGCGGATAGAAGTTGAATAAATTGCGAAGCTGTGTGGTTGAGACCAGAAAAGGGACCTTAGAGAAGCGACGTGAGGTGTTGTTTATTTCTTTTCTCAGTGTATAACATGCTTTATAAGCGTGTGACACCGCTATTCTCATGAGAGTCGGTGGCTCTCCAGGGATCAGCCCTCCCCGTACAGGCTGCACGCCGCGGCGCTGCTTGGTCGCCCTTTCAGTGGGGTTTGTTCGTCGGAGCAAGACTGTGGCGCGGCACTTCCGTGTGCCGTGGACTTTGGGGGTGAGGCAGGTTGGATAACAGCTGCTTGACATCGGTGCAAAGTAACGCGCCACATTTTACTGTTAGTAATGGTAACGGCGTTGTAACGCATGAAAAAGTAATTAAATTACTTGTTACTGAAAAAAATAACGCTGTTAGTAACACCGTTATACTCTAACGCCGTTATTACCAACACTGATTAGGTGTACGTGGAAAACACTTAGACGGTGCCGAATGATCTGCTCTCTCCGTTTAGGCATTGCTTTTTCCAAAGGGACTGTGGGTGAAAATGGCAAACCCATCATGTCTAACCGGACCGTCATGAAGCACAAGATAAGTGCTTTAGTCAAAAATAAACTGTTCTTTTTAGGGCTTTACTAAACAACCTGATTAAACCGAACGTCTACCGTGTTTTTTAAAAGTATTGAGAGATATCATCACCGTAAACCGACTTTAAAATGAAAAATAATTACATGTTGAATCACTCCTGTCAGACTTAAACTCTCCGTCTCAGCTGAGAGTGTCATATCAACGTCGGCCATGACACGTCTGTGGGGTCAAACCACGGTTACTTCCACCTGGCAGGTCACATGACCCAGAAACTCAGGAAGTCTGTTTGGCTGTGGCGGCGTGTTTGTGTGTGTGCATGTGTGACGTAGTGTGTGTGTCGATGGCGAGGCCTGGCGCCGCTCTGTCCGTCCGCAGAGCGACACGTCACCTCCTCGGGCTTCCAGCTCCTCTCTGTCGCTTTCATACTCGACACAGCAGCAAGCCGAAGCCCGAGGCGTTAAAACAGAGCGAGCGCTGACGAAGAGAAATCCGAGATAATCGCAGAAGAAGAAGAAGAGTGTAATTTAAACCTCCAGTAATTGTGACGCAAATTGGGGTGAGATGTTAGGAGTGAGAGACGACGTGTTCGACAGTGAGAACATTTGTTGTCAGAGAGTTTACAAAGACTTGATCCTTTTTTTTTTTTTTTACAGAATGTGTTACATAAACACAGAGACACATGCAACGAGAGACAAACACGTGATTCAGGTGTGCTCATGCCAGGTTTGCTTCTGTAACACTTCTGTAACATGGCCAACGTTGATATGATTCCTTAAAATGTGACACACTTAACAATTTCTCACATCTAAACACTCTACCTGGCTAAAAAAAGTCTCCACCTGGATTTAACGAAGCAAACAGGTACGAGCCTCCAATTGGATAATTACTGCATGGGTGATTATCTTTCAGCTGAAACAAGTTATTTAACTCCAGCAGTAGCAATGAGCAGCTTCTCATTTGTTAAACAACCATGTCAAAGACACGTCCTGTGGTCGTGGAAAAGATGTTAGTCTGTTTAAGAAGGGTCAAATCATTGGCATCAAGCAGAGAAAACATCTAAGGAGATTGAAGAAACTACTAAAACTGGGTTAAGAACTGTCCAACACATTATTAAAAACTGGAAGGATAGTGGGGAACCATCGTCTTCAAGGAAGAAATGTGGTCAGAATAAAATCCTGAATGATGGTGATCGGTGAATCACTTAAACGTTTGGCCAAATGAAATCAAAGAAAAACAACAGTAGAACTCAGGGGTGTGTTTAATAGTGAAAGTAAGAGCATTTCCACACACACAATGTGAAGGGAACTCAAGGGATTGGGACTGAACAGCTGTGTAGCCTTAAGAAAACCACTAATCAGTAAGGCTAAGCAGGAAAAAGGCTTCAGTTTGCTAGGGAGCAAAAAGATTGGACTGTGGAGGACTGGAAGAAGGTCATGTGGTCTGATGAGTCCAGATTGACCCTGTTCCAGAGTGATGGGAGCATCAGGGTAAGAAGAGAGGCAGGTGAAGTGATGCACCCATCATGCCTAGTGCCTACTGTCGAAGCCTGTGGGGGCAGTGCTGTGATCTGGGACAAATCTGTGACATTGGAGAAGCTTTTGAAAACAATGACACAGAGGATGAGACTGTAACCAAAGATAAAGGCGGGACAATGAAATATTAGAGAGTGACCTTTTTTTTGGTGATGACTTTTTTTTGGCCAGGCAGTGTAATTAAAAAAAAAAAACAATAGTTCCAGTAAAAAGCCTGTGAAGTTTCTCAGATACTCCTGGTTTTAGTCTCTCCGTTAAAACCAAGACAGTAGAATGACTGCCTTGGTTTTTTAACCAACATTGATCATATTTACAACCATATACGATGTATCATATTAGGGCTGAAACATTTATTGACGATGCCTACATACTATATCAGGAAAAATACACATCACATGTGAGTCTGTTTTTAGGATTATACTCTCTCTTCAAAAGACTGGACTGCATTTAAAAGTGGCTTATTAACACAGACTAAAATGAAGCATTTACATTTGGAAAAAAAAGATTTTTGGACAAAAAATCAATTTAAAAAAGGTCAAACAAAAAATTCCTGTTACTGATGTGAAACGATTTTTTCTCCCACCCTTAGTACCACCACCATCATTCTGATTGGTCTGAATGATCCCCGCCACAGCAGGCACAGTGTGCTGGAAAGACCCTTCAGCAGGAGAATGTACAGCGGGGCATTAGAAATTAGAGCCCTTAGTATTATTTCATTTTTGAATTTATTTATCTATATTTACTGAGTTCTTTAATAATCCATCAGGTCTAATTGTTTTGCTGGATGTCCTCGACCTTTTTCTTATTTTGAATTTGATTAATGAAACACACTTAAAGTGTAATTTGAGTTGCCTGATTGAGCTTAGAATTTTCTGGACAAGTTGCCATGACTTTGGTTTTATTTAGTCACCGATAAAAATGTGGATTTACAAATCTTCACTTGTTAGTGTATTCATTTGATTAATTATGCTCTACAATTTATAATATCCTAGAATTCAAATTCTTTATTTGGGTACTTTAAGCAGATATGAGATTAAAATGCGATTCATTAGATTAATTATAATAATTATAAATCTGGTAACTAATTAGATTCCTTTTTTTAATCGTCTGACAGCACTAATATATATATATATATATGTATATGTGTATATATATATATAAATATATATACACATACATATAAATATATAAAATTATTGCTATCGATGACTAAACCTGTTTTAGAAGTCATATTTTTGGCTTGTTATTAATGTCAATGGGACTGATGTTTCGGCTGCAGTTATTAAGGTGATGTCCAACTGTAGATCAAGTCATTGTAATCCATAAGTTAGTCCGTCTAATGTATACATGTAGGTATGTTTTTTTTTCTTGTTTGTTAGCTTGTTTCTGTGCATGTATGGACGACGGCAAAACAAACTGCCCCTCGGGGACAATAAAGATTTTCTAATCTAATCTAATCTAACTTCTCTCGACTTGATGCTACGTGCTTATTAAGGTCTCCAACAATCATGTGGCACTTTGGGTGAATTATTAAAAAATAAACTATAAAATTATTTTCTTGATGTTAGTTTCTTGAAACATCTTTAAAGCATGCTCCCCCCTCGCTCAGAGAAAGAGTCTGAAGACTCTCAGGCAGAGTATCGTCTACATTTCATCCCCTCACAATCAAACCGAGCACTTACAAGAGGAAATTAACCCCGTTTAATGGAGGCCACATGGATGAAATAAAAGCACAGAAGAAGAAGTGAGGGGGGCGGGGCGGGTGTGATCTCTCCGCTCATCCTAATGAATACGTGACGGCCTATCTCAGACCCTCGCCGTCTTTGTTCCTCCCCGCAGACGGGCGACAGTGAAAGCAATCCAGCCTCCAGCAGCCGGGCCCTGATAAGGAGACCCCCTGGCCTCGCCGCCGGTGTCTGGTCCAGCGGGCTAAGCTTCGCCGTGCTAATCCCCTCTGAGGAGAGAAGGCGCTCTGATTATTTGCTGACCAATAAAGCCCAAAGTGGCGCCTTGGTTTTGTGGAGAAAGGTGGAGGCCTTGATTGGCACGCTCCCCGTTTATCGGTTTGTGATCGGCCCGCTCGCTTAATAACGTCCGCGGGATCAGGTGTTGGGCTCGTTTTCATTCCCTTTCTCTTTCTTTTCTTTTATCGGCGTAAAAACAACTACTTAGAGGATGGAGGCGCTCTGAAAGGAGCTAATCTCACAGCGTGGAGGGGCTCGGCTCAAAGGGAGACAAGGTGTCACTCAGGACGGCAGGTACACGGTCCAGTCTAAATCCAAAACACAAAGACCTCATGGTGTCACAAACTCCCCCACAGACCAAGAAGCTGCTGTTCAAACCTTCACCACGCAGGTGGAGCACGTTTGAGTGAGCTAGCAACCACAACTGGAGCCAGGCGCAACCGCAAAAGCTATAAAATTGAGAGGGGTCCAGCTGCAGACCTCCACTCTCAGCCGGCTAACGGCTCCTCCAATGTGAGACAGACGTAAATATAAACATAACTATATAGCCCCCTTCACACCGCCGCATGGCAAAATGCCACCTCCAGTCATTTTAATGAAGGACGGGAAACAGATGGGAAGTGTTTTTTTTTTTTCAAATATTTTACTTTGAAGCTTTTTTTTGATACATAATACAGAATAACAACCAGAAAAATAACAACATAAAAAAAGCAGATACC
Organism: Scarus forsteni; assembly: GCA_036419115.1. Classification (NCBI taxonomy): domain Eukaryota; kingdom Metazoa; phylum Chordata; class Actinopteri; order Labriformes; family Labridae; genus Scarus; species Scarus forsteni. The sequence continues at coordinate 416,004 of JAZDUH010000188.1, forward strand.
ACAGCAACAAACCTGACAAAAACAAATAAGCTGCCCTCTCAAGAAAAGACAGAGGACTGTGTCCATGCCAGTCCAGTGATTAATAATGTCCATGTGCTAAACAGAGGCCAAAGGCAGAGTCCATCAAAACCTAGAAGTGAGTGCTTGAGCGAGACACAGGACAAAGACAAAAGGACCAAATACCAACATATTACCAAGTCAACCGCCCATGACGATTATGTACAGAAAAGCATCAAAAGAAAGACAATCAATTACTAGTATGAGACCTTTCCTTCCTTATGTAGTCAACGAAATGACCCCATATCTTAAGAAATTTTGGCTGCAAATTAGCCAGAGAATATCTGATTTCTTCAAGATACAGACAAGAAGTTATACCATTTAGCCAGGTTTTAAAACAAGGAGGAGAAGTGGATTCCACTCTTTCAAAATGAATATTTTTGCAATAACCATACCAAACCTCAAGGATTGTTGCAAGGTGGAGGGAAGGGTCAGGGAGTGATTAGAGCAACCCATTGTAACAGTTAGATAATCAGGAGTGAAGTCTATGCCATATACAACACTGTACAAATTAAAAATATTGTTCCAAAAGGGGTCCCGCCTGTGACCAGTTTGCAGAGTGTCTTCCCCTACTCTCTCTCCCCCTTTCATGGGCCTATCCACTGTCTCTCTCCTATCAATAAAGGCACAAAATGCCCAAAAAATACATAAGAAAAAATAATTTTGTTCCAAAAGCCCCTGAGTTTAGGACACGACCAGAAAAGTTGTCCCAGAGTTCCATCACCTAACTAACGGGAAGCAGTTTTAACCACGGCGGTGGGACAGAAAAGCAGTTGCCACCCAAGTGAACGTGCACAGATTTTGCCATTGACATTATATTCTTATATAATGTCTAGGGATTTTGCCCTGCCACACCAAAACTTTCTAGCGGCAGCCACCTGACTGCAGCCAATCACATCGAAGGAGGGAGAGAACCCGAAAATAGCAGACTTTATGGTCAAAGCAAACATTAAAGGGACTGTGAGGAGTTTCTAAGTAATTACAAAAAAGTCTACCTTTTAGATATATGCCTGATGGAAATACACACTTTCAGATGAGTTTTATAGCATCAAAATAGGTTATCTATAAATGCTATTCCTTAGCTTCACGGTCGGGTCGGACAGGGCTGGACTGGCCTGGATACTCAACTTCAGGAACAAGACAATTAAAACTAGAGCAAATTTATATTATTCAGACACGTCTTAGAGCACCGGGCTGTAAGTAGTGATATATAGTCGGCTACGAAACTACGATACTAAGTTTTCCAAAAATTGCTTGTTGTCACACATCAAAAACTACCACTACGTAACTAGAAAGAGATACATTACCTCGTGGCTTTGAATCCTGTAAGTTGTTGAAAAAAGAAGTTGTAAAGCAATGCAGAGTTCTGAGGAAGGTCTGACTTGAGTCACGTCTTTTGGTGCGTTCCAGTTGTAGTCAGAAGTTGGAATTTCCGAGTTCCAAGTAGGAAACTGCAACTGGTACGTCCCCCGAAGTCGGAATTTCCTACTGGGAACTCAGTGAAACCTCTCCACCCCTGAGTTGACAATGGAAGATGGATGCCCCCAGTGTGAACAGTTATTTAGCTCCTGTAATAATCAATTTATTTGCACTTCTGACTGGGGTGTGTCACTCTAGATCAGCTGTATAAATAGTATTGTTAGATTTATATTTACAAAAATGCTGCCATAGTGATAATCACATTCTTCATGTGATATTTGTGAACAACAAGGCCTGTATTCAGATTCCACATCATTGTGTATTTTTATTTTAAGTTTTGGTGTAATTTACTAGTGGATGGTTTGATTAAACAACACTACATATACTCGGACACTTTTCCTTTTATTTACTTTGAAGTTCCACTAAGTTACTGTACATACATTGATGCATGGTCCACTGTATTGGACAAATGCATAATTCCCTCAGAATATAACACTGAAAAAATGACATGGATTTTTAACTTGTTTGAAAATAAAAACAGTTTTTAAAGTATTCATTGGGATTTGATAATTCATGCATGAAACCATAGACTGTAAAAAACATGGAAGTCATGTCGCTGGGCTCAAATTGAAGCTGCCACGAAAACTGCTCCCCCTGGTGGCTGACTGCAGTATAGGTCAACTCTCCATGTCCCCCATTCATCTGGATGGGCCCTAGTGAAACTTCAAAAAATTAATACACCCCGTACAAATATTTCTCCCATCCGTATGCTGTGGTGATATTAAAGTATTATTGGGCTGCGTGTTTTCCAAGTCCTCTTTTTTCTGAAAAGTTTCTTTTTTATAAGTTATTAGACTTTAAAAATAACCGCGGTTTACGGCAGCTTCACAATGATTGTGTACGGCGTATGCTGCGGAGTGTTGTGACCGTTTACGACAGCTGCGTCCGGATTATGGCCCAAATTCTCTACTGGCTGCACAATGGCGGCGCCCTGACGGGGGATATTCTGGCTTCAAATCCGTTACATGGTGGAAGGCGGAGCCACGCTATCCAGTTCTTATAATACATCCATGCATGAAATGGTTAATTAATATCGCACTTTTTAAAACAGAAGTTTGCCAAGTGCTTTGACAAGGAACAGTAAAGTGCAAAAATTACAGCACAAGGAAACAAAAACAGAAAGCTCAGTTCAAAGGCACTCTTACAGAAAGACACAAAAGGCAGAAAAGAAACTAGCAAGAAAAGTTAGGAGAAGAATCACTGACGCTTCAGGTGTCAGAGGCTTTGGGCCTTTTCCAAATGTCCTAGGAACCCAGAAAATACAGGAACCATGCAACATGAAATGAGACCACGAGGACTAAAATAAAAACTAAAATAACTCAATAAGAAAATAAAAGGTGATTGAGATCAAGAAACAGGACAGCAAATATAAAAAGAATTCATTATAATGACGATAAAATAATAATATAAGAAAAAACAATGATAAAAAAGAACAGACATGAACAAATAAAGCCTACAATGTTTTCTATGAGAAGATTAAAAGTGTAACAAAGGTGAATCATAGATTAGATAAAATCAGAGTTAAAAGTAAGTAACTGTATTAATATATTAACATACCATAGCAGATGAATAATTAAATGAAATTTGATGGACCTAAAAGTAGAGAGAGGTATAAAGATAAGAGCAATACTAACAGAGAAGGCTAAAACAATAGTAAAGGCAAAATAAGATGGAGATAAAATAAGAAAGAAAGACGGCACCACATAAAAGCAAGTCTGTAAAAGTGAGTTTTTAAAAGTGACTTAAAATAATCGACAGACTCTGCACGCCTTATCTCCTCTGGCAGGTCGTTAAAGTCGAGGAGCTCTGATGGAGAAAACCCAATAGTCTTTAGTTTTGAGCCTCGACTTTGGAATGACCAGGAGGCCTTTGCAAAAGATCTAAGGCCGCAGTTATACATACATATATATATATATATATATATATATATATATATATATATATATATATATATATATATATATATATATATATATATATATAAAACAACAGCAGCTATTTTCAAATATTTCCTCTTCTAACTGATATAGCTCCAAATGTTTGTGAACCTTTATGTCATCAAGTGATCAAATTGCTTTTTAAATCCTTAAATCCCACACACAAAAAAAATCTCTTCTTTTGTTTGTTTGCATTTTTTATGCCCCCTAAAAAAGCAAACAATGCTTTTTGTTGTTTTTAATTTACATATTAAATATCCCCAGATTATCTTAGCCCAACAGTTAAACTAGATGTTAAAGGGTTAACCCTTTAACTCCCAGCTCAACTGTTTGGCAAAGGGTCAATAAATTAATTAATATTTAATGTGTTCAAAAACATGTTATTGTTGCTGTGAATGTTTTAGGATATAGAATAAACTATAGACAAACCCAAATATCTGAAATTTTCTTTGTTTGTAATTTAAAGGTTTTAAAAGCTTAAAACTATTATTATTATTATTATTATCATTATTATTATTATTATTATCATTATTATCAACATTAATATGTTAAAGGTGCTATGAGGAGAATCCATTTCCAGCGACACAAAGACTCTGCTACCCATGAGCATGCGCGGCGACTGTCGTAAAGACGTGACCCAAGCCAAAGCGTGTGTTTGTTGTGATGCTAATAAATGCAGCTCGGTCCTTCCTCAGAACTCTGCATTGCTTTACAACTTCTTTTTTCAACAAATTACAGGATGCAAAGCGACGAGGTAATGTATCTCTTTCTAGTTACGTAGCGGTAGTTTTTGATGTGTGACAACAAGCAATTTTTGGAAAACTTAGTATCATAGTTTTGTAGCCGGCTATATATCGCTACTTACAGCCCGGTGCTCTAAGACGTGTCTGAATAATATAAATTTGCTCTAGTTTTAATTGTCTTGTTCCTGAAGTTGAGTATCCAGGCCAGTCCAGCCCTGTCCGACCCGACCGTGAAGCTAAGGAATAGCATTTATAGATAACCTATTTTGATGCTATGAAACTCATCTTACAGTGCATATTTCCATCAGGCATATATCTAAAAGTGAGACTTTTTTGTAATTACTTAGAAACTCCTCACAGTCTCTTTAACTCTCCAAACCTTTAGGTTCCACACCAAGAAAATATCTGGTTATTGGTTTGTTTGTTTTGTCTGTTTTTTGAAATGTTAATCGCATCAAACAATGATAATTTGCTGTTTTTTAAATCATTAAATATACATGTTTTTACTGATGACCCCTGCCAACCAGTTGAGCTGGAGGTTAAAGGGTTAACATGAGTGTTGATGTGGCTTCTCATGTTTCTGCAGACAGCCTCTAGTGGACACTCAAAGTACTGCAGCCTGTTCTTCACTCCTGCTTTGGCTTCAGTTTCATCGCTGAAGGTTTGATTCCAGTCCATAAAGGCCTTGTAATGTCGCGCGCAGACCCCCCCGCGGACCCCGTAACCTCGCGCTCAAACCCTCCACCATGCAAATGAATCGCGTAGGTTTGGGCGAGATAGCAGCCGCGCTCTAAGCTATGCAAAAATATTCACAACTCCAAGAGAAAATAATAAGATATGAAAAGTAGGAGAAGAAATTATTATATTTTTGCTTTGCTGGCTGTATATTTAGGCCGTCTGGAGTGTGCAGGGGATTTGTTACCGTCTATCACCTTTCCCCCCCCTCCCCTCCGCAGCATCATCTCCCTCTAATTAAAGTGTTTGTTGTCACCCTCAGATCCGCGGTGTGAAATCAAGTTAGCAGTTTATGTAAGAGCCGTGGTGGAAATCAAACACTTTGTTATTCAGGGAGACAGCGACTTCAATCACTGGGAGCTGGGATATATGTTCCCATTGTTGACTCTGCTATCTGCATGCTAAGCCAATTTTCTACTTAAGTCTCCCAGCTTTTAAAAAATGTTATTTGGTTCCCTATGTGGTCTTAATTCTTACCCCTCGCTGATAAGCAGCGCCGCGGCAGGCCGTGAAAATATAGGCCCAATTATGGAGGACTTAAATCGTTCTGAGGAGAATGGAAAAAATAAATTTAATGAAAGGAGTCAACGAGGAGATGCTCTGCTTCGTGTTTCAGGAGTCGACCCCCCTCTCGTCTAAAACCCTTAACCCTGATTTTCCTGAATGTGTCGTCCAGCTGCTTGAACACTTTTACTGAAGGAGCATCGAGACATGAGGAGGAAAAAATAACATTTAAATCAATAATTTACTCCCTGCTAGTGTTTATTCTCACAGCACTTCTTAGTTTAGTTTTAGCCTTATGCCTAAAATATCTTTTATTCTAATAATAATAAAGTCATTACGAGTGTCCTGATACAATGTTTTCACCTCTGATGCGATATCAGCAGGAATCAAACAGACTTTTATTTCTTATTTTGTACAATATTGTAGTATGGACTTGGGCGGAACAATTAACTGCAAATTAAATTAAATCGCAATATGGCTTGTTGCAATTTTCAAATCGCAGAAGGTTCAATATTTTTAGACCAAAATGTGTTGAACATTTTGGCATGGTGATGTAGTTTTTAGCAATTTCATGCCTATTTTTTTTTACCTCTACTCATACACCTTTTTCCCACTTTTGGACCATTTTTACCATTTTTAACCCTGTTTTTACAACTTTATCCCTATTTTGCCCCCATCCATCTTTTCTTGCCTCTGTCAGAACCATTTTTGGAATTTTTACATGGTTTTTGAAATTTAATTTCAAATTCCATTCCCAATGTTGCTGCCATAATCAATTTTCCATAGCCACTTTTGGATTTTTTTTGCCAATTTTTGCACATATTTATTAAAGGAGACATATCATGCTGGTGCATGATTTAATACTTAACTATAATATAATAAATTTGAAAACAGGACCTTACACCCTTCTAAATTTTCAAAAAATGAGATATTGTATTTTTTCTGATACCCTAGAACAAGATTTGATGCCTCTGAAAATAGATCATTGCGAGATGTCCGCGAGATTTCAAACGTCGTGACGTCACGAGGTACCTTTCTTTTTATTGGAGTAATCTGATAAAACACTTCCTCCTCTGTGATGTCCATTAGCCACAAAACCGTCACCGAGGAACACATCCAGCAACAGGGGTATATAGTTCCCTAGCTCACATTCACTCATTACCTGCTCTGGCCTGTAGGGGGACTCAATACGCTGCTTTGAGCCTGCCGGAAAATACAGTAGAAGAAGAAGGACAAGCTGGCTCAGCCCCCGATAGAACTGACCAATCAGAGCACAAAGGGCTGTGACGTTGCAAGGTAACTTTAGGTCAGCCTGAGATCCTAAAATGAAGATTTTGAGAACGCTATCGTGGGGCAATGAAGGAACTAAATGACTTGTACTGAGGGCAGAAATGCTTTACAGGCATCCTAGTCCGGCATAGTGAAAAGGAGAAACAAGCATGATATGTCTCCTTCAACCTTTTTCCGCTTTCTTACCATTTTTACCCAGTTTTTACAATTTCATACCTATTTTGCTTCTGTTCTTCACTTCTCCACTTTTTCTCAAAGCTTTTGTCCTTAGATTAATTTAATGTCATATTGGTTTTACTATAAAACGATCTACTGCTTATGTTTGTTTAAGAATACATAAGATGAGGAACATTAAAACAATTGCAGAGTAAATTGCAATATTGGGGGAAAAAATCGCAATTAGATTATTTTCTCAAATCATTCAGCCCTATAGTATGTACTGTAAGAAAAGTCTTGATCAGGTGAGATTAGAGAACAGAGAACAGTAGTCAGCAATAGTATGTGTGACGGCGTATTAGGGCCACTCAAAAAAACAAAACAAAAAAACAGCACATCAAGAATAAACATCACACGCACAATACAGTATTTAGAATGAGGAGAAGTAGGAAAGTTTAAGGTGGTGGAAATACAGAGGAAAAATACAGAACGTAACGGTAAAATGTCAAACTTGTCAGTGGATGACACTAATAATACCACAGGTATAGGACAGACTTAACACCACCTTCGCCGTTACGTATCGTTAACGGAAAAACAACAACAGACAATTTTACAACTTATTACACACTATTACGTGTTGAAAAGAGAAAGATAACAAGTTGTGGCTCTTATATTTGTTTTCGTGTGCTGCTCCGGTTGTTGAAGCTTTGCTCTCAGCCATTTTAAATTCAGGCACTTTACATTGTGGGTAACAGTAGGCGAAGCAGACTGGTCCGATGCATACTTTGTGATTGTTTTTCCTGAATCAGTACGTCACCTGGGTATTTTCTGCATACTGCAACTTCGTTTTTGTTCGCATACTGTATACTACACACTACATTTTGGGCAAATCGGTACACACTGCTAGTATAGTAGGCAAATTCAAAAACGGCCTTAGTCTCAGCATCTTTGTGAATACGTTTGAAGAGGAAACTCTTAGTTAGGAACTTTTGGTGTCACTTAGAGTCCTCCTAGTGGTAAGATAAAATACTTTGTGAATACGGTAGAGCATGACATGGCGGATTTTCGCTCCTGTCCCGTACCGTCCTGGCCCAATCCCGGCTGGAGTAAAAAAAAGGAATCCTGTCCTGTCCCACTCCCATCCCGCTCCCACTCAAAATTACTCCCACTCCTGTCCCGTTCCCATTTGAATAAAACCAAACATGTTGAAAAAATGTTGCATTTTTTATTTTAGGTAAAAGTGCAGTGCATATTAAAGGCATTACCTTTAAGTTTCACATGCCTGACATTCGGTTGGTGTAAACAATAGCTGTGTTCGTAATTGTCCACTCATTCACTCACTCACTATCCCCTATGTAGTGTAAATGATATAGTGGACTATATAGGGAATGACCAAACGACATTTTGGACACTACAACGCGCCAAAATTCACGTAAACAAACCGGGCACTAGGATAAGAGGATAAGTCGCAAATTTTGAAGCTGTTTACAGCCGCTAAAAGACGTTAAAGAGCTTCGCTACGAACGTGTTATAGATACTTTAATGTTTTTTTACATTTATGAATGAAAGCAGCGCCTAACGGCGTTTCTTCTCTTCTTCTTCTATGGAAAAACACAACCGCATTGCATTGTGGTATACCGGAGTACAGTATAGGGTACATCGTATGTACACTTACTTTTGCTGTGCATTGTGGGTGTTTTGTAGTGCACTATATAGTGGATGAAATTAACTGCTGAGAATTCAAACAACACTACAAAATGGCGAAAACACTATATAGTGCACTATATCCGAGATAGTGAGCGATTTCGAACACGGCTAGTATGTGTCGCCTGCAGCCGCTCCGAGTCGCTTTTCACTTCCGGTGGTGACAGGAAGTCAACCCACTTTTGTAGTTTTTTTGTGTTGCTAGCCCGGTCAAGTGTTGGCTCTCACTGAGAGATGACTACAAAAATGGACGCAACTGCTCATCTGGTTGTTTAACACGACTGAAAATGATCATCTATTAACGTTGTTCCCGCTCCTGTTGTTTTCCTTTCCCGTCCTGTCCCGATCACGGGACTAATTAAAAAATGACCCCCATCCCGTGGGATTCCAGCGGGAATCACGTGACCCATGGGAAAAAATGTCATCCTCTAGAATACAGGCCCAGTTATTTGGTATTTTACAGTAGTTTTTAAGAGGAAACTCTTAGATAGGTATTGTTAGTGTCACTTAGGAGTCCTCCGAGTGGTAAGATAAAATGCTTCATGAATACGGGCCCAGTTTTTTGGGGGTTTCACGCCGTTTCGAACTAAAACAAACTTTCCAAAAGAGCGAAGCAGAGTTTGTTTGGTCTGGATTAGAGGCCTCGTTTTGTTCCTCTGAAGCTTTATCTTCACAACACCACCTCCTGCCAAACCAAACAGCGCAGCAGCTCCATCTTTGATTGATTTTACCCAGGATGCACTGCACTCAGCTGTATTACTTTGTCCTCCATGACGCTCCGGCTGTGTTTGCTAGGAGACCTGTGATGAAACTCTGAACCCTGCACCGATACCAGGCGGGTGAGGGGGAATAAGCCGGTGACGGTCCGAGGCTCGGGCCCCCGCCCGGCCGCAGACAGGTGAGGCCTGATGTGGAGGCCTGGCGGAGATCGAACCCTGACGCTGCCCCACCGCACCGCCCCGAGGGGGGAGCAGGATCTGGTCCAGAGGGATAACAGCAGAGGAACAGAATCCAATTCCTTATCCAGCTTGCCAACAGATTTAATTCCATTTTTGGCAGCAAGAGAGCCGAGGACTGCTGCGGCTGCACCGCCTGCAGTCTCACCACGCTCAGTGAGGGAAGGAAGGAAGGAAGGAGGGAAGGAAGGAAGGAGGGAAAGAAAATTTAATCCAGAAAAATACGAACACTTGCAGTCAGCTGCGGTTTTATGGACACATCAGTGAAGCTTTGCCAAGTGAGATTCATCCATCCATCATCTATACTGCTTATACTTAATTAAGGTTGCAAGCCAATCGCAAGGCCACATAGAGAGACAGCCCCAGACCTTTTTAAACCCTCCGCTTGAAATTAACATCCTCATAAAGAAAAGAGTGAATCTCTGCAACCACAAGGTCTATTTGAATTAATTTGGTGTCATATTAAAAGCAACACTTGAGAGTGGGGATGTAACGGTATAAAAACATCATATCACGGTTATTGTGCCCAAAATTACCACAGTTACCATTATCATCGCGGTATTGTATAGTTTTTTTGGTATATTTTTTATTTTATTTGATGTAAATGAATAAATCAAATCAGAGCGTTTCCACAGGAGAGGGAAAAAGGGTTGCTTCTGATCCTCTGCACTTTATTTTATTGTTTTTTTTGTGTTTTCAAGACAGAAAAAGATAAACAAATGTACAATGTGCAAAAATGTCATACATGCTTTAATTCTGGAAATAAAGATAATAATAATGAATCTAAATACAAACACAAAAACCCAATAAAATGGAATAAAAGAACAGAATGTCATGTTTCAGTTCTTTCGGTCATTCTATCCTTTATGGGTTTTTATCAGGGAGGTCAAACATATTCAATTTTACAACAGACAAAATGCGTCATCCTTCTATGTCTCAACTATGGATGTAACCGAATAAAAATTTCATATCACGGTATTGTTGCAGTGTGCTCAAAATGTTCAAAAAGTACTTTAACACAGTCTTGAAATCATTTAACCCCTTTAGTATTATAATTTTAACTGTTCTTTTGTCTTTTTTTTTGTCAATAACTGAGTCAAAAAATGTCCTATAAATACATTTGTTTAAACTTTTTTTCATGACAAATAAAAGGAAACAATTCTGGCAAGTATTTGTCATCAATGTTTTTTGTTATAAATATTTAAACTGTGTGTAATTACAAGAAAAGAAAAAAACAGATTTGAACTTCAAACATGTTTCTCTTCATAAACAATTGTTAATGCACATGTTCAAAGTTTTGAGATGACCAAAAACAAATTTAATCTATTTTACAAACACTCACACATTTTAGTTTACCTGCAGCATTAGTGTCCATGTTACAACTCATTATATTAGACCATGTCCAGGACTTTTTATTTATTTATTTTTGTCCCTCTCCTCTCCTCTGGTCTCCCCTTTCCATGGCAGATCTCCTCCACATTTCCTTCTTTAATATTGCCAAATTACGATTGATTAAATCACTAAAACACAAACTATGACGGAAAAAGACAATCTACTACGAAATACGGCGAATAAACGGTGAAATAAGGCCAAGAACTCACTCCAGATCGATACTAATGCTGTTATTTACAACCATTATACATTTTTTACACAGAAAATCCTGATAAACCTCCTATAATTCACTCAGGTATGGCTCTCTGAATCCTCTCTCTCTCTCTCTGCTCGTTTACTCGAGGAGTTACAGCAGTTTTAATCACACACATTTTTGTTTTCACCACAGCTTGGTGTTTTAGACAGGGTGACTGTCGTCAATCAGTTTCCACTCCACATCCTTTAAAATCCAAACTTAGACCAGACTTTAGACTTTGTCTGTTTAGAGTGTGAAAACCTGTAAGAGTCTGAGAGAGGCTCCAGCTGCTGAGGCCAGATATTACGAACTGCTCCTCCGTCTGTGAGAGACGGCTGCTTCACCGAGGAGCAGACACACATAGTTCAGGCTTTTCCAGTCAAAGAGCAGCATCACCGTGAGTTACTGACTCAGTGTGGTGATCAAATGCTGTTAACGATCATTTTAAAAGGACATGGTGATGATGACTGTGGGAAATTTTACAGCGGTTTACCATTTTACCTGGAAACGGTACATCCCTACTTGAGAGATTTGTCCAGATGTGAATTATCAGTATATGTGTTACTGGGACAGAGTAAATGAAGATAGAAGTCAGAATCATTTGAACATTTCATCTTCGCCTAAAAGACAAAAAATCTTTTAATTGTGAATATCTCTTGGAAATGATGCAGGAGTTGCTGTAAAAGTCTAAAATGAATCATAAAATATTTTTACTTCATCTCTGCAATGGACTATTGTTATAAAGTGATGCAGAGCAAAATTAGAGAGGTTTTAAAACAACATGGTTAGGCGTTGGATTTTGAAAAACAGTTCACTTTTTCTTACGTTTTTGTTGGAGAATGAGCAAGCATTCATGAAATCGGGTGCTCTGGGGCTGCAGAGGTAAAAACTCTCAATGGCCTCTCTACACTGTATTTAAAGGAGACATATCATGCTGATGCATGATTTAATACTTACATATAATATAATAAATTTGAAAACAAGACCTTACACCCCCTTAATTTTCAAAAAATGAGATATTGTATTTTTTCTGATATCCTAGAACGAGATTTGATGCCTCTGAAAATAGGTCATTGCGAGATGTCCGCGAGATTTCAAACGTCGTGACATCACGAGGTACCTTTCTTTTTATTGGAGTAATCTGATAAAACACTTCCTCCTCTGTGATGTCCGTTAGCCCCAAACCCTCACCGAGGAACACATCCAGCAGCAGGGGTATAAAACTCCCTAGCTCACACTCACTCATTACCAGCTCTGGCCTGTAGGGGGACTCAATACACGGTCGCTGCTTTGAGCCTGCCGGAAATTCAGTAGAAGAAGAAGGACAGGCTGGCTCTACCCTCGATAGAACTGACCAATCAGAGCACAAAGGGCTGTGACGTTGCGAGGTAACTTTAGGTCATCCTTGAGACCAAGCGTTTCAACAAGCACTTGATAATGGCCTGAAATGAGGATTTTGAGAACGCTATTGTGGGGCAATGAAGGAACTAAATGACTTGTACTGAGGGCAGAAATGCTTTACAGGCATCCTAGTCTGGCATAGTGAATGAGACTGGGATCCACATTCAAGATTTCCTGCTGCTTAACAGAAGGTTTTTTCTTGCCGCCATGATGGAGGGATCCATGATTGGCTATATGGATTCATGTTGGGTGTTGGATGTATATATTTGTATATATATGTATATGTGTATTCTATATGTATATATGTATCTATGCATATATGTGTATCCATAAATGAAGAGCTTTATGCTCTATTGTAAAGTGTCTTGAGATAACACTTGTTATGAATTGGCGCTATACAAATAAAGATTGATTGATTGATTGATTGATTGATTGACAATATTGCCAATTGTTGCAATCTTTAGTTAGCTTTTTTAACACCAGTGAAAAAGATGAACAATGATGGTGCCTACAGACTATATCAGGAAAAATAGGACTGCATTTAAAAGTGGCTTATTAACACAGACTAAAATTAAGCATTTAAATTTGGAATAAAAATAGATTTTTGAAAAAAAAATCTATTTTAAAAATTGGCAAACAAAAAATCCTGTTACTCTGGTGCATAGGTTTTTTCTCCCACCCCTATTATTTATGATGGCTTTTAATACAAAGTAGCACGGTGACACTTTTACTTTATTTTATTGCATTCTGTTGCTTTTATTGTTTTCAGTTATTCTTTTTTATTTACTATTCACTACCTTACTTCATTGAAGGGAGTCTAGAATTATGTAAGACCTCTATAAATGAATAAAAATGCATAACAACTTGTTAATATGTAGAAAAAAAGGAGACTAAGTACTAAATATTGAGAAAATGGGGACGGGACTAGATAAGCTCTGCTTCTCCCGTCTACCCTTTCGGACATGAACATTTGATCAACTATTGACAATGTGTGATGCTGAACAACTGTGTTGACGTGACCGAAATAAAATAAATTAAATGAAATGAAATGAAATGAAAGGGTTGTTGTAAAGGGCTTGTTAGAGCCCAATGTGTTATAATCAGTGTTGGGGAAGTTACTTTTAAAAAGTAGTGTTTGCTCGTTACTCGTTACATCTGAAAAAAGTAACTCTTTACTTTACTTAGTTACCCTCTATGAAGAGTAACTTCTCAAGTTACTTTTCCGTTACTTTTACATTGCTTGATCAAAGACAGAACCCCATATCTATTCCTAAAGGTGAAGGCCTACAAAAAGTTCTACTACAGAGAACATAACAGTTTTTTGTGCTCTTTATTTTACAAAATGTCACACACCCTGTGGAATGAGAGCTCCTGTCCAGTGTTTCCACATTTTGCTTCTGAAATAAGAAACCTGGTCAACAAAAATAAGCCCAAAATAAACAACCTCCAGCTATTTCCTTTCCTAATGTGATATATTACTTTTTAAAAAGAGAAGTCTACACAAAGTGTGTTAATTTTTGTCGACAATGCATTTCAATATCACAGGGCTAAGTATCTATTCAAGAAAAGACCATCGCTTATAACAAGCAGACCTGGCAACTTTGGCTCTGGAGCATGCGCCATGTGCGTGAGTGTGTTTGGGGGCGTGCATATAACCAGGAAACGAGGAAGTGGATAAACTGCCTACCGCAGTCGTGTTTTCCTTTATGTTAGGAGCTGGAAGATAATCAGGGGGATACACACAGACTTAAGAGCCCCAAGAAGCAACTTCACGTCTAGAAACAAGCTCAAAAACCGCAACCTGCGGCCATGACTCACGAGATTTTCAGCCTTTAGACGCTTATAACGAGTGGACTTGGCAACGCTGCTTGTGTCTGTGCGAGCAGCTGAGAAGGCAGCTTCAGTGTCAGATCTGTCCGAGGAAAATGTAACGTCGCGCTGCATTAAAAAAAGAGCTACGTTTCGTTACCAAATTTTCAACAGTAGCGCGTTACTTCACTTTTTACCCGAAAAAGTAGTTTCGTTACTGTAACACGTTACTTTCTAACACATTACACACAACACTGCCTTCAGACTATATCAGGAAAAATAGGACTGCATTTAAAAGTGGCTTTTTAACACAGACTAAAACTAAGCATTTAAATTTGGAATAAAAATAGATTTTTGAAAAAAAAAATCTATTTAAAAATTGGCAAACAAAAAATCCTGTTACTCTGGTGCATAGGTTTTTTCTCCCACCCCTATTATTTATGATGGCTTTTAATACAAAGTAGCACGGTGAAACTTTTACTTTATTTTATTGCATTCTGTTACTTTTATTGTTTTCAGTTATTCTTTTTATTTACTATTCACTACCTTACTTCATTGAAGGGTTGTTGTAAAGGGCTTGTTAGAGCCCAATGTGTTATAATGACCCAAAATGTTTCAAAAAATGTAATAAAACCCCAAATTTAATAACTGTCCATTTATGTAACAACATTCTGAGGCCAGAAAGTAATAAGTTTTGCCCAAAATGTAATAATTACACTTTGGGTCAGTTATCACATTATGCCCCATTATGTTATAAAGTTATTAAATTTTTAGGTTGTTACATTTTTTTTTAATTATGTTTCAGGCTCAACACTTTTGCTACATTATTGACCAATCATTACATTTCAGGTTTTATTACATTATGTCCCATAACATTATAAAGTTATTACATTTTGGGGTTGTTGCTTTTTTTTATTACGTTTCGGGCTCAACACTTTTATTACATTATTGACCAATCATTACGTTTCAGGCTTTATTTAATTGTTTTAAAAAACATTTCGGGCTCTAACAGGGTTGTATAAATAAAGAACATTTACATTTACAAAATTTTTTATCTTTTTCATGATACTTTAAATTTTAAGATGTATAAATGTGTTGATTTATTGGGCATCAACCTGAAAATTTTTCTTTTAGATTTTTAAA
Source organism: Scarus forsteni (assembly GCA_036419115.1). Lineage (NCBI taxonomy): Eukaryota > Metazoa > Chordata > Actinopteri > Labriformes > Labridae > Scarus > Scarus forsteni. Next base: position 431,545 of record JAZDUH010000188.1, read on the forward strand.
TATTTGATCTCTTGGTGCTGGAGTTTGATCTGTGGACACGTGACTGTTCTCACACTGAGGCTGCAGAAGCAATGATGCAAAAGAGCAAAACAAAAGGCAAAAAGAAAAAAAACTTTAAAAGAAGTGAAAACAGAGGGAAGAGCAGAGGGAGACCCCCCCTCACAGCAGCAGTTCCAGTCGACTCGGCCTGTGAGAGCGAGCGCTGAGGCGAGCAGATTGGACGGGAGGAGCTGAGGCCGCCGAGCATGAAAGAGGATAGAAGAAGAAGAAGAAGAAGACAAGAGAAGAAGAAGAAGAAAGGAGGGAGGAAAACAAGAGGGGAGGGTCAGGCTTCAAACAGCAGCCCCCTCCCCATCACTTAAGAGACATTTGAGGGGGGGGGTCAAATTATTAACACTCCTACGGCCACTTTAAAGACGACAAAGAGAGAGGAGGGGGCACTGATGTTTCACCCCGTCGCTCGCCCTCCACTTTAATTAGTCACTAAATTAACCCCCCCACTCCTCACACACACACACACACATACACACACACACACACACACACACACTGTAATTACCAACTGTTGACTTTAACTGTTAATTTTAAAAATGAAACTAAAAATCACAGACTGGTCAGCCTGTCGTTACCACTCTGGACGGGCCTTCGGTTTTTATTTTGTCTTTTCTTTTTATTTAACTTTTCCTAGATACAACTAGAAAGCGCTCTCCGCCTCTGCCAGCGCCACACTCCTCTCCCATATTGTGATTTCACCTTAAATATTAGTCCTCCCTTTATTTCATGTAAATATTTAGATTCCTTGACCATGAAAACATACCATTAGCAACTGGATTCATAATGATATCTATTTTAGTTCAGTAGTTGTTCATGAAAATCACATTTTTCGTCATGGCGGTTTTCTTCTGGATCTAGCTCCAAAGTTTTTGAAGATACAACAAACTCGATTGAACACTCCAGATTCCACAGTATCTTGGCGATATTTTGGCGTTTGTTGCAAGTCTATGTCTTTATTTGTTCCCTTGCTATGACGAAAATTCCAAGGATATCTAAATTTTTCTTGTTCTGGATCAGAGAATCCAGAATTTTGCCAGGATCCAGATCAGTCTGTGATATCTTGTAGAACCTGTTGGAAACTTGTCCTGATTTTTTTTCCAAATATCCTGTCTATTTTTGGTGGAGTAATATGCACAATTGCTGAAAATGGTCCTATCTCGCAAAGTTAAAGAATCCTTTAAAACATTCCTGGATCTAGACAGTGATCCGGTTTACTCCCAAAATCTAATCATCTGTTCATTATCCAAATCTGGACATTTCCTGAAAATTTCATCGAAATCTGTCCATAACTTTTTGAGTTATCTTACTAACAGAAAAACAAACAGACAGACACTGGTGATAAAATAACCTCCTTGGTGGAGGTAATAATCACCACATTTTAAGTTGATGTTCTTGAAACAAACTTAACTGTGAAGGTTTAGACTTATCTATCTTATCCAGCTTAAATAATAAAAATAATTCTGTATCCACTTTAAAAACAAAAGTTTACAAAGTACTTTAAAGGAATAGTGAAAAGGCAATTTTCTCCGCCTACAAGAAATCCCATCAAAAAATAACACCGTTCACACCGGATGTGAATTCGCAAAGACGCGCGTCTAAATTAAATACAAAGTCAATGCAAAGACGGGTTTGGACGCAGATTCGCCTCGGGCGGCACGTTGGACGCGTTTGGCGCGGCGTGTCTGGAGCGTCTGGCGCGTTTGGGGCATCAAACGCCTCTATACTCAAGTTGAAAATATTGAACTTTCGACACAAATTCTCGTGACGCTGTGCCGCCGCAGCCAATGAGCGATGACATTCCCCCCCACCGACGTCATTGATTTGATGACGTGTGACGCTTCGGCGCCACCTGCTCCTGCTCAAACCACTCTGAAAGATGGAGGAGAGGTTGATCTGCGCTGTTTGCCATCATCCGGAGCTAAACTACTCGGCGTGTGTGCTCTACAGAGACCGGAACAAAAAGGAGCAGGCTTGGGTGAAAGTCTCTGAGGAGACAGGTTTTGAAGGTAAGTTCTGTAAATATCCGTTTCCAGCTGGATTTGCCTGCACGGGTCATCACTGAGTCCGACAAGCTCCGGCTCTCTACTGCGCCTGCGCAAGGAAGTGCATCGCCCCTCAGTTTGTCAAAATGGTCGAGTGTACAGCCTCGGGCGTTATGCACGGCGTGTCACAGGTGTACGGGGCGTTTAAATTCTTCAATACGCGTCCGGTGTGATCGGACCTTAAGAGTACGATAGAAGAAGTTTGAAGAAGAAGTTTGTCTGGAACTAACCGACTCACGTCACGTATTCTTCCACAGCTGAAGAAATACATTTTCTTTTAACTTCTTTTTTAGCTTTTGGTAACACAAATCCATCTCTCAGCTCATATTTACAGTCAGACACTATGACGAGCTTTTGCACTCTATCTGGTAGTGTTTTATTATTCGCTTTAAACATGATTTGCATTGTTCTATAATAAACCAAGTCTATAATCTTCAAAACATGAAAATTTAAGTATAATGGATTAGTTTGATCTAGGGATGTAACTGTTATCGGTAAAATGGTAAACACGGTAAAATTTCCCACAGTAATCATTACAGTGTCCTATTAAAATGACCGTTAAACTGTGTTTGATCACCACACTGTGTCAGTAACTCACGGTGATGCTGCTCTTTGACTGGAAAAGCCTGAACTATGTGTGTCTGCTCCTCGGTGAAGCAGCCGTCTCTCACAGACGGAGGAGCAGTTTGTAATGTTTGGCCTCTGAAAGTCCAGCAGCTGGAGCCTCTCTCAGACTCTTACAGGTTTTACCACTCGAAACGGTTAAAGTCTAAAGTCTGGTCGAAGTTTGGATTTTAAAGGATGTGGAGGGGAAACTGATTGACGACAGTCACCCTGTCTAAAACACCAAGCTGTGGTGAAAAACAAAAATGTGTGTGATTAAAACTGCTGTAACTCCTCGAGTAAACGAGCAGAGAGAGAGAGAGGATTCAGAGAGCCATACCTGAGTGAATTATAGGAGGTTTATCAGGATTTACTGTGTAAATAATGTATAAAGGTTGTAAATATCATTCTGGAGTGAGTTCTTGACTTTCTGTCACCGTTTATTCGCCGTATTTTGTAGTAGATCGTCTTTATGTCATAGTTCATGTTTTATGGATTTAATCAATTGTAACTTGGAAATATTAAAGAAGGAGATGTGGAGGAGATTTGCCATGGAAAGAGGAGACCAGAGGAGAGTCATGAAGGGGGATAACTGCTTCAGGGACTATTGTTAGTGAAACAGAAAATAAATAAAAAGGCCTGGACATGGTCTAATATAACGAGCTGTAACATGGACATTAATGCTGCAGGCAAACTAAAATATGCAAGTGTTTGTAAAATAGGTTACATTTATTTTTGGCCATCTCAAAACTTTGAACATGTTCATTTACAATTGTTTATATAGAGAATCCTGTTTAAAGTTTTTTTTCTTTTAATTACACATTTTGTTATACATTTATAACAAAATAATGACAAATACTTGCCAGAATTGTTTATTGATAGGACATTTCCTGACCCAGTTATTGACAAAAAAGACAAAAGAACTGTATGATTATAATATTAAAGAGGTTTAACGATTTCAAGACTGTGTTCAAGTACTTTTTGAACTTTTTGAGCACACTGCAACAATACCGCAATAATAGATTTGGTCACAATAACCGTGATGTGAAATTTTCCTACTGTTACATCCCTAGTATAATCATACTATCCAGCTTTGTTTATGTTGCGTATGGCCCGTTTTTGTTGTATATTTCTCCAAACTCCAGCAAAACTGCGACATGTTCCCTTAAACGGCGGAGAAGAGAGCCTCATTATTCTGTGCTTTTGTCCAGATGCCGTCGCTCTTCTCCTAAATTGATTCAGTTAAACGCAGATCTCATCTAGATTGGCTCTCAGAACTTAATTCTTTGTTTTATAATTTGCTCTTAATCGCCTTCTCTCCCTGCTAATGATAAGACTGAGCTGTAAAGCCCCTCGCTGTGAGCCCCTAAAGCTCTTAGACAAATACGATTAGAGAATATCCCGTGTTACATTTGTGAAGAAGACGACACCATCGGATCAGCCGCAGAGAAAAACCTTCACTCTGAAGGTCCACCCACGTCCTCCTGGACCAGAACTGAGCCCAGAGGAGAGAAAGCAGACCAAAAAACTTTATAAAGATGCAGGACTGCTCCTTTAATATTTATTTTTCTTCAGTTTAGAGCCTTACAAGTGAAAAATGATTCACCTTCATGCAGCTGATGTTTCAAACGTTTAAAATTAGGGTTGCATAGGGGTGTCCCGATTTGTATCTTAACTGTCCCGTCACATCTGATGTCGGATTAAAGCCGTTTGTCATGATGGAAACTTAACCTGATGGCATCTGGATGGTGATGCACATCTTACAAGTCAACAATAAACAGCCTTAACATCTGATACTGAGTATATGGCTTCTCTCTTTTCATTAGATTCAAAGAAAAGAGGAAGAAAAAAAGATAAATGTTTGTCACTCAGGATTTACCTGTGATTTTCCATATTTCTCTGTTTTAGGCTTTATTTTTAACGTGATCTAAAAAGATGGAGTACATTATTGCAAGGAGGATGAGGCGGAGACACCGGGAGAGTATACAGCATATCACTAAAGGCTCTGCTATTTGGTGATGACAAACCAGGAGTGCAGGTGGATCACAAGTATTATGAATGGATAAGCTAGCTGCTGTGTAACTGTCTCTTAATTTTGGACTCCTAATAATGACAAAGGAACAGATTACATCTGTTCTGGGAGCTGGCCCACACGGTGACGCGCTTCGTGACCTCCGATGCGCCCCGCTGTCCGATCCGTTCTCCCGGTTGCTGAAGTGACAGCAGCTCTGACCGTCTCCGCTACCGGGTCTTTCCAGCACACTGTTTCTGCTGTGGCGGGGATCATTCATGCGCCTCTGCCGCAGCGCAATTAAAGGCAAGGAGAGGCGTTCATTTGACAACACTCGGCTGTGTTAAACCCACTCACACCTTTTCTCCTCCCTCTCTGGCACTTGCTCAGAGGAGCAGGGACGGAGGCGTGGATGCGCCTCTCTGCGCCTGCAGGAAACTTGCAAAGAGCGCTGGACACACCCTGTTGGCACCTGGTCTACGAAATTAGGGCCCTATAAGTTTTTGGCTAAGGACAGAAATATTGTCACAAGTCCAGTTTTAATTTAGCTGCACAAAACTGCTGCTTTCTTTTTTAATGTGGCAAAACCACTTTGATTTTCAGTTTTTTTTTTTTTCTTAAGTTTTACATTCAGTGAGTCCAAATCAGACCGAAGCATGTCACAGTCAAAGATGACATGGTGGACTGTCTGATTGTTTGTTTTATTTGACAACAGATATAAAAATCTCACTGCTGATGAATTTAAAGACTCTGAATGTTAAAGCTGCAGAATTAAACTGGAGTTCTCCTGTCGTAAACAGTTTGTCCTGAAGACGACAGAAATGCATCTGTAAGTTTAAAGGATTATTCTGCTGTTTTTCTTTTAGACTCCCTCAGAGTTCATCAGTAAATCACCCGCAGTGGATCTGCTGCTGTTAAAACATCGGTGTTTGTTTACACCCCGATGCTTTAATCCGGGTTTCTTGTGTTGCGGCGGCCTGTCAGTCAGAGCGGTGACAGCAGCACCGAAGGGCGCCTCAAACAGCCGGCAACCAAAACACATGCACAAACTCGTCTGCTGAAATAAAGTCGACCACAAACAAACGTGTGATCCTTCTGAGTGGGAATCAATTAGCTGAACAGCCTGGGAGTGATCGGATAATGGGGAAAACATCAGTGAAGAAGAAAATCTGTGTTTGATCAGGCTGAAATGTGACTCAAACTGTGACGTCAGAATAATAATAATAAAAAATAACCTGATGAGGTCAGACAGTGCAGGCTGCCCTCACGGCTTTACTAACTTTTTTTTTTTCTTTTTTTGTTACTTCGTGAGCATTGCCACTTCCTGAGCTCTGAAAGTTTATGGGTGTCAATAAGAGGTGAAACTGCTCATATCAAAAATAATTTTTACAAAAATCATCAAGAAGATGGAGAAGATAACAGCAAAACAACATCTGAAACTAAACTTCTTCATGACTCTGTGGTCAAGTGTTGTTTACTTCCGTCTGAGTAACGGGGAATTACGCCCTCCCATTTTCACTGAAACCGGTTTGAACGTCAGCTGGTTCGATAGAGAGCACAAAGGTTATTAGGATCCAGAACCAGAGCCTTGGCAGTGTGAAAACTCTCAATCTGTGTCCAGTATTTTCTGCAGCCTCACCTCATATGCTCATTGTTTTATTGTAATGACATCAACGACCGACCCAGCAGGTGAAGTGTAGGGCCCTGTAAAATCTGGGATCACGGAATTGCGAACGAAATCACAAAAATCTGATTTATTGCTCAAATCCGATTTTATTGTTTGTCTGTTCAGATCACTCCTGTAAATGCGGCCTGACTGCAGACTGTGATGTGAACAGCTCAGGCTTCAGAAGTGACGCACATGCTCAGTTTAACATTCATGACATCACGCACAGCACAGTGTGATGAGGGGCAACAAACACAGAGCAACACTGAGCTTTACTATGCTGGAGAAGTTTGTTCCCATAACACAGAACCTGATGTTACAGCAGCTCACCTTGAGTGAGCTCTTATTAAAGTAATTACAGGTATATTTTATTTCTTATAAACCTTCAGGCGGACGCTCTTTCCTGCCGATGACAGATCGCTGCTGCAGAGCCAAACATCTCAGAGCCATAAAGTGCTGAACAGGTTAATAAAGAGGAGAAAACTTAGTTTAATCATCTGTTCTGATGTTTCTTAGTTTGTCTGAGAGCAGATCAGACAGGAGCAGACTGTTCTCTGACTGACGCTGTGTAGTGGAAACATACACCAGCAAATAAATGTGCACAGATGAGATGGACAGCGGTGGATCATCAGTGTCTCTGCGTCCTGTAAACTGTTATTTAAGCCTGATTAATCCATTCAGAAAGTCGGTGCAGAGTTAATAAACTAAGTTAATCAGATATAATAATACAAATGTGTGATTCATTCACGTTTATCATTTATTTTGCATGTAATGGAGACAGCAGTCGATCGCCCCAGTGCTCTCTCACTTCTCATCACTCCTCCTTTTATGCATTGTTTGTATGTTGTAGATGGAAAAACAACTAAAACTCTTTATTGTAGGAAAAAACTTTTTAACTTTTTAATAATCATGTCTATATTAACCTCTGATTATGTTCTGTCCATGAAGTGACTTTGAAAACATTTGTCCCGAGGTAAACTGCTGCTCTAATGACATCAAAGTCACATTAATCTGACCTGACTGTTCAGACCGCGGTCACATTAAGAAAATCAGACATGTAGCTGATTCAGAACCACGTTTGAAAGTGACCTGAATCTGATTTGAAAAAGTCAAATTCAATGTGCTTTTCACACTGTCAGAAACATTTGAACTAATAACTCAGATTCAGGTCACTTTTGACTGCAGTGTGAACGTAGCCTCTGTGTTAAGCTACGTTCACACCGCAAGCGACCCAGCTACCAAAATCGCGTCGCCCACTGACGTATCGTCATGCATCCATAAATACCTCATTTTGGTCACCATTGCCGTCGCTCAGTGACGTCACGTCCACTCGAGATTCACCGCGATCATATCATATATATCATACAATAGGATGTATAAGCGGACATTATTCCAGCTGTATCCTTTTCATTCACTTATCAAACATAAAACTCTGCAGCTGATGATGCAGCAGCATTATCTGTGAGTTTACCGCAGTCCGTCCAGGCGGAACTGATGTCCTCACTGACTAATGTTTCCACACGGACATAAATTGTAGTCCGGATAAATAACTGTCTGTTTAGAGTACTGTCACACATGCACACAGCTGCTGATTGATCAACTTTTTTTTACATTCACATCGCGCGACAAGCTATGCGGTAGTGTGAAAAGCGGCTATCCCATTCTGGCTGTACATTGACTTTGCCAGGAAAATGATCGCCGAGATAGTACAAGTAGCGTGCAGTGTGTACGCACCTTTGTATTTGGGTGAAATACTAAAAAAACAGATTCTCAAAAACTTAAAACGAAAAAAACGGATTTGGGAATAACATAACATGGATTTTATCCGGCCCAAGAAATGTTCGGTCTCTGCTGACCTGTTCCCAGAGTTTTGTTGTATTTTTATGAAACCAGAATCAAAACAGCTTCATTAGAGGGTTAAACGTGATCTGAATAACCTGCACCTGTTGATTTTCATGTTTATCCCACGTTAGAGCCGTCCTGTGCAGACTGAAATCAGCCATGTTTCTGTTGTCTCATACGGAGTCAGAGATCAAACGTTGCGCTCCGGCCTCTTTTCTCCACTGGAGCTGAGACGGGATCACACATTCCTCTCTGGCACTCACAGACTCGACTTAATGGGGATTCCCTGGAAGGCAGCGGCTCTCCTTTTTTCTTCTTTTCTCTTCCTCTGCTGCTTCTTTAAGTGTTAATCCTCGGGAAACTTCCACCCGTAGCGGCTCGTTTGAAGCGAGCCAGTGGCCGTCCGACTAAGTACGGCCCCCAGTCATCTGAATCATTAGATTAGGCTTAGGCACGGCCCCGACAAAAGAGATTCCCCATCGCCGTTTGTTTCAAGGAGAGGCCTCGGCTTCAGCCAGCACGGCCTCACAAGTGAGAGGCTCTCAGACGCCAAGCACATCAAACGGAGGATGCCGAAAACAAGACGCACTTCAGATCTGTGGGGTCTGATTTACCGGGTCGCACCGGGCTGGAAATAGGGCGAACCCGAGCAAGAAGGTTATCGTTGATTCATTCAGGAGGTCAAACACTGTTATAAACTAGTCTGATCTTTAACAAACAACAATTCTGCAGAGTACAAGCAAAAACAACTTAAATGAAGAAAATCACCACTTTAACACTTTAACTAGCAGCTCAACTGTTTGGCAGGGGTTATCAATATGTATATATGTATCTATGCATATATGTGTATCCATAAAATGAAGAGCTTAATGCTCTATTGTAAAGTGTCTTGAGATAACACTTGTTATGAATTGGCGCTATACAAATAAAGATTGATTGATTGATTGATCAGTAAATTCAGGAATATTTAAAGTTTTAAAAAACTGAAAAAATCAAGTCATTGTTTGATTCCATTAACATTTCAGGGGAACAGAAAAAACTACAAGAAGAAGAAGAAGAAACCTTTATTCGTCCCACACGGGGAAATTTACAGTATTACAGCAGCAAAGTGGACATCATTAGTACATGAAAAAATAGGCTTAAGTATAAAAAATAGCAGCATGTACATTACTCTAACTATATAAGATAAAACAAAACTATAGGCAAATCTCATAAAGATTATATACACATTTACTGAGTAACTGCATGTGGGATGAATGATTGTACATGGGTGTACTTCCACACTGTAAATGCACATTGTGCAACTACAGACAAACCAAAACCAGATATCTTCTTGGTGTGGGTTTTTGTCATTCAATTTTATTTAACCTTTATTTAACCAGGAAGGTTCCATTAAGATTAAGAACCTCTTTTTCAAGGGAGTCCTGGCCAAGAGGCAGCAAAGTTAGGCGGCAATTTTACTATCAACAATTAATAAACAAAAACAGTTACAATTCGAGGAGGCTGTCTCAAGTGTTCTCAGTCTGGATTTAAATGCATTTAAAAGGACTGTGAGGAGTTTCTAAGTAATTACAAAAAAGTCTCACTTGTAGATATATGCCTGATCTAACACACTTTAAGATGAGTTTTATAGCATCAAAATAGGTTATCTATAAATGCTATTCCTTAGCTTTGCGGTCAGGTTGGACAGGGCTGGACTGGCCTGGATACTCAACTTCAGGAACAAGACAATTAAAACTAGAGCAAATTTATATTATTCAGACACGTCTTAGAGCTCCGGGCTGTAAGTACGTCTAAAAATGGGCCTAATACTCTTCTGTACTCACCAAATAGATTTTTTTAACAGCAATTTCAGTAAAAACCAGTTCAGTTTTGAATTTAGAATTTTTTTTGAGGAGAATGTCTGAATGAACTTACATTAATATAAGAATCTTAGATAATTCAGGACAGATGTTCTTCTCAGAGACGCCTCACAAATCCATCCTCCAGCCTCTCTGCCAACACTTCAGGCATTTTTAACATCTGTCAGTTTGAACTTTAACGACTGAAACAGCTGTTTTAAACCTTACAGGTATTCACGAAGCTCCTACGTCGGTTTGCGTACGCCACTTTGGGAGTAACAAGCAAAAAAAACTTCAGTGAGGAAAATCACCACTTTACGGATCAGTAAAACGTTTAAAATCGCACCAATTTAAGATTTTAATTGTCAGATAATTAGGAACACAGTGACCACAATGGATGATAATTAAACAAGTAAAAGTTTCAAACGCCAAGTGCATCAAATGGAGGACGCTGGTTTAACAAACTTGCGACTTGTTCTTTCCATCGAGGCTTTTACAGCTGAGGAAAGTTTGAAACTTATTTTGGAGACTTTCTTTTTGGAAAGTTCATATTTCTGGTTAGAACACCATTTCTTTAGAGTAAAAAGCATTAAAAAAAATTCAGGTTGACGTTCAGTGAGGAAAAGCACCATTTGATGATCAGTTTAAAGGTGCTATGAGGAGAATCTATTTCCGGCGACATAAAGACTCTGCCACCCATGAGCATGCACGGTGACTGTCGTAAAGACGTGACCCAATCCAAAGCGTGTGTTTGTTGTGATGCTAATAAATGCAGCTCGGACCTTCCTCAGAACTCTGCATTGCTTTACAACTTCTTTGTTCAACAACTTACAGGATGCAAAGTGACGTGGTAATGTATCTCTTTCTAGTTACGTAGAGGTAGTTTTTGATGTGTGACAACAAGCAATTTTTGGAAAACTTAGTATCATAGTTTTGTAGCCGGCTATATATCTCTACTTACAGCCCGGTGCTCTAAGACGTGTCCAGGCCAGTCCAGCCCTGTCCGACCCCACTGCGAAACTAAGGAATAGCATTTATAGATAACCTATTTAGATGCTATAAAACTCCTCTTAAAGTGTGTATTTCCATCAGGCATATATCTAAAAGTGAGACTTTTTAGTAATTACTTAGAAACTCCTCATAGCATCTTTAAAATCCCACCAATTTAAGACTGGATAGATATATATTTAAAATTATGTGTCTTGCACATTTAAGTGCCCAACTCTCGTGGGTTTACAAGACACCAGAAATACAGTTGCAGTGTTACCAAGATATAAATTCACAACAGTTACCAGGTTGCATGATCTTTTCTCAGCTCATAAGCGAACAAAACCCTCTGCCTTTTCTCCCAAGCTTTGCTGGTAAAATCCGCCAAAGCAAAAGCTCCTTTTCTGAAACAGAACTCAAGTTTTTCATTGTCATCAAATAAAAAAAAAAACCCTTAAAGATATTTTTCTGAAAAACAAATCCCTTAGTTTGTCATAAATTGGACAGTGAAATATAAAATTATCTCATTCTTTTTCCCAAAGTTACACAACAAACACAAAGTTTCTGAGCGCAGCTGCAATGATCTCCGTCTCCTGGTGAGGTTATACTTCACTAAGACGCTGCATCAGAACTATTTTTGATAACACAATATGTTCTGAGTTTTGGTTTACATAAGATACCCACAGACCATTTTTATCTGTATTCAGTGAACATATAACGCTAAATGTCCAGGATGTTACACACTAACTTATTTTGAGAAATGAACATATTAAGCCCAAATTCCACTGCATGCGTATCCGGTCCGTCTCTGCTCCGCTGCGGCAGTGGAGCCGATCCGTTTCCATTATAAGCAATGCGTGTACTTCCACCAGCTGCGGCACGGCTCCGGCACGGCTGTGTATCTGCTCCGCCGGCCTCTGGCACACGGAGCAGATACGCAGAGCTTCTATTTTTGCCGGATGCCGGACCACGGCGCAGCAATTTAGCACACAGAATATCGTGCGGGACAGGAAGTTGAGCACAAACACAAAATAAAACACCCGTAGATGTTTCAAAATAAAATAAAATAAACCGTGTCAACAACGGAAAAGTACTGTACCTGGAAAACGTCATTTAGGGCGGAGACAGACCTGGTGTCAAAAGTTCAGTCTCACCCCACTTCACCATGGATGAGGAGCTTTTGATTCTGGAGGTGCAAAACCACAAAATACTTTATGAGCTCGTTGACCCGCTGCAAGGCAGAGCCGCAATGCTTCGTACCACAGACGGATCCAGTGGGAGTTGACGCGCGTCAGATGACGGAGCAGAGCGGAGAAGGACCGGATACGCATCCAGTGGAATCCCCCAGTTAGTCGTTATAAAGACAGATTTCAATTCTTTGGCCCCGGGATGACAATAAGACCGGATGTCTGATAATTAGGATCAAAGTGTCCTCAGTGGTTGATAATCAACAAATAATACTTTTGAACACCAAGTGCATCAAATGGAGGAAATAAGAAAAAATAATAGAAATAAGGATGAACCCGAGCAAAGCTATTTTCATTTCTCAGAAAGTCAAAGACCGAGATAGTTATGAACTGTTCTGATCACGAGACAAAACGAGACGCTATGACGCTTTTGTCCATTGTTTTAAATTGTTTTATGTACAGCACTTTGTCTTAGCTGTGGTTGTTTTTAGAGTGCTTTATAAAAAACAGCTGAGTTGAGTTGAGTTTAGAGGAGATTTTCTTTCACTTAAAAAAAAAAGTCTTTAAAATTGAGGGTTTTACAGATGAGGGGAGTTTTAAACTTTTTGGAGACGTTCTGTTTGGAAAGTTTATATCTCTGATTTGAGCACAATTTCTTCAGAGTAAAAAAACAAACAAAAAAAAATCAGGTTGACCTCTAATAAGGAAAATCACCACTTTAATGATCAGTTTGAAATCGCACCAATTTAAGAGGATGTCAGATAATTAGAAACACGATGACCTCAGTGGATGATAAAAAAAAAGAAAATACTTCTGGTCAATGATGTTTCTTATTAGAGACTGTACTCTGAATCTGTGGTGAACTATTCTTCCATTTTTCATCCAAATCTTGGCCCAAAACATCTCTCATCTTGGCAAAGACTCCATAAAAACCAACGTCAAAAACACGGCGTCCATGATGGAGGTAAACAAAAAGATTTATGAGTGAAACGACGGCTACTCAGTAAAAAAGATTTTATTTCAGGATGTTTATAAGGCTGTTCCCTTAAGTTAAGAGAGGACTTGTCAAGAGTGTTTGATTTAAAGTAAGAGAAAAGGAACAAAACTTCACTGTTAAATTTTCAAAAGTTACAAAAATATCTTTGTTTATGCTGGAGTTCAGATTTAAGGGCTCAGTTGTGCTCCAATGATGTCCATGACGAATTTTGCAAAGAAAGAGAGACATGATCTCATATCCAGCACTCATTATAGTAAAACAGGTCTTTGATTGTAAAGAAATACTTTCTTAGACCAGCGTTTTGATAAAAGTTTGAGTGTAGAGAAACATCTTCGTCGCTGCAGGGCTTAAAGGTTCAGTTATGTCACCAGGCTGAGCCCTGCTGCACAGAAGAATGACGTATTTTTAACTTATTTTTGCTTGTATATCACACTTAATACCAGTGTTGGGAGTAACGGTGTTAGATATAATGGCGTTACTAACACTGTTATTTTTTTCCCAGTAACGGTTAATCTAATTAATTACTATTTCAAACGTTACCACGCCGTTACGTTACCAACAGTGAAATGTGGCGCGTTACTTTGTGCTGATGTCAAGCAGCTGATTTTAGACCTGCCTCGCTCAGATAGACTCAGGCTACGTTTACATGGAAACTCCTGACTTAAAAACGCAAAGATTTGTCCTTTGCGTTTTAGAATTCTTCTGCGTTCAGACGACGACGCTCGGAGACAAGTTAATCCACTGTAGTGTGCATGCCGGTTCAGTAGATGGCGGTGTAGGTCTGCAGAGAGGCAGCGCTGCTACAACACACGAACGAAGAAGAAAAACTTTTCACGAACAATAATGGCGAACAGACACACAGAGACGCAGGAGTTTCTTTTCTATACAACAAATCTGTATGGATAGTTTTGACTGGATAACAAACCGAGCACGGTAAGACGCTCACACGTTACTCGGCAGACGGCCGAAACTGTTGTTGTTCCTGGTATGCGTGCACAGCCTTCATATGAAAGAGTACTGCCCATGTGGTGACGTCAGTATTTCACCCTGAAACGCTTTGATACGGGTTTACACAGAGCCGAATGGAGAGCGGATTCAAGTCTTTCCACTCTGGAGCCTATTTTCAAAACTTTCCGTTTTCAACGAGTTTCCATGTAGACGCAATGAAAACGTATCGGATTTGACCGTTTTCTGCGCCGTGTAAATGCAGCCTCAGACAGGAGCTGCATCGCTAACAGAGAGACGAGAAAACTCAATGCCAGAGTTGCCAGGTCTACTTATTACAAGCAACTTCAGGCTTCTTCTTTTTCTAACTTTCATGTGTATATTGGAAGTTGTAGGTTGCAGTTTTTTGGGCTTGTTCCAATAGTGCAGTTGCTCATTTGGTCTTGTGCTGCCCCCAAACCATCAATATAAACCAAATTCAGAAGTTAATAAAATTAATTTATCCCACACTAAAACAAATTAAAATTTTACTGTAAAAATGATGTTTCCGTCTAAAATAAATCCTTATAGCCAGAATTAAATTAATTTCTAAAAATTAATTAATTGTAATGTGGCTACTATTGTTTTCACCATGATAAAGCTGAAGATCATGAAGATAAAAATTTGATAAAAACCTGACATGTTTGGTTACAAAAATCAAGGTTAGACTGTTTAGCAATAACAGAGTTATAAATAACAGTTGCCCTCCCTTCACTTCTGTATAAAGAAAAGAATGTTCCACCTCCAAACAAAAGAATGTTTAATAAGGAAATTAAGAGATAAAAAAGAAGAAATATGACTTTGAAATTGAAATATATAATTAAGATAAAAACTAAAACATGCTTCATGTAAGTTTCTCTCTTTAAAAATGCTTATTTCAATCACAATCTGGCAACACGGCTAGCTGCAGCAGCGGTGAGTCTGGAGCGTCTGTGGAGTTAAAACTGGAGTTTTCAGGATGGAAGTAAAAGAAGTAAAAGTGAAGAACACACATGTGAAGTGTCCATTATGTCCTAAAGCAAGGTGTTTGTTGTTAGTAAATCTAAAATCTAGAGACCAAAAACAGCGAGAACTCTGCTGGTGGAGACACATGGTTCAAGCAGTAAAAGCTTTTTCAAAAAAGTAACGCACCAATTACTTTACCTGGTAACTAATTACATTTATGAAGGAGTAATTCTGTTAGTAATTCAGTTACTTTTTGGGGAAAGTAAGTAGTTACTACAACAAATTACTTTTTTGAAGTAACATGTCCAACACTGCTTAATACAAATCTAACAAATATAATGTGCATCAAATTTTAAAAGCACCTGTTCTTTCCTCTTTTTCACAGTGAAACTTGGGCTGTGAACTTTTACGATCGACTGCGAGCGAACGCACCTATGAGACGTTCAGAGTCACACAGAAAAAAAACTGAAACTTCTCAACTTTCCAAACAAAAAAGTTTCAAAGTTCGCTCCGGTGCGGCCTGAAAAGTTTGAGGAATGTGAAAGAAAATCTCTTCAAAGCGTCTGGTTTTGTCTCGTGCAGCATCTAATCTGCTCCCTTTGAAGACGGACGTCATTGTCTTTGCTCTGACAGCCTGATAGGAATATTCATGTGTGTGTGTGTGTGTGTGTGTGTGTGTGTGTGTCTTCAGATTGGCTTCTTAAACAGCCGAGGAGCCATTTTGTGCAGGAGTCCCGGACATGTCGGGGCTGTTGACAGTCTGTGCTCGGGATTAGCGGGCCAGCGGCGAGGCGGTCCCTAATCCCCCACTGTATCGTAATCTATTTACCCGCCGCGCTAAAAGGGATTTCCATACCAAACTATGCACACAGAGATGCTGGAAGTCTCCACAATCACAGACCATCGCTTGGCTTTTTACCCACTTTCTCTCCTGCAGGTTCGTTTGTTGTTTTTAAGCCTCTGGAGCTGCAGCGCAGGCTTCAATCAGCACGGAGGAACGACGAAGATGTTCTTTGATTAAAAAAAATAAACTTAATAGATGATAACAGGCTGTAAAATAAAAACTGAACCAATGACATGTATTTTACCTCCTCATATTTACCTCCGCCAAGAAGGTCATGATTCGGCAAGCGTATTATTATTATCATTATTATTGTTTATTTTTATTATTATGTACCACATACCAGCACTTTAGCACTTTAGACAGCACATTTTATTACTGCATATTAAACACTTTAATCCTGAGGGTCTCTTTGTTATGGTTTGTCATCATATCATATCATCATATCATTTTTTATGTTGTATGTTTGTCCCGTAATTTGATGTAAATTTCATGTTATGTTTATCTGTCATCTTGTTTTATGGACTTTATGTATTTTAAGATTGTGCACATTTGTACAAATTCATTACACAACACTGCCGAGGACTACAGATGGAAATTAGCCTGTGGCTACAATCTGGCACATTTACATGCAATGGAGCCATTTTGTGCAAGAGTCCTCTAATAAATAGATAAATAACTAGATAAATAAATAAATACATACATAAAACTATTATTATTTTTATAATTATTATTATTATTATTATTATTGTTTGTTTAGGGGTTTATTTTGGCCATTGGTGGTGCAGTTATGTAGTGCTCTTGGTCAGTAATCGAGAGGTTGCAGGTTTGAGCCCAGCTCTGGGCGACACATGTCGATGTGTCCTTGGGCAAGACACCTAACCTATAGTAGCTCCACTGCTGCGTCAGGTGTGTGTAAATGGGCATAAAAGGTGTGAATGTGTTTGTTGATGCTGGTGGATAACTGACGGATAAGACAGAGCAGTGGATTGTTAATGTTAATAGATGAAGTGGATACAAAACAACCTGTGAGGTAAAGCAGAGGACAAAGATGGTTCTTGTAGTTCATTTTCAGAACATTGTAGTTCGTCACTAATCACCTACGTCTCAAGAAATCGTCGTCACATAAATATGACACTAAAGTGAAAGTGCAGTTGAATTCCTCTTTTACTGCATTTCTCCTTTCCTTTCCTCTTTTCCCTCTTTTCCTTGACCCTGTGATGTTTAAGGAAAAGTGGGTAGGAAAGGAGTTAGGAAGCACTTTTCAAACGCACTGATAGTTCAACCTGTGAGACTTTCGTAGAGTCTGACTCACACAGCCCTGTTTTTGTCCTGCCTCCGTGTTCCAGCTCTAATCAAGGTGATCCCAAGAGACCACAAAGTGTTTTCAGTCAGAAGCCTCCTGGAAAAGTGAGAAGCCAAAAAGCCGAGTCACTTTGTCAGCACAAAGAGCGGGAATAAAGGCGAACGCCCTCGAGGCCGACTGGCGGGATAAGAAGACATCAGGAACAGCTGTTCTGGGCCGAGCGTCCTTTCTCTGGAATAATCACACAGGATTTCCTCAACACGTTCTCAGATTAGTTTGTCTTCACGTGGCGAACCGCGGCTCCTGTTTGCATAAAGAGGGGACGCCACTGCAGCGCGGCGGGGAGCGGAGCATGCACACACACGCCGTGGACGCCATGTTTACCCAAAACTGTTTGTCCAGCTGCTGAGGGACGGTGTGAGGAAGCGGGACGGCGGTTAATTAAAATCGTGATTCGTCCCTTTTTTCCGCGGATCAAACGAGTCGAACATGACGGCGGACACGGACAAACAAACAGCGGGATGCCGGCGGACATGTTTGCAAACCTGTGCGGCTCAGAGTCCTGCTGTGGCTCTGGGGGGGTTATTTACTCGTTTGGGATATTTCTCCAGAGGCCTGTAGAACATTTATGCTGCATTTACACATGCTCTCTCCAGAGAGATGTTTCCTTCAGCTTTAATTTGTGCGTTAAAACCCCAACGGTGTTTCCTCTTCTATTGTTCATACGTACACGTGTGGCAAAAATTGTTGGTACCCTTCTGTTAAAGAAGAGAAACCCACATAGTCACTGAAATAAGTTGAAACTGACAAAAGTAATAATAAATAAAAATTTACTAAAAATCAATTAATGAAAATCTGACATTGCTTTTGAATTGTGGTTCAACAGAATTATTTAAAAAAAACAAACTATTGAAATTGGCCAGGACAAAAAAGGAGGTATCCCTAGAAAAGATTGAAAATGATTTGACCATAGGGACATGTTAAGATAAGCAGTTCCCTTTTATTAAGTGAGGATGTAACCACATGGGCAAAGAGTGTGAGACAGAGAAACAGCCTTTTTTGATTTTACTGTTTTAAACTCAGTCCACCACAGACTTGGTGGCAAGGGAGGGCAATGGGGGGCCGTGCCCGCCCTGGAATAACAGCAAAGTTTTCAGTTTAGCAGCCATTAGTAGCCACCTTCAGTTTATCCTATCAATCTATCTTGTCAATCCATCCAACTGAATGAAGGCAACGTTGTAGCCAGTTAGAAGTAGCGGGAGACGCATCATATTCAAGGTTGGCGTTCGCATTAACAGCAGATATCCGAAGTTTTTTCCAAAAGTCAGGGAAAAGTGACGGTGTGGTCGAGAGGCTCAGGTTCAGGTATTTGTACCCACAGGTAGATTTGGTTGCAGAGAGAGCCGGTTTTTACAACACAATACAATAAAAGAAAACACAAAGTGCAGATGCACAGTACACATCAATCAATCAATCAATCAATCAATCTTTATTTGTATAGCGCCAATTCATAACAAGTGTTATCTCAAGACACTTTACAATAGAGCATAAAGCTCTTCATTTTATGGATACACATATATGCATAGATACATATATACATATAAAATACACATATACATATATATACAAATATATACATCCAACACCCAACATGAATCCATATAGCCAATCATGAATCCCTCCATCATGGCGGCAAGAAAAAACCTTCTGTTAAGCAGCAGGAAATCTTGAATGTGGATCCCAGTCTCATGATGAACAGCAAATCCACACGATGCTGTGATGGGTGTGAAGGCAAAGGAAGGGAAGTAAGAGGAGACAAGTGGACGAAGTAAGAACTAAAGTTAGGGACAGGTCCATGTATCATTGGCCTGTCGTCTGATTCCTTAGAGGTTAGCCTCTTGAGATGCTACATCTCATTTCTGGAGGGTCCTCATGGTCTGAATGGTACACATATAGACAGGTAAAGTAAAGGTAAAGTGCTAAGGTGCTTAAGGTGCGCAATGTTCCACTTAAAAAAAAAAAAAAACAAATCTATCCTTAAAAACCACAGGACCGCAACAATAAATAAATAAATAAAAAACGAATCATTACAGGCGTGACAGGAGCTTTTCAAGCTGCTCTCTGTACCTTTGAGAAAAGACAATAAGCACATCGGACAAAAGGCATCAAGCAACAACGAGAAAGACACAAGATACAAGTAATACCCATGCACTGTCGAGCAGGAAGCAGCACCATTCGATCCACTTCAACTTAAACCACAACCACTGACGTCAACAGTTACTGCAGTCAGCATTCATGCTAGGAGGGTTAGCTTCAGCAGCTAGGAGAAGTGTGAACGAGCTGCCTGAAGAAACTAGAGTGACAACGTTAATAAAACAGGCGAGGTCGCTAATGGAAACATTACAGCTGTGAGGAACAGCAACAGGACATCAATCATAGTTCTGGGGGAGAAACACTTTAACATTGATGCAGTTGTCAGACGGTTGAGACAATGAGCAGGTCTGTAACAGAGTCAAGGTCACAGGCGTACGCATACACATCCACTATGGCACACATTCAGGCATTCTCCTCAAACTTAAGCCTTCTTTGTCCCCATGTGCTCGTCGCTGTTTGTTGC
Source organism: Scarus forsteni (assembly GCA_036419115.1). Taxonomy (NCBI): domain Eukaryota; kingdom Metazoa; phylum Chordata; class Actinopteri; order Labriformes; family Labridae; genus Scarus; species Scarus forsteni. The sequence continues at coordinate 451,468 of JAZDUH010000188.1, forward strand.
AATATGTTGCTCATGTGCTGAGGTGTTTTTGTCCAATCCAGCATTGTGCTCCCCTGACAGGTGCCTTGCTTGGAATTTTTTCCCCCCTCTCCTCTTCTCCTGTTTCCTTCTCAAGCAACCCCCGGTTGAGTGGACGCTGGCTAACTGGTTGCCACTACTCTCTGGTATTTTTGTTGTTTAAATTTGTACTGCGTTCTTGGGTGTCATGAAAGGCGCCTGAAAAATAAAATGTATTATTATTATTTTTATTATGATTATGATTATTTATTTATTTTTTTACTATTATTATAGCTGCACAAACTATGCGCTCAGATAACTCTGAGATGGACAACAAATAGAGCTACAAACCATGAACGCTTCTGTTATATCTGTAATGGCCCTTTTCGATTAGCCCTACTCTACTCAACTCTACTCTCTAGCCCCAGTCACCTGCCCAACGGGGTGCAGTGTTGCTGAGCAGCTCTGGGGTGACGTCATTTTGAGCGCAACACAACAATCTGTGGCTTTTTGTCACAAACCGAGCAAAAAGGAAAGCAGAAGAAGACTGCAGGTGGTAAGAAGAAATACCCCTTGAGAAGCACAGGAGAGTTTTGGAAGCTATACAACAGAATGAAGCCGAGGACGAGAGCAATCAAGCTGCAAAGAAAAGATGTATGAGGGTAAGCTAACGGTAGCTACCGCTAGCATGCTAGGTCGTCGCGCTCATGACTCATCTATGACGACATTGTCTGACCAATCAGTAGCCGGCAGTCGGTGACGTCATCTTTTAGTATTGACTCAGCTCGCTTGGAACCAGAGCGGAGTAGGTACTAAAACTAGCTTGTTTTAGGAGGTACCAGGCTAGTGGAAACACGCTGCAAATCGAGTAGAGTAGGGCCAAGGCATGCTAGTGGAAAAGGGCCATAAGACAATAAGACAATGACATTCAGAAACAGTGTCAAGCAGGGTTAGCCCTGGGGTCTCTACGTGGCTTTTTCTTCCGCAAAAAGACGATATTTGAAATATTCAATGATATTATTATTAAATTGATATTATTATTATTATTATTATTATTATTATTATTAAATATTATTATTAAGTGATATCAAATGATATTTGACATCTGAAATTTCCCCCTGTGGGACTAATAAAGGTTTATCTTATCTATTTAGTATTAACTGACAGTAACTTTGACTGTCTTCATGCGTCCACTCGCCATTATTGTTTACAAAAAGTCTGTCTTCACCAGAAAACGTACACGTGTTGTAACGCCACTGTTTCATTTCAAACCTACATCGCCAACTGCTGGCCTGGCATGCACGCTACAGTGTTTTTCTGATTTTCTCGCAGATACTTGTGAACATGAATCATTTTCACATCGTCTCCATGAGAATGTGGAGCTTTTAGAAAACACAAAGGAATAATTCATGCATCTGTTGAAAACATAGTCTTGTAAACAGAGCTTGAATCTAATTTTTATGAATATGTACAATGCCTGGCATTCTGATGGTTTTCCCCAGCACTCTACAACACCTTTGTTAGACTCCATTTTAAGTTATGAACAGACTTAAAGCAGGTGATTGGTAAGATATAAGACGATGTCCTTCATCTTGATTCAGCAACTTTGATCAAACTTAAGAAAAATGAAAGGGGGGGGATGAACTGAAACTTTGGTAAAAGTCCAACAAAGACTTCACACATCCTCTCTCTGCCAAAGACTTGCTGTTGAATTTGAATGCCCAAAACATCCTTTGGTCAGTCACCCTTCTCTGTCACAGGAGCTAAACTCTGGAATATTCTACCTACTGAGCTGAAAACGCAAACTAACTTTAAAGTTCTCAACAACAGTATTAAATCATGGCTGAAGGAGCAACAGTACTGTTCCCACATAGAAAACATTTGCTTGATTACATGTTTACCTGAAGCAACCTTCTTTTATTTAACTTATGTTTTTTCTTGATATTTTAATTCTGATGTATTTCTTTTTTCTAAATTTCATTTTGTACATCTTTAAGCCTTAAAAGCCTCCCATGGACTGCTGTTGAAAATTAATACTATGCTATAAAGACTTAAAGTGTATTTGAGACCTGTTTATATTTAAATACCACAGCATCAATGTTACTGTGTGTCCTCACAAATAAACAATAAACAAATTGAACAATTCAAACTTCACTGGTTGAAGGTCAGACTGTCTAAACCCCGTCCAAGTCTACACACATGTAGGGAGTCAGATTTTAACACTTTTTCCAAAATATTAGCGGTGCCAGCACCCATCCCGTCACGGCCTTATTTGGTATCATGCAGGGTGTTAAATAACTGTGAGAGCAACATGCTGGCCAGGCGCCTTATGCTGTTCAGGTGGAAATAAAGATAGAACTGGATTAAAAAACTCTATTTAAATAGACTGGGAAGCTAAATAACTGGTTAATTGATGGAGAAGCAGTGGGATTAAATAAGTTTGGACTTCTTTTAGCTTCTTTTCAGACATGTAACATCTATCCAAGAGCTGATTACATTTTTTTCTGTCTGCACTTTAATTTTGCCTTTTGTTTTATGTTTGTAAAAAAAAGATGATTGTTCTGTGCAGCCTCCAGGTGTCTATGCATGTTACCTTTAAAAAATCTGTAAAAAAAAAAAAAAAAGCTCCTGAATAAATAAAGCTTTATTTATAAATCAGAGCTTTACTGTTCACTTATATTTGCTGCCTTTTACGGTTCACGTCATGTCTGCAAAACTTCTGTTAATGATAAATATTGATCAAACACCTGTTCCTGCAGCTCTGTTTACGTCTCAGACCAGTTAAACCAGTTCAGTTTTACCCTGCAGAAGACTCGGCTGCAGAATAAACCTTCCTACATACAGGCTTTCTATTTTAAATTTTAAAAACAGTGTTCTGTCTTTGCACATTTCTTGTTTTTTGTACAGTGTGCATTTGTTGTAAATGTTTGTGATAATTTAAGTTTTTCATGGCTCTTTAAAGTATTTATTTCATTATTACAGATATTTAAATGTTTATTTTTCTCTGGCCTTGAAAGAGAAAGCAGTGATGATGGATGGATGTGATTTAGACTTTTATAAAAAAAAGAAAAAAAGAAAAATCCTGTACCTGTTCCGTCTTGTAAAAGTATTTGCAGCTTCTGTAAATCTGATGAGAACTACCTGTGTTTAAAGATTATGTTTATAACCAGACACATCAGATGGACCTTCAGTCAAAAGTCCACCTGTGAAAGAAGCACATCAAGCAGGTGATTGGACGATTGTTCCGTCAATCACATTCTTTACAGGCCGATCAGATAACGTCTTGGATGGGCACTACTGCACTACAGCGTGAGATACTTCTTGAAAAAACTCTGGTCAAAACATGTCAGAGGTGGAGTGAAAATATCTTCACAACAGAAGAGCTTGTAGTGTTGGTGTTTGTTTTTTAATTAAATAAAAAAATGTGGTCCAGCTCTGATAAAGCTGCCACTGAAGCTGTTAGCATCTATGCTACTGGTGCTAGGGTCACTGGATTTTGCCTATATTTATCCAACATGCCTGTATTTTTTAGTTCAATATTGCCAATACTCAGGCTGTCACTTTTCCTAAAAATCAAACTTGACCATTTTTCGAACATGAACCCAAATAATCGAAGATATTCTGTCATTTACAACTATAGTGGAATAATACTTAGTAGATGGAGCTCTGCTGAGTGTTTATGTATGTGTATGTACGTGTAATGTGCACATATGGGTGTGTATACGTGAAAATATGTCTTTTGTTGATCATTTTGTCTTGATGTAAAGCACTTTGAGCTGCAATTGAATTTGTATGAACTGTGCTATATAAATAAATTTTGATTGATTTATTGAAGGTCACTGTGCTGTAGGACTGGGTATTTTCAGCAACTCACGATAGGATACGTATCCCGATGCACCTAAATCGTGAACGTTGACCACACTTTTAACAGAATTCCAGGCAAGTTTTGATTTTCTTTATAAGAAAAAAAAGAAGAAGGATGAGTTTTAAACCAACACTATGTAGCTTTTCAAACATAATATAATCCTTCGATAATCATTGTGATTGTCCACCACTTTAGAATGAGGTCAATGAAACCTCTGTCGTGGTCTGTATCCCCCTTAACTGGCGCTATGTAACTTCGAGGTGGATGGTGGGAACCCTGCCACACTAAAAAACTCCACGTTTGGACTGCTTTACGGCATACGTCACTTCCCCCGATTCCTGATTCGTTTAAAACACGGAAGTCTCGACAAAAGCCAATCGCGGAGCTTTAACCATGGTGGAGGCAACAACGTCAGGAAGAGAAAAGTTTTGTCGGAGGATACAAAACAAAGAAAGTGAGAGAAAAACAAGCTGAATGCTCGGACCAGAATAAACATCGGTTCGGCGTTCACTCGCTGGCGTGAAATAAAAGACGAGGAGGGATGTCCGACTACTATCAGGTATGTTGGGCGACTAATTTATGACGAAGTTCCTCAAAAAACTTGACAGGAAAAAAGTACAGCACAACAAATCCAGAACGTACCAGTATGTAGTTTTGTTTAGACCTATTTCAAGTGTGTGATATCGCCAGCTCGTGGTTGTCTTTACTTTTATTCACTTTATCGCTTCAACAGGACGGGGGCGACTTCACGGTAATAAAACCAAGTTGAACTTAGTGATTTTTAACATCGTCATTTAGTCAAAAATAAATACATTACCTCGTCGCTATCCATCCTGCAAACAGCCGCTGAAGACAGAAGAATTCTTTTAGCGAAGTCCTGGCTTCTGTGATTCGCCTACAAAACAAATGCAGGCGACCGGCAGATCTGTATCCTTACGACAGTATGCGCGCGCTAGAGCTCATGAGGATCTTCCGTAGTGCTGCTTTAAATGATTCTACAATTTAAAGGTGCTATGAGGAGAATCTGTTTCCGGCAACATAAAGACTCTGCTACCCACGAGCACGCGCGGCGACTGTCGTAATGCTGCGTTCCAGTAACCTCGGAACTGGGAGTGACATCATCTCCATCTCATCAGTGTTCCAGTTGAAGTCGGAAAAAAACATGCCGATCTACCAGGCTATTGTTAGCTGTTGTTAGCACGCCCTGTGTTGTTGTTCACAAATATCACATGAAGAATGTGATTATCACTATGGCAGCATTTTTGTAAATATAAATCTAACAATACTATGTATACAGCTGATCTAGAGCCACACACCCCAGTCAGAAGTGCAAATAAATGGATTATTACAGGAGCTAAATAACTGTTCACACTGGGGGCATCCATCTTCCATTGTCAACTCGGGGGTGGCGAGGCTTCACCGAGTTCCCAGTAGGAAATTCTGACTTTGGGGGACGTTCCAGTTGCAGTTTCCTACTCGGAACTCGGAAATTCCTACTTCTGACTACAACTGGAACGCACCAAAAGATGTGACTCAAGCCAAAGCGTGTGTTTGTTGTGATGCTAATGAATGCAACTCGGACCTTCCTCAGAACTCTGCATTGCTTTACAACTTCTTTTTTCAACAACTTACAGGATGCAAAGCCACGAGGTAATGTATCTCTTTCTAGTTACGTAGCGGTAGTTTTTGATGTGTGACAACAAGCAATTTTTGGAAAACTTAGTATCATAGTTTTGTAGCCGGCTATATGTGGCTACTTACAGCCCGGTGCTCTAAGACGTGTCTGAATAATATAAATTTGCTCTAGTTTTAATTGTCTTGTTCCTGAAGTTGAGTATTCAAGCCAGTCCAGCCCTGTCCGACCCGACCGTGAAGCTAAGGAATAGCATTTATAGATAACCTATTTAGATGCTATAAAACTCATCTTAAAGTGTGTATTTCCATCAGGTATATATCTAAAAGTGAGACTTTTTAGTAATTACTTAGAAACTCCTCATAGCATCTTTAAGAAACTTGAATTCAAGCCTTAAAGATGGTCGCCTTAAGCTCAAATTTGGAGCATGTGCTTCATCGTGCAGTTTGGCTTTTAACTTTGCCATTGCTAACATTAGCCAAAGTGCTTTGACAACGACTGTCAAAACATTGAGGCCGTATCGATTCTGCATGATGACATTTTGGTGTAACGATATTCTGAGTAGGGATGGGTACCGAATATGATACTTTAAGAGGTATTGACCGAATTCTGTAGGTACTACCGAGTATCGATTCACGTAAAATCAAAAGGTGCCATGTTTAGATACCTAAACGCATCCTTGTGACTGTGATGGAGTGGAAGAAGCAGGCATACTATTGGGTAGAGTAGATGAATTTCCATACCGGACTTGAACGCAGCACAGCATTATCGTAATGACGCCAGCAGCCGCGGGTTCAGCCAACAAAGCAAGCATGGCTGAGAGAAATTGCTCTAAAGTATGGCTCTACTTTATTAAATGTGATGGAGATTATGCTCGCTGCAATATTTGTGACGCCAAGTGTAAGGCCAGCGGCGGAAATACTTCAAATCTGAGGAAGCACCTGTGACGCACAAAATGTTCCTTAAAGCTGAAGAGTGCACAATTTTTGATAGCCTCAGATCTACGACCACAAAGGATTCATTCGGCACTGTTAGCACGCCTGTGTCCAATGGCGACTAGTGGTCTGCAGCCAGAAACACAGGAAAAGAAATGGCTTTAACATTTGGTAATGGCAGCAAATGCGACAAGGAGGATACCTGGTCCAGGTAAATAAGCCTTGTGTTTAAGATGGTATTAACTTGTCATTTTACTGTGTGTCAGTTATCATTGTCAGGTCGGTTCCTCGTACTTTGTAACGTTAATGTAAATGCTTTTTTATTTACAGCTCTGTTGGACTCATTGTTAAACTGCCCTAAAGTTAAAGTGAGGGCTGCAGTTAATTTATTAAGTTGTGGTTCATTTTAGTTACTGGTTTTCATGTTGAAGAACAACTACAATGTTACAATACAAACAGTTGAATGTTGTTTTGATATATATCTGTCAAATTTTATATATTGAGAAATAAATTTACATTGAAAAAATTTGAGATCTTAATATTAAACAAATTAATATTTATTACCCCATAAACACACGCAAAAGTACCGAAAATTGGTACCGTTGAGTACTGATACCGATTCACAGGTACCGGGCATTGGTGTGGTATCGGTTCAAATGTGAAAGGTACCCATCCCTACTTCTGAGTAAGGCCTACTGTGCTGGCTGCAGAAATAAACTTTCCTCTGGACTGCTGGTGTTTTAACAAGACTTTATTATAAAGACACGAATGTACATCTCTCAAATTTCACTGGAATACTGACATTGCGTGTCTAATTCACATTTTCGTTTTGTTTCCTCTGAAAAGAACAAAAATCTTTCACTTTATAAACAAGTGCTGCAGCTCAGTCTCCAACAAACACCCCCAGCGGGCCGGGAGGCGAGTCTCTGAAGAAGATTCGAGCCGGAAAATCAGACGGAAGTGAACGTCAGCAGCCCCAAAAGTCATAGCAGCATCATGTTTTTGTAGAAAAGCCACGAGGAGTCTGATTTCTGAGGGAGGTTAATCCAAATCGAGCAGACGAAAGAGGATCGGCAGTGCGGTCCTGAAGGAGGTGGAAAAAAGGTGGAAAGGTGTCCGGAAAGTTCTGGAGTAGAAAAATAATCCTGGGCCTCGTTTGTTCACAGATAAACTTTGTTAAAATGTCTCATCATCAGTTTGAGGATCTTCAAAAATAAACCGACAACAAAAACAAGACTTCCGTTTAAAGGGACACGCCGACATTTTAGCTTTTTTCATGTCTTTTCTCACTCGCGAGTTCACGACAAGTAGACAGACTCCATTCTTTGACTAATTAGCTTAGCTCAAACACTGGGAGTCAATGGGTAGTGTTAGCCTGCCTCTGCCTACAGTCATCAGACAAACTCTAAACAATCCAGTGTGTTTGTTGTGACTCATTTTTTACTGCTTTACGTCACTTTACCTTCCTCTATCATCGTATTTTTACCTCCCCCAGGTGTTTGTTTTGTTGTTTGTTTGTTTCTCTTTTAGCAACATTACTCAAAAAGTTACGGACGGATTTCGCTAAAATTTTCAGAAAATGTCCAGATTGGGACAAGGAACGAATGATTAGATTTTGGGAGTGATCTGGATCACCGTCTGAATCCAGGAATGATGTCACAGACTGATCTGGATCCCGGCAAAAATCTGGATTCTCTGAACCAGAACAAGAAAAATTTAGATATCCTTGGAATTTTCGTCATAGCAAGGGAACAAATAAAGACATAGACTTGGAACAAATGCCAAAATATATCCAAGATACTGTGGAATCTGGAGTGTTCAATCTGATTTGTTGTATCTTCAAAAACTTTGGAGCTAGATCCAGAAGAAAACGCCATGACGAAAAATGGGATTTTTGTGAATAACTACTGAACTAAAATAGAAATCATTATGAATTCAGTTGCTAATGGTATGTTTTCATGGTCAAGGAATCTAAATATTTAGATGAAATAAAGGAAGGACTAATATTTATGGTGAAAATCACAATGTGGGAGAGGGTTAGTCTTGTTATGTGATGTTCGCGAAGGAGTCGAATCAGTTCTTATGGTTCATTAAAAGAGTCGTGCAAAAAACTCAACTCAATCGCAAACATCACATCTCGAGCTCAAACCACTGCAGAAGTAGGTCAACGAAATCTCTGCTATGGTCTTGGACTATTTTTTAATTTACCTATCATTTTTTAAAAATTATTTTCAGTGGGATGGAGAAAAGCCTTCCTGTCCTGTTGATACGTTGGTATGAACAGAATGACAATAAATTTGAATTTGAACAAAACAAAACTTTGCTTAGTAGTAGAAGAAGATAATGTGACGATAGTAGAAGATAATGTAACATTATGCAGTAAAATAACCACTTATAACGAGCACACAGGACTGTTTAGACTTGCTGAAGAGTTTATCTGATGACTGCAGGCAGGGGCAAGCTAACACTACCCATTGACTCCCAGTGTTAAGGCTAAGCTAACTAGCGGTGGATGAGTTCTGCCTTGTTGCTGCAGCACAGTCGAAAAAAATCGTGTTGATCTGCTTGTCGTGGATTCAGGAGTGAGGAAAGAAAAAAAAAGTTGGCGTGTCCCTTTAAGCAGAGAAGAAGTCAAACAGGAAGTCACAGGACCTGGAAGCGCCATGAGGCCTGGTCTTTGTAGTCCAAACAGTCGGAGGCGTTGAAGTTGAGTTTCCACGCCGACGCCGCCGTCTGCTCTTTGTAATCCAGACAGTCGGAGGAGTTGAAGGCGAGGCCCGGCGCGCTGTACGCCTGGTGGTGGTGCGTCGGGTGGTGGTGGTGGTGATGGTGGTGCCCTGACGTCTGCGCGATGTGGTGGTGCGGGTGTCCCGACATGGAGCCGCCCGTCATGGGGCTAAGCTGGTGTGGGTGGTGCGGGTGGTGGTGCGAGTGCATGGGCGCCAGGTATGAGCCGCAGTCCACCCCGCCAAAGTAAGAGCCCGACGCCGAGGCGGGGTAACCCTGGCTGTATGCCGCCGCCGTCTGGCTGTAGGACACCGGGTAGGACGGCGTCCCCCCGCTGGCGGAGGACGACGCGGAGCGCTGCATGCAGGAGGCGCTGGTGGGCCCGGCGGGGTCCGGCATGGTGGGCGGAGCCGGCGCAGGGGAGATAGGCGCCGGACTCCATATGGACGACACCGGGGCAGTGACGGAGGCAGAGGTGCTGATCAGACCCGGACCCCCCAGGCCGGAGGAGGACGAGGAAGACGAGGAGGAGGAGGTGGAGGAGGAGGAGCTGGACGCGGCGGGCGGAGTGAACTGACCGCTGCTCTCCGAGCCGGTGCTCTCTCGGGTCGGGGACAGTTTCTTCTTCATGGGTTTGACCTTGGCGCTGCTGCTGCTGCTCTGCTGCTGCTGCCGACACTTGGCTCTCCGGTTCTTGAACCAAACCTGCGGAGGAGATCGAGGCAGCGGTCAGAAACTCTTCACACTCGTTTGACCTTCACTGCTGTGAATAACAGACCCTGAGAGCATGATGTGGTGAGGAGGGCCAAAGCAGGAGTTAGCATCACACCGGCTTCACCCACCAGAAATACTTCTTAATTAACTTAACTCCTTCATGCATGGTGTCCACTGCAGTAGACTGATATTTGGAATAAATGTTAAAAGTGTTAAGGCTGCAGCACCATGTCCAGCTACGAGGTGCTAAATTCTCAAACTCTTGTCTTAAGTCTCATAAAAACGTTATCTTAGCACATTTTTACCACATCACGATATTGCATTATGAATCCAAAATAGCCGATGAAGAGCAAATTGGGTATTATGCCTGTCTTCAGATTTCACATAATCTTGTATTTTTTATTTAAATAAACCCTAACTCTGGTCAGACGTGTGCTGGCAGAGCCTATTTTAATGCATTTGATGAAACTGGTTTCACAAAAAACACAAACCTACACTAAAAGCTAAAGAGCAACTGTTTTCATACTGATTTAGTGCTTAAGTGAGGAGGAGTATTCGGCTGTTTAAAGGTGCAGTGTGTAGAAATCGGCATTTTAGCGACATCTAGTGTTCAGATTTTGGAATGAGCCCATCCGCTAGTAAAACATCACATCACAAAGAGCCAGTGAAGACCAAAAAGGATCGTGGACAGGGCATCATTGAGGGTTTTTCATTCATATTTGCAACTATTATTTTGACAGATTATAGGTCAGTTAAGATGATGATTCTATGTTTTGTAAACTTTTGTAGACTCATATTCAAAAATTACATTTTGCACTTTTTGTCCCTAAAACCCACCCGTAGACAACGTGGATAATCGTTATGTCAGCCTCCACAGAGGGGAGACCCGCTGTACATGGATATAAAAAGATTTTTTTAACTTAATAAAAAGAAAACCAAAGTTTTATGAGGATGATTGTTCATCTATCTCAACGGACTTTACATACAAATAGAAACATTATATCCCATATTCACTGTTACTGTTTGGCGAAATGCTAGCAACTTCTACACACTACACCTTTAAAATGGAAAAAATGATTTTAGGAGGTTGAGATTTAAGTCGAAATAACGAGAATTAAGTCGACATACATTGTATTTCAACTTTATTCTCGCCACTTCAACTTCAATCTTAAAATTTTGACTTTAATCTCAACTTTGCCAAAATTATTTTCTCCATCTAACATGGCCCTTAAACTCTTCTGTAGTTTTAGGTATATTGAGTATTAATTAAAAAATAATTCACCTGAAATACTTTTACTAAATAGAAGAGGTGAGGAAGTTAAACCTAAAAACAGGCCGAAATAATCCCGGTTAGCATTGTTTTTAATATCGTTAGCCCTGTTAATTAACAGATTCAACAAAAAGCTCTTGGTTTTGAGGATTAATGTTGAAAAAGACTGAAAACTCTTGGTCTTCAGGTCACCCATCCCTGATTCAAAGGTTATCTTAATGAACAAACCATGGACAGGCACTACCTGAAGGCTACATGGTAACCTGTCAGCACTACCCGCTGCACCACCGTGCAGCCCTTCGCAATGTATCAAACAAACATAAACGCTACAAACTTCTCTACAGTAAAGATATTTTAACTCCATTTCAACACGTTTTCACAGGAGTTTGCTCTTTAAACTGGATCTCTGTGTGTAGAGCCCGCCCACCATTATCTGATTGGCTTGTAATGAATGTGATTGACAGAACGATCGTCCAATCACCTGCCAGGTAAGTTTCTGAAAGGTTCTGCCCTCCCCAAACACTTCCTATGGGCTCAGATTTTGAAGGATTAGTTTATCTATGAGACCTTTTCTGAGTTCAACTGCAGTAGAATCATCTTAATCAACTTTTTTGTCTTCTTCAGAAAAAAAACCTGATGCTGCATTCGAACAGCATCGTTGCATCTTCATGCTGATTTATCGATTAAAAGATTATTTTTGACACCCCTATCAAGCACAGCAAACTGCTGATTCATGAACAAAACATTAAAACATCTGTATTAGCATCTGGCCAGACTTTGACCATCTGTGCATCACGATGAGTTTAACATGTTTTTACTGTTTTTATTAATATATTTCACCTCACAGTCAACATGTCAACAGTCTAAGATCTTTTAAAATGATCATGATTTAGATTTTTGCCAGAACCAAGCAGCCCAACAGAGCAGGGTGGAATATCTGTAGATAAAGTCCAATAAAATACTCAGAAAATTACACAAAAAAACAAATAAAAACTACTTTTTCTGTAGCACTGTTAGTGTGTTAGTGTTTTACTTGAGCACCAGTAAAACTGATCCATAAAAACAACAAAAGTAAGAATAAGAACCCAAAGAGGAAATCAAGAAATGAACTAGAGAAAAATAAATGATAAATAACTTTTGCAAACTATCATGTTGTTCAGTAAAATGTGATTTTAAAAGATGTTGGAGAGCCCTTAAACCCTCACTGCCTAAACTAATTATAATTAATTATGTAAAATTAGAATTGGGACATGTTAGAAATGAAATAAACCTTTACCTTGTGGCTTCAGACCATTAGGAGAAGCAAAATTTACCAAAAAACTGCACACAATCTTTTCATCTCTGCAGAACTACAGTGTAAAAGTTTGAAAGTGATTCATGCATGGTGGTTACTACAGTGGACAAACATTTGGAATAAATGAATATACCCTTTCATATTTGCATTTTTTTTTCCAGGTTGAGATATTGCATCACAAATCCAAAACAGCCAAAAAAGGGCAAATTTGGTCTCATTTCTGTGTTCAGATTTTACAGAATTTTGTATTTTTTTATTTTAAATTTTGGTGTAAGCCACAGGTAAATAGGTTGCAAACATATATATACTTAAGATTTTGTTTTTTTCTTTGATTTACTCTTAATAAATGTTCCACTAAATTGCTACTGTGATGGACAGATGTATAGCTCCCACAAATATAACAAAAAAATACCATGACTTTTAACTTGCTGAAAGTAAAAATTAAAATAAAAAATATGTCTTTGAGATTTAAATAAATAATTTAATAAATGAGAATATTGGTGTTTTCTTCATTTTTAACCGTTAAATAAGTTCTTTAAAGTAATATTCAATCTGATCTGAGTGTTAATCTTTTGCAACAGCAACATAAAGTTAATAAGAGGAAGAAAATCAAAAAGGGCATTTTTTTTTTTTATCAAACTTCGAAGCAGAAATCTTGAGGTTAATCCTCCAAATGTTGCAGCAGATTTTTTAGCAAATTTTAAAAATGTCGTACAATAAAGGAGGTAATTTTTGATTTTCAGATAGATTCAGTTTGGTTGATGTAACATTTTCTTTTTTATCTGTTTTATGAAGATGCAGCTTCGGGCCTGCACTGTTTTCTTCTTTATTAAACCTTCTGTCAGTAAAAGGATCTCCTGCTGCTGACTTCATAAACGCCGAGTCGAGGACGCGATCGCAGCTTTAATCCGAGCTGTAAAAACTTTTTCAGGAGCTTCAGAACATCAAACGGAGCCCGTCTGCTGGATCAGGAATAATAACTCCACTTCTCCTCAAACACTGGAGATAATCGAGCCGCGGCCCGAGGTCAGAAACCGAAAGTCTGACAGATAAAAAAACATCGGCAGCAATTAGAGACGATTAGCTTTAATGAAGCGTAAGCTCTTAATTCTCTCTCGATTTATTTCATACCACTTTTCTTTACAGTCATTTAACCTTTGAGGCATCCACGTCTTTATTTTGTTATTTTTCTTTGATTTTACTGACATGCTGCTGAATTACCACTTTATTAAAATGATTCATAAAAATGTTTTATTCCCATCACTTCATCACTGTCTGTGCAGGTTTGTTTACTTTTGTTCTAACGTCTCATTTTAATGTGAGCTTCCACATTTTTTTACCAATTTAACTTTTTAATTCTAGACCACTTTTATTTCCTCCTCTGTATGCGTGTTTTTATAATTGTGATTACATGTTTAACATACTTAGCCAATAAATATGATTCAGGTAATCAAATAAAGAGAAATGATCTTTAATTCATGAATATTCTCTGCTCTCCCTGTCATGGATGTTTTCACATTTTAGTGTAAATATTGTTAATTGTCTCATTTCCACTTTTTTTTTTTTGCTTATTTTCCTTCATAAAGAACTCGATGTTGCTTAAAGGCTCTGCATGTTGCAACCCGCTTACTTAATTTTCATGCTCTTTTCATTTATTTTCATTTTAGTTGTATTTATTATATTTTAGTTAAATTAATACTGCGCATAAGAGCAACTGAAACGACCCAATTTCCCCTTAAGGATAAATAAAGTATTTCTGATTCTGAAAATTCAAGTAACTTCAAATTTCAGCAGTTGGAGACTCTTTTTATGTAAATAAATATATATATATATAATTTGGTGTCATATTGTGTTTTGGTTCATTTTGAGGTCTTGTTATCTGCACAGCAGGATCATGTTTGATACTAAAAACTGAAATCAATAATCCAAAAAACATTATTTATAGGATACATGATGATTTCTACACTGATGTCTTTAATATATTTTGATGCCATTAGAGTTTTTAAACTGCATGGGAAGTTTCCAAAAGTCTTAATTGTATTTTCTAATCATCATGTTTTAATAATAAATGTAATCTTTATAACACAATTGCTTTACTTTGGGAAAATCAGAGTTTAATTTAAACAGAGGAGCATTTTTAAGTAAAAGTTTATTGACAAGTAGATTTTATTTTTTATTAAACTGACCTCCTTAAAATGTTGGAACGAACATTTAAAGATGATTCAATCATCAAACTGAATAAATCAGCAAAGACAATCATATCCAAATATTTATTATGCTCTTAAGTTTAGCTTGCCCCTTATTACTTATTACTGTTTATTAAAAAAATAAAAAATGCTAAATCTGCATTAATCAGTGAAATCCAAACTATAAAAAGAGCTGGATGTTAGTAAGTAGGTCGACATGTTTCTGTGTTCAGTCCTAAACTTCAAACCATGGTTTCTATTTTGGATAGTTTAGTACAAATACCAACCTTGGCCTTGTGTTTTTACTTATTCAAAATATATTTAAATATTGTAAAAGTGTTTTTCATCCTCCTGTCAAACTTTTTGCAGAAGTTTCTTTACTTCCAAGAAATTCTCCAAAGGTTCAAGACCTTTAAAAACTGCTTAAAAGTCCCTTTTCTTGTATTTTTAAAGAATTATTTTACATTTTCAGGGTAAAGATGGAGACATTTTCTGCAGTTTTGTATTTTTATGGTCTGAAGCTTAAAGGTTGCTCGAGTAAAACTCCTGACTGTTAGTTTATGTTTTTATATTTGTAGGTATTTTTTCCTTGGTGCTTTAACCTAACAATCAGACCCAACACTGACTATGACGGAGAAAAGTTCTGAAAGAGTTTGAAACTTCTTCCTAACTGTTTTCATTGGAACATTTCGTTAAATTAAAACAGAAAACCTTTAAAAAAATCCCCTCTTATTTTCAGGGACTGTATTATTTTTGTTTTTGCCTCCTGATGCTTCACATTTTTTTCTGTTTGTTTCCACAGATTAAATGTTTTGAGGAAACAGCACAGAACTTTTGGATTAAAAAACTTTCTGGGTTGTATTGGCTGCAGTTGAGTTTGTAGGTGAGTCAAACTAAAGTTGCTTCATTGCAGCAGTTATGTGGCTTTTTTTTTCTCTTAATGGAAAGAAATGTTTTCTGTGTCTCATGTCCACAAGCTTAATATTTAAAAATCTACTTTATGATATTTTTTGTTGACATACTTTTAGCTTGGTTCGTTTTGTTTGCTAATTTTTCAGCGAACGAATAAAACTATAAATGCGTTTGTTCAAGTTCGAACTTATTTCATTTTTAAGTTCAAACTTTTGGCAAAACTCGAACCAAACGTCTGTCTGTCTGTCTGACTGACCTGCACCCTGGACTCCGGCAGGTTGATCTTCAGAGCCACCTCCTCCCTCATGAAGATGTCGGGGTAGCGCGTCTTGGCGAACAGAGACTCCAGGATGTCCAGCTGCGTGCGCGTAAAGGTGGTGCGCTCGCGACGTTGCTTCCGCGGGTTACCTGAGAAGAAAAAATCATTAATCTCCACCTGATTCACCCTCAAGATACTTTTATAACAGCTGATGGTCAGCTACGCTTCATCAAACGCGCTGTACGTGCTCCAGGTGCGCGTAAAAGGCCGCGCGTAAAAACCAAACTATGGCGACAACTTCTCTTTACTTTGATTATTTAACTTTTCTTAAATGAGAGACAAAAATTAAGCAAGTGAGAAGTTTCCCCATATTTAAGGGTAGAGTTAATGCGCAATCAGCGCGTATAGACGGACATTTAAAATACACTAAAAACAAGAAAACAGGAACAAAAAGACGAGAAAAGAAACAAAAAAGGCCCAAATAATCCAAAACATCAGAAATAACACTGAAATTAAGACAAAGTCCACTTACAATCTTTATCATTTAAAGTTTAGACTGTCTGGTGGATCCACTAGATCTTTCTGATCATGATTGTTAATTTCAAACACTGAGAAGTTTCCATTTTCTCTTTCTGAATCGTGTGAAAAAATGTCGTTTTTTTAAAGCCGAATTAATCATTTGGAGCGGTTAAAAGAATATTAACCTCCTTATTTTCTTTCACTTAGTTTGTTTTTCTTGAATTAGATTCGAAGTTCAGACTATTTAAAGGTTCAACGTGGTAAATACTGAAGGAAAACAGCGTGAGGCTCTAAAGTTTTCGGAGACGCTGCGTAAAAACTTGATTTGTCCTTTTCTGGTTTAAACTCCACTCTGATCGGTTAGACCTCCACCCTCGGTCGTGTGTTTTGGATCTCGCGCAGGACCTCCACCCTCGTACCTGGATATCCCACAGAGGGGTGCAGCAGGTCCATGGCGGCTCCGCTCAGGCCCAGGCCGTTCATCCCGTACGGGGCCTGTTTCAGATAAGACATCATGCTGACGGCGGAGCGGGGACTCGGGCAGATCTGTGGAGGAGAAGAGCTGCGTTAGGGTTGAAATTAAAGAAGCATTATTAAG
Source organism: Scarus forsteni (assembly GCA_036419115.1). Lineage (NCBI taxonomy): Eukaryota > Metazoa > Chordata > Actinopteri > Labriformes > Labridae > Scarus > Scarus forsteni. Next base: position 468,377 of record JAZDUH010000188.1, read on the forward strand.
ATTGAGGTGAGAAATTACTGGATATGAGACAGAAAAACGCGCGCGCCCTACAGCAGCTGAACTATTTATGAAGAAAGCAACAAACTGAAGCCAGTCTGATCGGCAAAACCTGATCTGCAGACGCGAATTCACGCTTTTGAGCTTCTGATCAAGTCTGAACTTTAACTCCAGTCATATAACTCTGACCTGCTGCAGGGCTGCACCGACCACATCAGAATAAATCAAACAAATCATGACAAACTGACTCAGACTCTGGCACAACATCACAGGAACAGTTTTACAGTAACGTGCGCGCTGCTGCGTTTTACTTTCTCATCCACCGATTTATTAAAGTCCTGCATCATGAGGAGGGGCTGTGTGTTCCTGCTCCGCTGTGCACAAGCAAAGTTATTCTTCTCCTCCTTCATGGCGTGAAAATAAAAAATAAAGCTTCCATAAATACTTTACACTCCGGTATTTAGTGCGCGTAACTCCTTTACGCACAAATTTATTTTAATATAAATTACGCACAAACCCGAATATTTGCAGCTCTTGTTTCAGTATTTTTGCATTTAAGTGTCATCAGAGTTTAAATTTACATGTTATTTATTGAAAACATTGATTGCGGCCTGAGGGATGATGCCTGATACACTTTGAGAGTCTGGAGTTCAGTAACTTTTACTTTAAGGGACATAAAAATGGGATTTAAACCCACTGAGCAGAAATCAGGAAAACTGGGTCGGCAGCTGTGCATTAATATTCCTAAAAAAGAGATAAATATGTGTTTATAATCATGGCGGATTTACAGAGGGAATAAAACATACATCTGCATTTTTATGAATAATTTCTAAACCTTAATTCGACTTTTCTTCCTGCAGAGCTTCACACCTTGGCTGTAATTTAATACCTAAAGACTGAACTGTCTGTAAAATAATCTCATAAACGCGTTTGTTCCTTAAAGTTTGAGCTCTGTGGGAACTTTCTGTTTGCTGACTGGTTCCTAAAAAGTTGTTTTTTTAACAGTGATGAGAACTCAGAGGAACAGGACTGTTAAATAAAAGTTAAAAAAAAACTTCAGGAAGCCTCGGAGTGAGTTTCTCCTCCTGCTCGATGTTTCTGCTCTCCATTAAATCTTTATTATGTTTGACTAATTCATCAACGCAGCATTAAATCGAGCTTTGGAGACTTTATTAGACTTCAACTTCAGACTTCAACTTTATTTAACTCTGCAGGAAATTCACACAAGTCAGATCTCTGTCTCTTATAAGGAAATACATGAATATAAATTAAAAAAAACATTTTGTGGTCTATATACGACATTAATCTGTATTTCACATCCTTTCTTTTAACACGCGGATAGATTATCATTTATACAACTTACTGTTGTTGGTTGCATCAATCAATTGTAAAATATTTAATTTGTATATTTTGATCTCAGTTGCATGACTTTTACTGCCTCAAACTTTTCCTCCTACATTTTCTGCAGCTGTTTTGTAGCAAAAAGACTCAAATGCATGAAGAAAACATTCTCATTTAGTTAAAAAAAAAATAGATGTCAACCCGCAGCAATTAAGTTTGCATATTTGTACATCTAATGAAACGTCAGGTTGCAAAATAAATGGCCTAACCCATGCTGAACCTTCTCCAAGTTATTTATTTTTTAGTTTCTAAAGACTTTATTTAGTTTACAAAGGTAATGCATGCCTTATAGTTTTATTTTTTGCCCTTTTGTGCAGGATTTCTGCATTTTAATCACTTTGGTTTAAAAAATAAATTCTAGAAAATAAGATGTAAAGCTTTATAAGAATAACACATAATTACTTATTTTTTAAAAAGCACAGATTAATAATCCTCTCCTCACATTAAGAGTTTTTCCTGCAGGTGTTGTCCCTCCATCGGGCCTAATTAACAGCCTGAATCATTAACTGTTTTTATTTACAGTAGCACCATGTGCTTAAGTGTAAAACAATGTATTTAGACAAGAATTTCCATAATCCCGCGGCTCCTCTTAGCAGCTAAATGCCCACACTGGGGACCAGAACAGCGGCCTGCAGGGAGCCGCTGAAAGGGTCCGCGGGCCTCCTGCTGGACCCCGGCTGAGGCCTTAACAGGTAAAATAAAGAGCAGCTCATCTCCATAACCGCAGGAAAAGAGGCCGAAATCACGCAATGTAAATGCGCGCAAACTGTGTGCAAATCAACTCCATTACAATTTAGATTAGATCTACAGGACGGCAATTAGCAGAGGGGCGAGGGGAGGGGGGCACGCGCGAGCAAATAAATACAGATTAGGTCTAAATAAAAAATAGTTAATTTAAATAAATAGAAAGGAAGAAATGTTTGATTCTATGGAGTCTTCTTTTTAAGCCTTAAACCGGAAGAAAAATATTTTTTAATGCCAAACAATTTGAAATAAGGTATTTTTTAAAACAATTAAGCTAAGTATTTTTAGTTAGTCTTAGATCTGTAATATTTATTTTAATACCCTCTTTGAAAAATCTTGTTTAATAAGCTTAATTAAAAAGGTAAGCCCACCAGCTGAAGGTAAACATAAGAAAACAGCTGAAAAAGCTGTTTTTGAGCAGATAATGATAAATAAATTAAAAACAATTCGTTTTTGTCTTTTCCTAATGTTAAGTACCTACAGTGATTTTTTTTTAAAGTTTTTCTTGCAGCAGTTTAATAGAAAAATAGAAATGAATTAAAGAAAAAAAGTGTTAATGAGAACAAGTTTACAGCAGGCTGCTATAAGTAACATTATTACTAATTGCTATAAATTAAAAAGCAATAAAAAAAACTAATAAAACAATATAGAGATAGTGATTAAAATGCAGAATAAACACGTTAACAATAATAAAAAGAAAACAAGAGTTACATTATTTATCCACTGAGCATAATAACATTATTTTACATGAATAAACTTAATGTTTACTTCGTCTCACCTTCTTCAGGTTCCTTCCCAAACAATCCAGTCAAACGTCAAACAAACGATCCACAGTTCACAAATATCCACATTCAGGAAGTTTGGAGTTCTGTGTCGGAGAGTAAACCAGGCCGAGCAGCTCCTCCGGGACTGAAGCCTCCGTCCGGACTACAAAACAAACATTTCAGCGCAGAAAACCTACGAACGGCGGAAAAACGGAATAAAATAAAAACGCGTGCTGCTTCCCCGGTGTTGACGGATGGAGATTGATGCTCGGCTCGAGGCCCCGCGACTCTATCAGTCAGGAAAGCACGCGGGGTCTGCGTCCTCTCAGCCAATCACGGCGCGTCGAGGGGCTCGTCGGCGATACGGACGGCCAATCAGGAGGCGAGCTCGGCGCCCGAAGGCCCGCCCCCTCTGGAATGGAACGTGACAGGAATGGAACGATGGCGTCAGAAAAGTTGAGGAGCATCGAGCAGCCATTACAGCAACGGCCGTAATTTAGCCGTTATAAATAAATACACGTCAATGAGGGCGGATAAAAACAAAATAATGCTTCACAGGGACGTGTTTCTATGTTTATAAGCTCAGGACAAGAGGAAAATGTCACACACTCTTAAATTCTTAAGATAAAACTCAAATAAATATTTAAATCCTATGTGAAATGTTAGCTTAAAACCATTAGCATATAATGTAGCTCACTGAAAAACCACTCATATATTATTAAGTTTTGGCAGGTCCAGTGTTTGATTAAAACCAATATTTTTTAGCTTGATAACCACCCAGGAGAAGAAATGTTGATCCAAACAATCCCAAAATGAAAATAAAAGCTCATGAAATTGTCCTGATCAACTTTAACTCAAGACAAAATTACTAAAAATGTAAGAAGAAAAAAATGGCAACAAGAAGCTATAATAAACACTCAATAGCAGCGCCACATCAAAATAAGTTATAAATTATGGCCAGAGTCTGAAATTAATGCTGCGTTCGAGGCAACCCGTAACTCGTATATTTCCCAGTTGAAATCTTCGAGTTCCGACCTGAAAGCGTTCTAGGCAAAATACGACTTCAGTTTGAGCGCCAGGAGTTCTTGTATGTAAATTAACCAACATGGTAGCCATCATAATATTTATTCTTTATCAACTTTCTCATTTGAGTGAAACAAAAGCGGGGAAACAGCGCAAAATGTAACAGAAGTTTACTTTACAGTGTTTGTTATTATTAAGAGGCTGCCATATTGTTGAGGCAGTGATATGACGTCACAAGTCGTAACTCGGAGTACATTGATCTGGTACGAGTTCACGGGTCGTAAGTTACGAGTTCAACTGCCGTTCCAGTGCTTTTTGCACAAGTTACAGGTGGGAAAATCACGAGTTACGGGTTGCCTGGAACACAGCATAAGACCTGCCAACCGCCAAATGCGGGTAAGTCTTCCATTCGGCAGGTTAATGTCAGAGAGTTACACGAAACAGCAAAAAACCGTTCTGATACCAGAGTCCAAAATTAACTTTTTTTTTTTTTACCTACAAGTTAAGGAGGCTGCTAAGTGACAAACATAAAATAGCCAAAAATATTTTTTACAAGCCATAACAATAGATTTTGTGCATTTAGCACTTTAGCTATAAAGTTTTTTTTAACATTTTACAACAAATGTCTTTCTCCTGATCTAATCAGTTAAACCAAAAAGCAATGTTGTAATTACTGCGCTAAAACATGCATTTGTCACAAAAACACAGTTTATCTTTGTGGATGGTAAAAAAAAAAAAAAAAAAAATGCTTGGCCGCTTAAATGTTTTAATCTACCCGTCACCCTGCTGTCTGCAGAATCAAAAAGATCATTTCAGACTCTGGTTACAGTTTCAATGTTGAGACTATGAAATAATATTAAATCAAGGAATCATAAAAATACTAGTAATGTGACTTTGACAAAAAACATAAATCAAAAACACAACAAACAAAACAAGGCAGAAACAGAGAAATAAAGCCCAAATATAATTAAAAGACAAAAAAAGACTATAGATGTAATCATAAAGTACAAAAACCAGGTGTTTATACTTATAGGCTTGTGTTTTTTTTTTTCAGAAAAATATGTCACAAAGTGCTTTTCAAAGTTATAGAACTATTCTGCACGATGATAAATAATAATGATAAGTCACAAGAAAAAGATTTAAAGCATTAAAATGTAGTTTTCAAACACAAAAACAGCAAATAAGCAGCATTTTTAATTAAACTATTAAAATAGTTTGATTAAAACTAACCACACAGGCAAGTAAAAATATCCAGTGTTTAAGTTTATGTATTCATATAACATATTTAAATGTTTTGGGTTTTTTAAGTCTGCAGTACAAGCACATGCTTAAAAAGTGAATAAAAGAACTGATGAGTCTTTTAGGGCTGAACGGTTTGAGACAATAATCTGATTGCGATATTTTTTCCCCAATATTGTAATTGCGATTTACTCTGCAACTGTTTTAATGTTCCTCATCTAAACAAACATAAGAAGTAGATCTTTTTATAGTATAACCAATATGACATTAAATTAACCTAAGGATAAAAGATTTGAGAAAAAGTGGAGAACAGAAGCAAAATATGCATGAAATTGCAAAAAAAAAAAGGAAAAAAAAATTCAAAAGTGACTAAGGAAAATTGATTATAGCAGCAAAATTGGGATTAAATTTCAAAAACCATGTAAAAACTCCAAACATGGTCTGACAGTGGCCAAAAAAAGGATAATTGGGAGCAAGATAGGCATAAAGTTGTAAAAACTTGGTTAAAAAAGGTTAAAATAGGCATGAAATTGCAAGAAACTACATCACAATGCCAAAATGTTCAACACATTTTGGGTTAAAAATATTGCACTGTCTGCGATTTGAAAATTGCAACAAGCCAAATTGCAATTTAATCTAATTTACAATTAGTTGTTCAGCCCTACTTTTAATCCACATGCAGGAATGTAGAAAAACGTGAATGCTCTGCAGCCTCTGAGGATAAAGATGAACCAAGACCTTAAAATACAAGAGCATAAAGTCAGTCTGTGTGGTGGGACGTGCTGAGTTTGTGTTGTGTTGTGTGTGTGTTTTCAGAAAAGCGCTGCGGTCAACAGCGACAAAGCCAACACATTGATCACAAGTATCAAGATATCAAACGGTCACAGTCTTTGTTGTTGTTTGAGGGTTTCTGCCTCTAATCCCAAATTTCAGGAGAATTTTCTTAATGCTAAGCCCGTAAATCCAGGGATCAGGCGGCCTAAAGAGCTGTGTGTGAGTGTGTGTGTGTGTGTGTCTGTGTGTGCGGTGGAGTTTGGAGAGGCTTCCCTTCCTTCCTCCTCTGTGTTGTTGGCGGTTATTAAAAGCATGATGCATAAAATCCCAGGTTGTGAGGATCATGCAGGAGGATCCGGTCAGCCCTCCCCGAACCGAGCCTGCAGGCAGCGAGCAGGGCAGAGGAAGCCCTTTAAATCAGAGAAGTTTGGGAGCAGAGAGGAGGAAAAGTGAGGCTCTGCAGGCAGGCAGGTGAGGAAAAGGGAAACTGGACTCTCTCCTGCTGTCTGAGGAAGCTCTGATCTGGACCTGCATGAAGACGTTTTACTCTGCGGGGACAAAAAGGTAAGAAAAACCCAAACTTTACTGGTCTACGTGTAATTACACAAGGCTTTTTAAAGAAAAGTTAAACATATTATTTCTGTCTGAAAGGGAAAACTGCTGGATCTGGTGGCAAATGTGAGCTGTAGGACAATAACAAGGAACATAACAAAACAAAAGTGAAAACTCCAAAGGTGCAGGACAACATTTGGGCAGTCATCCCATCTGAAAATAAGTCTAAAACAGAACTTAAAAAGTTCAGTGCAGAAGTTAAACAGCAGCAGAAATGTGAACATGAAGTAATTATCAGTATACTGTTTTAATAATCTTTAATGTTAAATGTAACTTGTGTTTAAGCCTCTAATCTACTACAACTGTGTCTATTTATTCATGGTACTTATTGACTATATTCACTGTTTTACTGTATTTGTATTAGGGCTGAACGATTTGAGAAAATAATCTAATTGTGATTTTTTCCCCATCTTATGTATTCTTAAACAAACATAAGCAGCAGATCGTTTTATACTAAAACCAATATGACATTAAATAAGGATAAAAGATTTGAGAAAAAGTGGAGAAGTGAAGAACAGAGGAAAAATAGGTATGAAATTGTAAAAATTGGGTAAAAATGGTATGAAAGCAGAAAAAGGTTAATAAATTGGTGCAAAAAATGGGGGAAAGATGGCAAAAAAAATCCAAAAGCGGCTTAGGAAAATGATTTTAGCAGCAAAATTGGGAATTCAATTTGAAATTAAATTTCAAAAACCATGTAAAAATTCCAAAAATGGTTCTGACAGTGGCCAAGAAAAGATGAATGAGGGCAAAATAGGCATAAAGTTGTTAAAACGGGTTAAAAAAGGTGGGAAAAAAGTGTATGAATAGAGGTTAAAAAATAGGCATGAAACTGCAAAAAACTATATCACAATGTCAAAATGTTCAACACATCTTGGGCTAAAAGTATTGAACCTTCTGCGATTTGAAAATTGCAACAAGCCATATTGTAATTTAATCTAATTTGCAATTAATTGTTCATCCCTAATAACAAGGAACATAACAAAACAAAACTGTAAAATCCAAAGGTGCAGGACAACATTTGGGCAGTCATCCCATCTGAAAATAAATCTAAAACAGAACTTAAAAAGTTCACTGCAGAAGTTAAACAGCAGCAGAAATGTGAACATGAAGTAATTATCAGTATACTGTTTTAATAATCTTTAATGTTAAATGTAACTTGTGTTTTAGCCTCTAATCTACTACAACTGTGTCTATTTATTCATGGTACTTATTGACTATATTCACTGTTTTACTGTATTTGTATTAGGGCTGAACGATTTGAGAAAATAATCTAATTGTGATTTTTTTCCCCAATATTGCGATTTACTAGAAAAAGTGGAGAAGTGAAGAACAGTTGTTTTCTTTTTTTTTAAAGTTTGAGATAAATACATAAATAAATATACTTAAAAAACAAACAGTGAACTACTATAAATGGCAAAGTTTTGTGGGAAAACATACAGATTTATATCAACTTAACTGCATTAAACTCTAAAGTTACCTGCTGTTAAATGTCCTTATAGTAAGTTACTGAAAAGGGAAATAAATCATAATACGGCCAATAGCAGGCAGGAGTTCTTTCATCAAATGTTTCACAATTTTTGGTGGAAAAAATACTTGAGAAAATGTATTTGATTGCATACATTTGATGTATTTTTTTTAATACATGACCACAGAAATACTTTAAGATATAGCGATACGAACTAAAATATAGCAGGTTCACTTTTATTTTAAAGGCATAGAATAAAATACAGCATGATACTTGAACAGATAAACAGCAGGTATCCTAGAGTTGAAAGTACAGTAAATATGTTGCAAATTAAAATTGTTTTTTTCTACTGTAAAGACTTTTAGAGTAACGCACTGGCATCTTGTTGCCAGTAAGTTAAAGTAAAATTTACAACGTTTTTACAGTGTTCGTGTAATTGCACAGGATTTTTATAGATAAGTAAAACATTATTTCTGTGTCTTAGCCAGAAAACTGTTGATCTGGAGGCAAACGTTAGGGTTTAATGATAAAAACTACAAATAAGCATTAGTGAACGCTCAACTGATCATCTATAAAGAAGACTTGATGACTTAAGAGTTATAAAAGCTTAACACATCTTATTAGCAGATATTCAATCATCGTTTCGTTGATAAATTCTGAAAGCACTTATAAAGCACTGCTGATGAGATAACTGAACATCAGATCAGCATATCGCTGACAAAGTCATTTATAAAGTTCTAAATATTTACAGATGCATAATCTAATCTGTCACTTATCACATTTTAACGTAATTAATTAACATCATAAATGAATGTTACTTCAATTAAGCATCAATGAAGTTAAAGTTAGGTTAAATTTATTTTTGGTTGTCTCAAAACTTTGAAAATGTTCATTTACAATTGTTTATAAAGAAAATCCTGTTTAAAGTTCAAATCTGTTTTTTTCTTTTCTTGTAATTACACACAGTTTAAGCATTTATAACATAATAATGACAAATACTTGCTAGAATTGTTTAGTTTTATTTCTAATGAAAAAAGTTTAAATAAATTTACTTATAGGACATTTCCTGACACAGTTATTGACAAAAAAAGAAAAAAGAATTGTTAAAATTATAATATTAAAGGAGTTAAATGATTTCAAGACTGTTAAAGTACTTTTTGAAGACTTGAGCACACTGCAACAATACTGTGATAATAATGATAACTGTGATAATTTTGGTCACAATAACCGTGATATGAATTTTCATATTGTTACATCCCTAGTCTCTTACCCTTGAAAAGTGAGATCAGTCCCTATCACCTCTATCATTTGGGCAGTTTGGTTACTCTGCTGCTTCTCTGGAGCTGTTTTGTTTTCTGTAAAAGATTATTTCAGTTTTCTTTTTCTGTGATCTGGATGTTTGTAAAACAGATCAAACATGAACTCACTCCTTACAAAAATGTTTTAATTTTGATGGTTTTAAAGTTGAACTGGTTTAATAATTAAATGCATTGAACAAAAAAGGATCTTCTCATGATTTCTTAATTTAATAATATTCGTGTGCCTGATGTGTCAGTTTATCGGTGAAAAAAGGCCGTTATTAGCAGTTATATTTTAATGTTTTTTCCTCTGTTCAGCTCAAATTGAGCTTAAAAAAAATCAAAATTCTATTGAAACTTTTTTACTGCAAAACATTTTAGACACTTTAGTCGTTTAAATCAGGGGCAACTGGCAGCACAACATGTATACGAAGAAGCATTTCTGAAGCCACAGCATGTTGAATCTTGAATGAAGACTGGAGATGAGACAAAAAACATTGGGTGCCACTCCTGTCAGCTAAGAACTACAGCTCACACAGGATCACCAAACTGGACAACAGGAGATTGTGAAAATGTTGCCTGATCTGATGAGTCTGGATTTCTGCTGCCACATCAGAAGGTGCGGTCAGAATTTGGCATAAGGGTCATGAATGTGTAAATCCATCCATCATGGATGTGCAGCCAACAAATCTGTAGTAACTGTTATGGATGCACGATAGCAGTTTGCTTTCGGCTGATATTAAAATTGTTGCAGATATTCACTAGGGGTGAGAAAAAAATCAATTCACATTTTAGTCTGTGTTAATAAGCCACTTTTAAATGCAGTCCAGGCTTTTGAAGAGAGAGTATAAACAGCTGGTTAAAATATATTGCTGAATAAGTCCTGAAAACAGACTCACATGTGATGTGTATTTTTCCTGATATAGTCTGTAGGCATCATCATTGTTCATCTTTTTCACTGGTGTTAAAAAAGCAAACTAAAGATTGCAAAAATCAGGAATATCGTAGAATCTAGAATTCTACAACTAGAATCGGCAACTAATATTCACGGTCATACGTGTCGGCTGGCATAACAGCAATTACACAAATGTTCCACATTTATCACGTTTACATGAGAACTTTAATTCACCTTTAATTCAGATTAAACTTTAGCCCTCTTTAAAGAGATTAAAAATGACCAAGTAAACACCTTACTCTAAATGAAAATAATAACTCTGATGAAAACTTAATTCCGAAGTAAGTGGCTGTTTTTTTCTGATTGTAAAACCAAATTAAATAATTCCTTCATAATGCTTATGTTCATTCCACTTTAAATTAATTCCAATCATTTTGCTGGTTCCCTTGTCCTGATGAGGCACAGGACGCTGACGGAAACATGAAGGCTGCCTGAAGCAAGCCGAGACAGTTTATTTAATTAGAGCCTTAGAAGATTTGGAAGTAATGAAAGAGTGGATGGACGTAAACATTCAAATGTGGACCTTTTTAAAACTCTAGCGTCCAAGTTGGACAACGTTTCCCTCACAGAGACGCTGAACTGGAGTTTTTCTTCCGGTCAACGTAAATACGTCACTACGTCACATCCACCCCTGTCCAATCAGAACTATTCCCAGCTGCCAGGCCTTGAATAAAGGTGAATGAACGTGTTTTCTATGTAAACCTTTATTCAGAATTATTATTGCCATGGAAACGCGAAGGAGAAAACTTTATCGTAACCGTGGCCAATGATGCACATTCTCATCACTGCATGGGTACATTTAAAAATCAAGGGTTTCATTTTTCAGAATCAGAATCAGCTTTATTAGCCAGGTATGTTGGACATACAAGGAATTTGGTGTTGGTTCACTTCTCTCTCCAAGTACAGAGTAGATGCTATAATATAAACAAGACAAGAAGCAGAAATCCCGAGGCAGGAATTGACTATTTAAATGAAGGTTAAAACCTGAAGTTAGGGTAAGAGTAGAATAAAAATAAAAAATAGAACATGTACAATGTACAAGGTCAAAAAAACAAGGTGCACAGGTGCATATACATGGGCGGATGATATGTACAAGTAGTGGTCATATAGATGGTAGATAGACTTCTGCAGTTAGGAGTTCAGGATGGCAACAGCCTGGGGGAAGAAACTGTTCTTGCGTCTGGTGGTTTTAGCGTACAGTGCTCTGTAACGCTTACCTGAAAGGAGGAGTCTGAACAGTTTGTGTGCGGGATGTGAAGGGTCTGTAGAGATGTTGCATGCCCATCTCCTGATTCGAGACTGGAATAAGGCTACGTTTACATGGAAACTCCTGACTTAAAGATGCAAAGATTTGTCCTCTGCATTTTAGAATTCTTCTGCGTTCAGACAACGAAGCTCGAAGATGAGTTAATCCGCTGTAGTGTGCATGCCGGTTCAGTAGATGGCGGTGTAGGCCTGCAGGGAGGCAGCGCTGCTACAACACACGAACGAAGAAAAACTTCCACAAACAACAATGGCGAAGAGACGCACAGAGACACAGGAGTTTCTTTTCTGGACAACAAATCTGTGTGGATAGTTTTGTCTGGATAACAAACCGAGCACGGTAAGACGCTCAAACGTTACTCGGTGGACGGCCGAAGCTGTTGTTGTTCCTGGTATGTACGCATAGCCTTCATGTGAAAGAGTACTGTGCATGAGGTGACGTCAGCGTTTCACCCTGAAACGCTCTGATATTGGTTTACACAGAGCTGCATGGAGAGTGGATTCAAATCTTTCCACCCTGGAGCCCGTTTTCAAAAGTTTCCGTTTTCAATGAGTTTCTATGTAGATGCAAGGCCAAAACGCAATGAAAACTTATTGGATTTGACTGTTTTCGGCGCCATGTAAACGCGGCCTAAGTCATGGATGTAGGGCAGTCTGCAGTTTCTCTGCAGACCTGATTGTCCACTGCAGTCTGTGTCGCTCCTGTCTGGTTTCAGATCCAAACCAAATCGTATCGTGTCGAGATATCTGGCATGAATATCGAGATATGAAATTTTTCCTATACTGTTCAGCCCTAATGCTACCATGTTTTTAGTTGTTATCGTGGATCCATGTGAATGCACACTGTTTTCACATAATCACGCTAAGGAAAAACCTGTTTCTAGTGACAATGTTGCTGAATGCAGAGAGGGTTTAATCTGGAGAATCTGGAGAGGTTGTTCTGATATAAAAAGCTGCATGTGTCTCAATTTTAGGGGCCGTTTACACGAGGCCTAATATGGCAATATCAAATCCAAGTTTTCATTGCGTTTGGGCCTCCTGTTTACATAGGACAGTACCTGATTTGCTTTTGAAACAAGGGCCCAGGTTGGAGAGTTTTAATAACGCGAGTCAGAGCGTTTCAGGGTAAAACCGACATCACCACATGCACAGTTTCACATGAAGGCTGTGCACACATACCAGAAACAACAGCTATCCAGACAGATTTGTTGTCTAGACAAGACACCTCTGAGTCTTTTTGCATCCACTCGCCATTGTTGTTTGTGAAAAAGTTTCCTTCGTACGGGTGTTGTAGCAGCGCTGCCTCTCTGCAAACCTACACCGTCATCTACTGGACTGGCATGCACACTACAGCGGATTCATTTGTTTCTAGCGCCTCCGTTCGAATGCAGATCGAGTTTGAATACACAAAGGAAAAACCTTTAACATTTAAGTCAGAGTCTCCATGTAAACAGGCCCTCAGTTTTTGACAAACACGGGAGATCCCGTCCAATAAGGACTCGAACTTCAGGCCCCCTGCAGTACGAGGCCCCGGACATGACCTGACTTTGCTTTTCTGGAAACATTGCTCATGGATTAACTTCTGTTTCTTCATGTTGTTTTTTTTACTAACCTGTTCCGCCCCTTTTTTAGGCTTTCTGCTCTAAAATGACATGCTCATAAAGAAAAGAGTGAATCTCTGCAAACACAAGGTCTGTTTGAATTATTCTGGTGTCATAATAAAAGTAACACTTGAGAGATTTGTCAAGATGTGAATTATCAGTATATGTGTTACTGGGACAGAGTAAATGAAGATAGAAGTCAGAATCATTTAAACATTTCATCCTCGCCTAAAAAAAAACAAGTTTTTATTGTGAATATCTCTTTGAATGATGCAGCTGCAGCTTTAGAACTCTATGAATGAATGTGAAAATATGTGAACATTACTTCTGCCAAGTTTGAGTCTGATAAAGTGATGCAGAGCAAAGTTAGAGAGGTTTTACTACAGAGTGGTCAGGCCCAATCTTGGCACAGTTTGGCTCCATTAGTCCCATTTGACATTTCTGATATACCAAACTTTAGATTTCACTTTTATGTCACTTTTGGTGTTCATTACACCAAATTACAACAGTTTTATCTTCTTCTGCTTATCCGTGGAAGACCGTTTTTGAAAAAAAAATATAAAAAAACTAAATAAATATATCAATTTTTTTGTTTCTTTTTAAAAAAAAAAATCAAGCTGAACCCTCTACATTTTTTCATTTGAATAAATCCATACAGATCAACCCAAGTTTGACTCAAAGTGAAACAGCTTGGATATTTGATAATTTATTTGCTTGGTGTTGACGCTGTGTTGAATGTCCTGTTTAATTTGATGTGACTATATTTCAACATGAACAGTTCACTTTTCTTATGTTGTTGTTGGAGAGCATGAAGTATTCCTGAAATCAGGGACTTTAAGGCCGAACAGGTTGATGATCAAACAGGCAGATTCATGTATATATCGTCAGAGCCTCTTAAAGCTGATACCTGATCATTTAAATCAATCACCTGATTGTTGTTTTTGTTGGTGCTGGTGGATCAGCAGGTGATTATCAGCCCTCATTCAGATGATCCTATCAGTCAGAGACTCTGCTAACAGAGCCGTCAACTTCTTTCCTTTTTGTCTTTAACGCCTCTGATACAAAACATCCTCTCCACCTGTCAGGTGTTAACTACACCAAGGAGCTTTTCCAGAGTGGGTTAGCTTGTGGACAGGATAACTGAAAAAGAAAATGTTGATCATGGCACAAGAAAGATTACTGATATACCAAACTTTATATTTCACTTTTATGACACTTTTACACCCAATTACAACAGTTTTTTATCTTCTTCTGCTTATCCAAAAAATAAATAAATAAATAAATAAATATTTTTTGTTGTTTCTTTCTGGAAAAAATCCAGCAGAACTCTACATTTTCCCATTCAAATAAATCCACACAAATCAACCCAAGTTTGACTCAAAGTGAAACAGATTTGGATATTTGATAATTCATTTGCTTGGTGTTGATGTTCTAAGTCAGGGGTGGGCAACTAGCGGCCCAGGGGCCATATACGGCCCTCCACCTTAATAAATGTGGTCCACCAGTCACATTCAAAAATCAACCAATATGCAGAAAACCCCGATTATCAAACAGAAATAATTTTGTATAATCTAAATTATCGTAAGGACGTTTTTGTAGAACTTCTGTAATGGTGTCTCCAAATCTCCTTCATGAAGTGTAAGGAGTTTCTAAGTAATTACAAAAAAAGTCTCACTTTTAAATATATACCTGATGGAAATACACACTTTAAGATGAGTTTTATAGCATCTAAATAGGTTATCTATAAATGCTATTCCTTAGCCTTCCAGTCTGGTTGGACAGGGCTGGACTGGCCTGGATACTCAACTTCAGGAACAAGACAATTAAAACTAGAGCAAATTTATATTATTCGGACACGATATATGATGATACTATGATACTAAGTTTTCCAAAAAATTGCTTGTTGTCACACATCAAAAACTACCGCTACATAACTAGAAAGAGATACATTACCTCGTGGCTTCGCATCCTGTAAGTTGTTGAAAAAAGAAGTTGTAAAGCAATGCAGAGTTCTGAGGAAGGTCCGAGCTGCATTCATTAGCATCACAACAAACACAAGCTTTGGCTTGGGTCACGTCTTTGGTGCGTTCCAGTTGTAGTCAGAAGTAGGAATTTCCGAGTTCCGAGTAGGAAACTGCCACTGGAACGTACCCTGAAGTCGGAAAATTTCCTACTGGGGAGTTGACAATGGAAGATGGATGCCCCCAGTGTGAACAGTTATTTAGCTCCTGTAATAATCCATTTATTTGCACTTCTGACTGGGGTGTGTCGCTCTAGATCAGCTGTATACATAGTATTGTTAGACTTATATTTACATAAATGCTGCCATAGTGATGATCACATTCTTCATGTGATATCTGTGAGCAACAACACAGGGCGTGCTAACAACAGCTAACAATAGCCTGGTAGATCAGCATGTTTTTTTCCGATTTTAACTGGAACGTCGATTAGTCGGAGATGATGTCACTCCCAGTTCCGAGGTTACTGGAATGCAGCATTACGACAGTCACCACGCGTGCTCATGGGTAGCAGAGTCTTAATGTCGCCAGTAATAGATTCTCCTCATAGTCCCTTTAATACTGTATTTAGAAAATTGCAGTGGTCAAATATTAGTGCTTTAAAAACTGAAAACACTCAGTGTTTGGTTGATGTAAAATAGCTTAATTGGCTTTAATTCTGTGTACATTGGCTAAATTAGTTTGAATCCTATGTCAAATCCATTTAACTATTCATTTTAACTTGTGTTAAAATACATGAATACTTGTGTACTATATCCATGACTACTTTATATTTGCATGTTTTGTTTATCAGACATTATTTTTTCCTCATCAAGAGTATTTGTAAATTTGACTCAACGTGGCCCTCAGGCTGGGAAAAACAGTTTTATGTGGCCCTCTGGGTAATTAAGGTTGCCCAGCTCTGTTCTACAATAATTGTTCACTTTTTCTTACGTTTTTTTTGGAGAGCATGTAAGCATTCCCAAAATTGGGTACTTTGGGGCTGAACATGTTAATGCAGACATAAATGAGACACAAGTCCTCAGTCTGAAGATCTGAAACACCTTCAGTTTTAACAGACGGACCTGTTTTTGTGGTTTAACCTTCGCTCTGACAGACGACACCTAAGGAGCCACGGCACAGACAGGAAATGAGAAACGACTCGTCATTACATGTCAAGTACAGTACACACGGCCGAGTCCTGACACGGAGCAGTATGTAGCTGTCAATCAAATCCCTGAGGCCCCGCCCCCCTCATTAAGAAGGCAAACAATGAAGAAGAAGAAGAAGAAGAAGAGGGGAGGGAGAAATCAGACACCAAACCAACTGACCCCACCACTACCCATCAGCCCTGTGTGTGTGTGTGTGTGTGTGTGTGTGTGTGTGTGTGTGTGTGTGGAGTGGGGGGGTAACTTCCAATCCTTTTAGGATTACCCCCCCTCTCTCTGGCTCTGCTCCTTCGCTCTTTCACTCGGCTGCCCCTCGGGCAATCACGTTAAAACTTGCACGGCCGGCGCTCATTCAGATTTCTCTAACAATGCGAGCAGCGGTAACCATGTGAGCGCTGGCAGGGCACGCAGGAATGCACACGCCGCCCCCCCACACTGACAGGGTATAGAGGAAGAAAATATTAGAGGCGATAAACCATTTCCCACATGTATCGGAGTGAAAAATAAAAGATTTATAACAACAAGAAAAGATTTTGTTTGAAAATGAACCAATTGAAATGAATGAAAAAGATGATAATTACACATTTTATTTAAAAGCGCCTTTCTGAACACTCAAGGACACTTTACAGCAGAGGTGGGCAACTCTGATTATCAAGAGGGCCACATAATTTTATTTTTCAGTGCCAGAGGGCCACGCTTTTTCATATTGTCAGGAAAAATATGAATAAAAAAACAAACTAGAAAGCACTCGGAGAGCGCAGACCTCCGCCAGCACCACAGTCCTCACTCATACTGTGATTTTTACCATAAATATTAGTCCTACCTTTATTTCATCTAAATATTTAGATTCCTTGACCATGAAAACATACTAGAGCTGCAACTATCGAGTATTTTTGGAATCGAGTACTCTGTCAATTATTTCTTCGAGTACTCGAGTACTCTAACAAAATATACTTTTTTGTTTTTAAACAAATAAATCAATTGTATACAATGCAACATGTTAGGGCTTTCAAACAGCAACCAAATGCCGTTTATTCCTCAGAAAAGGGTTTTTATTTTAACAACTTTCAAAGTTTAAACCAGTACTGGCTTAAAACAAAGCCAATACAATACTGATTTACAAAGCAGTAATATAATTCTGCAATTATATTTGTGAAGTGTGTTCTGGAGGGCATTGTGTAGTTTGGATTGAAATCCTTGATCATGTTCTTAAATCCTGTGTCCTCCACCATGGAAAGAGGACGCATGTCTGTGATGAGCATATTTAAAATGCCGTAATAGTAATAGTTGCAGCCCTAACGACATGCTATCATGCTAAGCTACGTGCTAGGCTAACTCTGTTTGACATCAGACACACTGCACTGTGTTTTCTTTTCGTCCCTTCTTGTAGTGAACACACACTTGCGACACTCTCTGCCATGTCTTCTGTGGACTCTCTCCTTTCTGTCCCTCTCTTTTCTCTTCCTTCATGATTTTACAAGCCGCGCAGCAGCAGAGGTGGCAGGCGAGGTGTGCCACAGAAATGACCGTCTGTGTCAAACACCGTGCACTGTATAGTAGTCCAGATATATATTTATATGTATAATTATATATTAAATGAGGCTTCGAGGCACAAAATTAATTCGAGGATATTTTGTAATCGAGTACTCGCGAATATTCGAGGAATCGTTTCAGCCCTAAAACATACCATTAGCAACTGGATTCATAATGATATCTATTTTAGTTCAGCAGTTATTCACAAAAATCACACTTTTCATCATGGCAGATCCAGACGGTGATCCCGATCAACACCAAAATTGAATCAGTTCTTCCTTTTCCCATGTTGAACTTTTCCTGAAAATTTCATTGAAATCCATCCATTACTTTTTGAGTTACTTTGTTCACAGACAGACAGACAGACAGACAAACTCTCCCGAAAACATAACCTCCTTGGCGGAGGTAAATATAGCAAATATAAAGCTTCATGAAAGGATTATACAAACATTAAAAATTTGCGATTTCATGAGCATCACACATAACTAAAGCTAATTTCAGCTTCTTTTTAATGCAAAAAATGAATGTTAACCAATATGAAAGCACAAAAATATAACCTTTACAACTGTCTTAAAATACCTATTTTTTTCAAGCTTTTTATACTATGTTTTAATGCCTCATATAAGATATTTAGAGATACAATCATGGCAAATTTTTAATGACTTATAAAAAGCAAAGCATGTACCTGCAATCTAAGGTATATATAAATATCGTATCATCTATCCTAATTCGTGCATTATCAAGTACTGGTTACTAGGGCTGAACGATTTGAGAAAATAATCTAATTGCGATTTTTTTTCCACAATATTGCGACTTCTCTGCAATTGCTTTAATGTTCCTCATCTTACATATTCTTAAAAAAACATAAGCAGTAGGTCTTTTTATACTAAAACCAATATGACATTAAATTAATCTAAGGATAAAAGATTTGAGAAAATGTGGAGAAACGAAGAGCAGAAGCAAAATAGGTATGAAATTGTAAAAGAAAAAGGGGAAAAAATTGGCAAAAAAAACAAAAGCGGCTTAGGAAAATTGATTATAGCACCAACATTGGGACTTAAATTTGAAATTAAATTTCAAAAACCATGTAAAAATTCCAAAAATGGTTCTGACAGTGGCCAAAAAAGATAAATGGGGGCAAAATAGGCATAAAGTTGTAAAACGGGGTTATAAAAGGTAAGAATGGTCAAAAAGTGGGAAAAAGTGTATGAATAGAGGTAAAAAATAGGCATGAAATTGCAAAAAACTACATCACAATACCAAACTGTGAACACATTTTGGGCTAAAAATATTGAACCTTCTGCGATTTGAAAATTGTAACAAGCCATATTGCGATTTAATCTAATTTGCAATTAATTGTTCAGCCCTACTGGTTACTCATGATGAAAAATATTTAACAGTTGTTGTGCTTCCTTCATAATTCCAGTTTGTTTACTTTTTGGAAATGATTGGTGGGCCGCATTGAGTGAGTCAAGGGGCTGCATGTGGCCCCTGGTTGGCCATTTGCCCACCCCTGCTTTACAGAGTAATTAAAAACACAATTAAAAAAAATAAAATCAACAAGCAAAAGTGCCATAAGGTTAAAAAAGAACAGAAGTTATGGAGGGTATGCCATTTTGAACAGATGATTCTCTTCTGAGAAAGTCTTTATCTCTGGCTACATGAACAAGCTACAGATTTTTCCTTTCCTATTCAAGTCAACCGCGTTCAGACGGAGACGCTGGAGATGAGTGAAACCGCTGCAGTGTGCATGCCGGTTCAGTAGATGGCGATGTAGGTTTGCAGAGAAACAGCGCTGCTACAACACGCGTACGAAGAAGAAAAAAAAACTTTTCACAAACAATGGTGAGTGGACGCACAAAGACGCAAGAGTTTCTTTTCTGGACAACAAATCTGTCTGGATTATTTTTGCCTGGATAACAACCGAGCACGGTTAGCAGCTCACACGTTACTCTGTAGACGATGAAGCGGTTGTTGTTCCTGGTATGTGTGCACAGCCTTCATGTGAAAGCGTACTGCACAGGCTGTGACGTTAGCATTTCACCCTGAAACGCTCTGATTCAGGTTTACACGGAGCTGCATGGAGGAGCGTTTTGAAAACTCTCCACACTGGAGCCTGTTTTCAAAAGTTTTCATTTTCAGGCAGTCCGCAAAAGAGTTTCCATGTAAACACAAGGCCAAATCGTAATAAAAACGTATCGGAACAGACCGTATTCGGCCCGCATAAACAGCCCCTCAGTTTTATGTGACATGTAGGCCTGTCACGATAATCAATAAATCAATTCACCGAACGATAAATAAAAACGTCCTTGGTAAGTTTGCCGGCCTCGATAAACTGACACATGCATGCATGTTTGTTTTCCTCCTCTCTTTCTCAACGACTGGGTGCGTTGGTTCTATGGCGGATTTATAGCGGAGTGAGCATCTGTCATTCATTCAATCTATGAGGGGTAGGCGGGGCCTCTCGCCTGTACACACACAGAGAGCTGAAGCGAGCGTCGTGAGGAGTAACAAGGAAACACTAATATGAATGATGGCACGAAAGCTATGGTTCATAGGTTGGCTGCTACAGCCCCAGTGTGGGAATATTTTGGTTTTAAATAGAATGAACAAGGTGTGAGCTCATGAACACGACGAGCACATATGTCGAATTTGTTTGAAAGTAGTGGCGATGAAGTAGGGGAGGTTCAGTGGAGCCTACGTCCTGACAGTCAGTGCTTATTGAGGCGTTTGGTCGGCAAAGTAAATATAAATGAAACGGTGGTGAAATGGTGCGTGCTCACAGACAGTGTCGTTCGCTACATTGCAAAACAAATGCAACCCTTCAATACGTTTGAAAAGTCAACATTTTGGAAAATGTTTCAAACGTTTGACCGACAGTAAGAATTGACTGGGAGAACGTACAAGTCACAAACAATTCAGGAACTGTAAACTCCATTTATTTATTCTTTTTAATGTTGTGTTTTTATTTGAGTTTTTTTTTTCTTTACAGAGAAAAGATCTATTTTTTTATTGTCTTTGAATATTATGATTTTTTTACATGCAGTTTTTCCCAAATGAGAGTCCATTTCCTTTGTTATTGTTTATTTTCTTTTTTTGTTTAATTTATTATATTGTTTGTTAATTTTATTTAAAAGCTCTTGACCTTCCAATTACTTTTAAATACTCTTTAATAATTAAAGATCATTGCTTTTGATATGGTGTACTCACTTTATTACGACATAATTATATTAATGAAAATATTATGTTTCAAAATAATATTGACAATAAAATCGTTTATCTGTGATAATTTTGTGGATAATTTTCACCCAGCAAAATTTGTTATCGTGACAGATCTAGTGACACGGTTTATAATTTCTGTTTAATGCAAATATTAGTTTACAAGTCAAAAGATGAACTCAGCCTGTGTAAGACTGTAGCAGCCACAGTTAGAGAAACAAAACTCTGAACATGTCTGCCAGGACTCCAGTGTGTCCGACAGCAATTTATTAATTTATCCAAAAGTTTAACGTCAGGAGGACCAAAATTATAAATTAAGTACTAGGGCTGCCATGATTAGATGACTACTTATGACTAAGTCGACGATCAAAATGGTTGACAACTAATTCAACAGCCAACGTGTCATTTGTTTCTTTAAACGCTGTTTTCTCTCAAAACTGATATTATACCTTTTGTTGTCTTGTCTGTTTTTCTGTCCTTGACACATACAATATATTACCAAAAGTATTGGCTCACCTGCCGTGACTTTCATATGAACTTAAGTGCCATCTCATTCCTAATCCATAGGGTTCAATCTGACGTCGGTCCACCCTTTGCAGCTATAACAGCTTCAACTCTTCTGGGAAGGCTGTCCACAAGGTTTAGAAGTGTTTATGGGAATTTTTGACCATTCTTCTAGAGGAGCATTTGTCAGGTCACACACTGATGTTAGACGAGAAGGCCTGGCTCTCAGTCTCTGCTCTAATTCATCCCAAAGGTGTTCTATCGGGTTGAGGTCAGGACTCTGTGCAGGCCAGTCTAGTTGATCCACACCAGACTCTGTCATCCATGTCTTTATGGACCTGCTTTGTGATCTGGTGCACAGTCATGTTGGAAGAGCAAGGGACCAGCTCCAAACTGTTCCCACAAAGTTGGAGCATGGAATTGTCCAAAATGTCTTGGTGTGCTGAAGCATTCAGAGTTCCTTTGACTGGAACTAAGGGGCCAAGCCCAGCTCCTGAAAAACACCCCCACAACATAATCCCCCCTCCACCAAACTTTGCACTTGGCACAATGCAGTCCCACAAGTATGGTTCTCCTAGCAACCTCCAAACCCAGACTGGTCCATCAGATTGTCAGATGGAGAAGCGTAATCGGTCACTCCAGAGAACGCGTCTCCACTGCTCTAGAGTCCAGTGGCGGCGTGCTTTACACCACTGCATCGACGCTTTGCATTGCACTTGGTGATGTGAGGCTTGCATGCAGCTGCTCGGCCATGGAAACCCATCCATGAAGCTCTCTGCTCTGTTCTTGAGCTAATCTGAAGGCCACATGAAGTTTGGAGGTCTGTAGAGATTGACCCTGCAGAAAGTTGGCGACCTCTTCTCACTATGCGCCTCAGCATCCGCTGACTCCGCTCCGTCAGTTTACGTGGCCTACCACTTGGTGGCTGAGTTGCTGTGGTTCCCAAACACTTCCACGCTCTTATAATCCAGCTGACAGTTGACTGTGGAATATTTAAGAGTAAGGAAATGTCACGACTGGATTTGTTGCACAGGTGGCATCCTATCACAGTTCCACACTGGAATTCACTGAGCTCCTGAGAGCGACCCATTCTTTCACTAATGTTTAAAGCAGTCTGCATGCCTAGGTGATGATTTTATACACCTGTGGACATGGAAGTGACTGGAACACCTGATTCTGATTATTTGGATGGGTGAGCCAATACTTTTGGTAATATAGTGTATGCAGTCGTGGTAATCTGGGTCAGATGTGATGTCATCAGAAGAGTTTTGCTCAAACAGTATCATGGCTTACCGGTAACAGAGTTCCAAAGTTTGGGAGCATTTAACCAAAACTCGGGGAGCCAAATTATCACATTAATTGAGATTAATTAATTACAGACATAATTAGCGCGCTATGTTTTAAATCACGTTCATCTCATTTTTAATCTGATTTCACTGTGTTGTTATTTTCAGAGGGCGGAACCTTAAAATACCAGAGCAGCTGGTAATTGGACGATCAGTGTACTTGTCACACTCTTCACAGACCAATCACATCAAGCTACAGAATGACATAGCAGCTAGATGCTGTGGTTAGCCGTTAGCTCAAACTACCAATACTTCAGTCTTGAGACTGAGTATAAGTATCTTATCTTAAATTAAATGATACCACACAGATGTGTCATCTGCCACGTGACATGAATCTCGTCAAAGACAAAACCCAACTGCTGTCAACATAAACACTGAACCCCACTCTAGTTCATTTTGAGACGAAATAAGATCTCTATCCTCAGGTGGACCAGAGCTTGGCTGTTTGGTCTGTACCATCGTTCATGTGTGCACACATGCCACCACAAACTCTAAAAACCAAACCAGAGTTCATCAGCAAACGTATTTAGGGCGAAGGCAACCAAGAAGAGGTCAGAAGGGAGCGCTCCCTGACCCTCTGTGAGCAGGACAGAAGAAAATGTCCATGGTTTCTTATCTCCACGTCCAGTCAACTGGAGGCAGTGAGAGAGTTTGCTCCATCATCAGAGTGTCTGTTTGATAGGATTCTGGCACTGCAGCTAATCAATCTGCTGCAGCAAGCTGCCAGAAGACCTGTAACAAAGCTCAAAGAGCCCCACAAATGGCCCCGTGCCGGGGATAAGCCCCTGCACAGGATTACATATTGATTTTGAACGTCTAAAAAAGCTTATCATATAAAACCGCCGCGTGGTACAAAAGTAGCCGAGTCTATGCATGAATCCATGTTTCAGAGAGGAGCATCAACTTTCAAATACAGAGACCCCGAGCATGAACCAAAACAGGAATAAATGGAGGAGGAATCGATGGCAGGATGAGGTGTGGTGGCACATTGTTAACTCAGGAATCACAGGAGTCTCCGTGGACAGGGGGATGGGTCTGCTCTCTCTGCTGTCTTTAGTTTACACATTTCTGTTCTTTAAAGTCTCACGTAGATTCATTCTGATGGAAATAAGGCGTTTCACTGGCTCTATTTTTGCCCTTTAACACCGTTTTATCACCACTGTTTTGAAGATTTCTGTTATTTTTTATTTTTAGCCTTTTGTTAGTGTTTGACATGGTGTAATCTTAACCCAAAACACCAGATGAACGGTTCCATGTTGGAAATATTTCATCAATCCATCTGAAAAGAGCCGTTTGAAAGTGTTTTCAGGAGCAGAACCATCAAAAACAACAGCAGCTTTTTATTGAACGATTGTTTGTCTCATCACACTCAACACTGACCAATTCATATTAAGCAACGCTGCTATGTATGACGTATCATATGTAGCAGCTAAGCAGCGGCTAACAGCTAACAAGGGCAAACAACAGTTAACGGCTGTTAACTAAAAATCTATTAGAGCTAGGTTAAAAAATCAATTTAATCGATTTAAATTGATTTTCCTTTAACTGGTTCATAATCGATCCATAAAATCCAAAGATCGATCTTTTAACTTGGGTACTTTTTTCTTCATTGGATGTGCAGAGAAGCAGCCTGTGGTATCAACCCTGCTAGTCTCGTGTGATCAGCGCTTAACGCTGCTTTAAACTGAACAAGATCTCATGAGATGTTACCGCAAACAAACATGGTGGAAGCACTATATGGGCACCACTGGCAAGTTTAAAAGCTGATGTTTGGATGAACGGTATTTTGGATTTAACAAGCATGAAAGAAAAGATGAGTTGGACAAAAAACAAGTAATATGCAGAATATGCATTAATGTATATCATTAATATAAGATTTGGGTTTAGTTCTTAAAGTTAAAACAATTTTAATGATGTACCAGGTCAAAAGGTCACTTTTTAAATTCAAATATCAAATTGAATCGTTAATCGAATCGATTTGAGACCTTGTAATATCGAACCGAATCGATCCAGAAAATTTGAATCAATACCCAGCCCTAAAATCTACAGGCCAACATTTGCCCACAAAATCTGCCAGAATTAATAAGGGAATTGTTAAAGAATTGGATCGATTAGCAGGATCTCTTAAAGCATTGGTATCACTAAAATGTTATCAATTCCCATCCCTAATAATTGAGCATGTTTTTTTAGTGGGAGGAAGCCTGAGTGTCCAGAGAAAACCCACACGGGTATGGGGAACTGATTCCTAAAGCAGATTTTTCAAAGGCTGCTTGTAGGGATGTAACGGTATGAAAATTTCATATCACGGTTATTGTGACCAAAATGATCAGTTACTATTATCGCGGTATTGTTGCAGTGTGCTCAAAATTTTGAAAAAGTACTTTAACACAGTCTTGAAACCATTTAACCCCTTTAATATTATAATTTTAACAGTTCTTTTGTCTTTTTTTGTCAATAACTGTGTCAGGAAATGTCCTATGAGTAAATTTGTTCATGTTTTTTTTTCATTAGAAACAAAAGTAAACATTTCTGGCAAGGATTGTGTGTAATTACAAGAAAAGAAAAAAAAACATTTCTCTTCATAAACAATTGTAAGTGAACATGTTCAAAGTTTTGAGATGACCAAAAATAAATGTAACCTATTGTACAAACACTCACACATTTTAGTTTGTCTGCAGCATTAGTGTCCATGTTACAGCTCGTTATATTAGACCATGTCCAGGCCTTTTTATTTATCTATTTATTGTTTTACTGACAATAGTCCCTGAAGCAGGTAGCCCCCTTCATGACTCTCCTCTGGTCTCCCCTTTCCATGGCAGATCTCCTCCACATCTCCTCCTTTAATATTTCCAAATTACGATTGATGAAATACATAAAACACAAACTATGACAGAAAAAAACGATCTATTACGACGAAACAGCAAAAGAACGGTAAGAACTCACTCCAGAATGACACTACTGCTGTTATTTACAACCTTTATACATTATTTACACAGAAAATCCTGATAAACCTCCTTTAATTCACTCAGGTATAGCTCTCTGAATCCTCTCTCTCTCTCTCTCTGCTCGTTTACTCGAGGAGTTACAGCAGTTTTAATCACGCACATTTTAGTCTTTCACCACAGCTTGGTGTTTTTGACAGGGTGACTGTCGTCAATCAGTTTCCCCTTGACATCCTTGTAAAATCCAAACTTAGACCAGACTTTAGACTTTGTCTGTTTAGAGTGTGAAAACCTGTAAGAGTCTGAGAGAGGCTCCAGCTGCTGGACTTTCAGAGGCCAAACATTACAAACTGCTCCTCCCTCTGTGAGAGACGGCTGCTTCACAGAGGAGCAGACACACATAGTTCAGGCTTTTCCAGTCAAAGAGCAGCATCACCGTGAGTTACTGACACAGTGTGGTGATCAAACACGGTTTAACGGTCATTTTAATAGGACATGGTAATGGGAGATTTTACAGTGGTTAACCATTTTACCGGTAACCGTTACATCCCTAGCTGCTTGGTGCATGATCGTCTTTCACCGTGAAGACTCCTCTACTTTTTTGTCAGAAAGAAATACAAACATGTTACTTCAACTTAAACTACACAAACTACAACCAGCTGCTCTGATCAGCCCGTCTGTCTCTGAGCTGTCGACAAACTTCACTGTAGCCTCTCTGTACCGAACTAAAGCTTAACGTCTATGAAACATCGGATTAGTTCCTGAACTGCATTTTGAAGAAGGATCTGTTTTGACTCTTCACGGCTTCAGGGCACAAACTTGCTGCTGCAGGAGTCTAATGGTTTGCTCCTTGGTTACATGACGATGTCTTTAAACTTTACAGACTCACTGTTAAAACAAAACCTGGCTTGTTAGATCAACCCCTTCGGCCTCCTTCAGTCCGGGCAGCAGGAAAACCTTCAGCAGAGAAGTTTAAGGACACATTTGAGCCTCTGAAACACCCGCTCCCTCTTTCACCCTAAAAACAAACAGCAGGGGAAACAAAAGCGGCGTGTCCTTGATTCAAGAGGCAGCGCTCCCCTCCATCAATAATCCACACTTAATAATCAGGAGATTAGCTGATATCAGGTGTGCAGATGACTGAAGGCTGGAGACAATGAGGATGATGGGGGGGCACAGAGCCCCTCTAAGCAAAGTGCAGCCGCCCCCCTCCTCTCCCTCCAAACATAAAACTAATTAGAATTGATTTATTATGGATCAGGTACCTTATCAGGTGAGAGAGAGAATTACCATGCTGAGCCAAAGGGCTGCAGCAGGTCGCTGCTGAATGGTAAAATCAATCAGAGCTGAGTGCGTCGCATCCCAACGAGAGCGACTCAGAAAAACACAGAAAACTGATTCTTACATCCGACTGAAGCCAAGAGACTGCAGCGTGAAATAAAGTTAATGTGTAATGTGTTGACTATCAACCAGCCACTCAAGTCAACCAGTCATTCAAGCCAACCCATTATCAACCAGTTATTCAAGATAACCAGCCATTAACCAGTCAATAAAGCTAACCAACTATCAACCAGTCATTCAAGTTAACCAGCTATCAACCAGTAATTCCAGCTAACTTGCTATCTACTCGTCATTCAGGCCAACCAGCTATCAACCAGTCCTTCAAGCCAACCCGCCGTCAACCACTTGTTCAAGCCAACAGCTGTCAACCAGTAATTCAAGCTAACCTGCTATCTACCAGTCATTCAAGCTAACCAGCTATCAACCACTCATTTACGCTAACCCGCCATCAACCACTTGTTCAAGCCTACGAGCTGTCAACCAGTAATTCAAGCTTACCCGCAATCAACCGGTCATTCAAGCTAACCAGCTATAACAAGTCGTTCAAGCAAACCTCCTTGCAACTAGAAATGCAAGCTAATCAGTCAACCATTCTCTAAGCCAACCAGCTATCAACCAAGCCAACCAGCTATTATCCAGTCATTCCAGCCAACCTGCTATCAACCAGTCATTCAAGCCAACCAGCTGTCAACCAGTCAATCAAGCTTACCCGCTATCAACCAGTCATTTAAGCTAACCCGCTATCAACCACTCATTTAAGCCAACTAGCTATCAATCAATCAAACAAGCTAACCGGCTATCAACAAGTCATTCAAGCCAACCCGCTATCAACCAGTCTTTCAAGCCAACCCGTTTTCAACCGAGAAGGGTCTGTCTGCGGCCGCAAGACGGAGGCGTGTCATGTAGTGGGCGTGTCGCGTAATGACGTAATGACGTAATGACTACACAACACGCCCACAAATAAAACCTAACGTCACCCATCTGCTAACCCTTAACCTAACCATCACTCTTTTAGGGCCTAAATCTAAGTTTCCCCTTTTAATGTTATAATAACCTACACAAATAAAACCTAACGTCACCCATCTGCTAACCCTTAACCTACAAGACACGCCCACTACGCGACAGAACCCACTACAGGACAGGCCTCCGTCTTGCAAGCTGCAGACAGATACACTTGTTTCAACCAGTCATTCAAGCTAACCCGCTATCAACCAGCCATTCAAGCTAACCAGTCATCCCTTAATAGTTTTTCATTTTGCTCCATACTAAGAATAAATATCCAAAAACCAATGGAGGCCCTCTTCTCTTTAACTTCTACATTCTTTTATGTTGCTTTAAGTTGTCATGGTGGACAGTAGCCATGATATATCAGCTTCACTTCTTTTAAAGAGCCCATATTTAACCTTGGCTCAAAAGTTTTACAGAGTACCCTGATCCAGCTGTATTCCCTCTCTGTATCTGTCGGAGCTCCAGCCTCTTTAAGGCTCATTTCTCCATTTAGCTCTGATTGGTTTACAGGTCAGTCAGTTCATCTCTGTGCCTTGTAATGTTGTCAACAACTCTACATCTATTGAATGTTTCAACTGAGACAATCCAACTGCATTTTTTATATTTTATATATTTTTTCCCTCTCAAAAAAGAGAAAAAAAGAGAAAAAAAATGATGTGAATCAAGTTTTGCTGTTATGTTATTAAAACAGATTCCCCAATCAAACAGGAGTTAAAGTGTGTGTCATAAAATATTGATTATGGAGTTGGAATGTAGGCAGATTTGTCTACATAAACACTGAAAGCTGAGGTATTTTTCAGTTTATTAACACAAAACTCTCTGACCAAAATTAAGTCTCGCTTAAAAAACAATTACAAGCTGATAGAAGTTATTGTGCAAAACCTGCCAGGGCCTTCCGTCATGAAAACTTCTTTTTTCAACAACTTACAGGATGCAAAGCGACGAGGTAATGTATCTCTTTCAAGCCAACAAACGCCGGCTTTGGCTTGGGTCACGTCTTTTGGAGCATTCCAGTTGTAGTCAGAAGTAGGAATTTCCGAGTTCTGAGTAGGAAACTGCAACTGGAACGTCCCAGAAGTCGTAATTTCCAACTGGGAACTTGGTGAAACCTCGCCACCCCCGAGTTGACAATCAAAGATGGATGCCCCCTGTGTGAACAGTTATTTAGCTCCTGTAATAATCCATTTATTTGCACTTCTGACTGGGGTGTGTGGCTCTAGATCAGCTGTATACATAGTATTGTTAGACTTATATTTACAAAAATGCTGCCATAGTGATAATCACATTCTTCATGTGATATTTGTGAACAACAATGCAGGGCGTGCTAACAACAGCTAACAATAGCCTGGAAGACCGGCATGTTTTTTTCCGACTTCAACTGGAACGCCGATAAGTCGGAGATGATGTCACTCCCAGTTCTGAGGTTACTGGAACGCAGCATTACGACAGTTGCCGCACGTGCTCATGGGTAGCAGAGTCCAAACGTCGCCGGTAATAGATTCTCCTCACAGCACCTTTAAATACTTAGTTTCCTTCAAGCAAAATATTTGAAGTTGATCATAAACATTACCCATTGAGTTAAACTCCATTTAGGCCCCACAAGTTGGTTTTGGGTGATTTTTTCAAAATCAAGATGTCAATAAAAAGATTATTTTCCATTTATCCAAATCAAATTGTCTAAAACTTCTCTGCTGAAGAAATGCTCATTGTTAATTGAGGTAAAAAAAATACTTTAATCAGAAAATGGATTCCAAATGAGCGCATGCTTGAAGTGACTCTCACTTTTTTATGTTTATATTTTTTTGTTTAATGAACTTAAGCCAAATTTCCTCAAAGTCAATGACTGAAATCATGTTTAGTCTGTAAGAAGTGATTTGCTCTGGAGCGGTGCAACTTTTAACGGATGATTGTTGGAGATTCTGATGGTTTCTTCTCAGGTAATGAACACCTCTCCATCTCTTTCTTCTTCTCTCTTCTCTTTCTTCTCCTCTCTCTCTCGTTTTGTGGCGGCTGGCGTCGGTTCAGCAGCTCGTCGAAGCCTCTCCAGCTCCTCTCCTTTTCTCTCCCTGGGCAACTTCAAAAACTTCATCAATATGTTAATGACTTAATCTTTAAACACTTAAAGAAACCATTAATAAACATCGATTTGAACACTTGCCACCACTGACGCGCATTAATCCAGTGCAAATAGCTGATACACAAACTGCAGCGCGGGGCAATTTGTGGAGGATTACTGATGGAAAATGGACGAAGGAGACATTGATCACGCTTTCAGTGTCGACGATGAAACGAGGACGAGTCAACCTCTGCTCTGTTCTTCAGGTCAACAAGCTTAAAAAAAGACAAATACTCAGAAAACAGAAATTATATCATTTAAAATCTATTGACAAATATTCAGTCTCAGGCCACCCACTGTGAAAAACTCTTCTTTGCCAAAGGGACGTCCTACAGCTGAGATTTAATGTTTAGTAGGGGTGGGAGAAAAAATCAATTCACATCAGTATCAGGATATTTTGTTTCACTATTTTTAAATCAATTTTTTTTTTTACATTTAAATGCTTCATTTTAGTCTGTGTTAATAAGCCACTTTTACTCTGTAGCACATTGGCTTGAGTCTTCTCACTTAACATTGAATATTAATAAAACGGTCTCAATATGTTTCTCTATGCATAAACAACACAATGGAGAATCATTCCTGATTCAGATTAATAATGAGCCCATTAGTGTGGTTAATGATGTTAAGTATTTAGGAATCATCCTAGACTCACACCTACAGTTTGAAAAACAAGTAAATTATGTTTGCAATAAAGTTAAATCTAATGTACAACCCCAAAACCAGTGAAGTTGTCACGTTGTGTAAATCTTAAATAAAAACAGAATAAAATGATTTGCAAATCCTTTTCAACTTATATTCAGTTGAATACACAGCAAAGACAAGATATTTAATGTTCGAACTAAGAAACTTTATTTTCTTTTGCAAATTATCATCAACTTAGAATTTAATGGCAGCAACACATTCCAAAAAAGTTGTCACAGGGGCATTTTTACCACTGTGTTACATCGCCTTTCCTTTTAACAACACTCAGTAAACGTTTGGGAACTGAGGAGACCAATTTTTGAAGCTTTTGGGGTGGAATTCTTTTCCTTTCTTGCTTGATGTACAGCTTAAGTTGTTCAACAGTCCGGGGTCTCTAGGTTGTATCTTGCACTTCATAATGTGCCACACATTTTCAATGGGGGACAGGTCTGGACTACAGGCAGGCCAGTCTAGTACCCGCACTCTTTTACTACGAAGCCACACTGTTGTAACACGTGCAGAATGTGGCTTGGCATTGTCTTGCTGAAATAAGCAGGGGCGTCCATGAAAAAGACGTTGCTTGGATGGCAACATATGTTGCTCCAAAACCTATATGAACCTTTCAGCATTAATGGTGCCTTCACAGATGTGTAAGTTACCCATGCCTTGGGCACTAACACACCCCCATACCATCACAGATGCTGGCTTTTGAAGTTTGCGCCTAAAACAGTCTAGATAGTTCTTTTCCTCTTTGGTCCGGAGGACACGACGACCACAGTTTCCAAAAACAATTGTAAATGTGGACTGGTCAGACCACAGAACACTTTTCCACTTTGCATCAGTCCATCTTAGATGAGCTCGGGCCCAGCGAAGCCAGCGGTGTTTCTGGGTGTTGTTGATAAATGGCTTTGGCTTTGCATAGTAGAGTTTTAACTTGCACTTACAGATGTAGACGAACTGTAGTTACTGACAGTGGTTTTCTGAAGTGTTCCTGAGCTCATGTGGTGATATCCTTTACACAGTGATGCCGTTTTTTGATACAGTACCGCCTGAGGGATCGAAGGTCACGGGCATTCAATGTTGGTTTTGGGCCTTGTTGCTTACGTGCAGTAATTTCTCCAGATTCTCTGAACCTGTTGATGATATTACGGACCGTAGATGATGAAATCCCTAAATTCCTTGCAATAGCTGGTTGAGAAATGTTGTTCTTAAACTGTTGGACAATTTGCTCACGCATTTGTTCACAAAGTGGTGACCCTCGCCCCATCCTTGTTTGTGAATGACTGAGCATTTCAGGGAAGCTGCTTTTATACCCAATCATGGCACCCACCTGTTCCCAATTAGCCTGTTCAGCTGTGGGATGTTCCAAATAAGTGTTTGATGAGCATTCCTCAACTTTCTCAGTCTTTTTTTCCACTTGTGCCAGCTTTTTTAAAACATGTTGCAGCCATCAAATTCCAAATGAGCTAATATTAGCAAAAAATAACAAAGTTTACCAGTTCGAACGTTAAGTATCTTGTCTTTGCTGTGTATTCAATTGAATATAAGTTGAAAGGGATTTGCAAATCATTGTTTTCTGTTTTTATTTACGATTTACACAATGTGCCAACTTCACTGGTTTTGGGTATTGTACA
Organism: Scarus forsteni; assembly: GCA_036419115.1. Lineage (NCBI taxonomy): Eukaryota > Metazoa > Chordata > Actinopteri > Labriformes > Labridae > Scarus > Scarus forsteni. The sequence goes on from JAZDUH010000188.1 coordinate 501,006, forward strand.
TTTGTACTGTCTGTCAAACGCTTGTAACATTTCCTAAAATGCTGGCTTTTAAACTACATTGAAAGGCTGCATTTCTTTTGCAATGTAGCGAACGACACTGTCTGTGAGCGCGCACCATTTTGCGCTGCTTTATTTATATTTACTTTGCCGACCAAACACCTCAGTCAGCGCTGACTGTCAGGTCGAAGGCTCCGCTGCACCTCCCCTTCTTCGTCGCCACTACTTTCAAACAAATACGACCTATCAGCTCGTTGGTGTTCATGAGCTCACATCTTGTTCAGTCTGTTTAAAACCAAAGTTTTCCCACACTGGGGCAGTGGCAGCCGGCTTAGGAGCCGTAGCTTTTGTGCCATCATTCATGTCAGTGTTAGTTTCCTTGTTACTCCTCATGACGTTCACTTCAGCTCCGTGTGTGTACGTGAGTGGCCCCGCCTCCCACACAAAGACTGAATGAGTGACAGATGGTTCACTCCACTTATTCCGCAAAAAGAACTAACACACCCAGGCGTTGAGACAGATATGGCCTTTTTCCACTAGCATCCCCTGGCCCTACTTGATTTGCAGTGTGTTTCCACTAGCCTGGTACCTCCTAAAACAAGCTAGTTTTAGTACCTACTCCGCTCTGGTTCCAAGCAAGCTGAGTCAATACTGAAAGATGACGTCACCGACTGCCGGCTACTGATTGGTCAGACAATGTCATCATCGATGAGTTATGAGCGAGACAACCTAGCATGCTAGCGGTAGCTACCGTTAGCTTACCCTCATATGTTGTATAGCTTCCAAAACTCTCCTGTGCTTCTCAAGGGGTATTTCTTCTTACCACCTGCAGCCTTCTTCTACTTTCCTTTTTGACTCGGTTTGTGACAAAAAGACACAGATTGTTGTGTGGCACTCAAACTGACGTCACCGCAGTGCCGCTCACCCTGTTGGGCAGGTGACTGGGGCTTACGGAAAAGCAGCACAAGGTGAGTAGAGTAGAGCCGGGTAGAATAGAGTAGAGTAGGGCTAATGGAAAAGGGCCTAAATACAAAGTGAACCATCTTCTCATCCAGCCTATTTGGTAGAAAGAGAGGAGGAAAACAAACATGCATGCACATTCAGTTTATCAAAGTTGGCAAACTTATCGAGGACGTTTTTATTTATGGTGCAGTTAATTGATTTATTGATTATCATGACAGGCCTAAGTGCTAGCTTTCAAAAACAAAACAAAAAAATAAATTGACGTGAAATTGTTGTTTCTTGAACTTTAAGTGAAGAAAACCACTATTCTCATAAAACAGGTGACCAGCTGGGAGATTTGTTCGGCTCCTTGCAGAAAACAAGGAGCTCATTTTCCTTTTTTTTCCTGAGCAGAGCCGTTGGATTTGTTCCCTAAAGGTCTTTGTGCATGTCGCAGAGAACGGAGCTCCATATCCAAATAAGATTAAGATCCCAATCTGAGGCTGCGACATTAAAAAGATAAGACTAATGAGAGTGCTCTGCCCTCCTAACACTCTCACCGTTCACCATCTGATGGATAAAAAACAAACATTTCTCATAAATTATTTGCTCCTTGTGTTTTTATGTTCTTAATATTTGATCAAGATGACGGATTACAAATGATCTTGGACACTTCTTACATGATTTAACTTTCCTTTCCACCCTGCTGGTGTTGCTGTAAGTAGGAAAAAGCTCCATCAGTGCAAAGATTCCCTTCAGTTATTAAATGAACCTTCATCCGGATGTCCTTAAAGGGTTTTATTTCCCTTCTCAAATAAAAATCTGAGGGATAACAGCACCCACACAAAGCCTGACAGACAAAGCCCTGGTCGTGTTGTTAAAGTACATTTTTTCCTGTTTGCTTTAGATAACAAATCTTTGGTTGACCCCGAGGGTTAGGGGAGCATTACAAATTAATCTCAGTTTTAATAAGTCTGTCTTAAGCCTGGGAAAAGAAAGAAAGAGAACGGGGGGAGGGAGAGAAGAAAGGGATCTAAGAGGAAAAGAAATATATTAAAGCCTGTGATCACAGGCAGCTTTTCTTGTTTGTTATCCCTCCGTTTTACCTTTAATCCAATACTTGCTAATCCAATTTGTCTTTCGGGCTCCCACCCTAACTTCTCCGTCTTAAATAGGCCTTCGGAGTCAGCGAGCGCCGCTAAAGCGTGAGCTCTTACATGCATATTTAAGAGGAAGTTTGAGATATCGGTGCGCGTTTGCAGCTGGCGAAAAATAAGAAATAAGCGGTTGTTAAGAGAAGTTGTAGCTGTGGCCTGAATATGCATGAAGAGCCATAATCAGATCTCGGGCAGTCACCCACTGAAGGGGAATATTGGGGAACACAAAGGGATTGATTTAATTACTTGGAGTGGGCCTGAGCTCTGGAGCCGCCTTGTTAGGAGCGAGTGAAAAGGCTGCCAGTATCCTTGTGCTATTTTTGTGAGGAGGGGGTGAAGGAGAGGAGAGGGGGTGCTGTTGCAGATGGTGGTGGGGGGTTCGGAGGTAGCCTAGCTTCTTAAGTCGCCAAAACTAATCCCGAGAATAAAGCTCTCCTGATTGAAAGGACCTGCACTGATTGCTAAAAAAGAAATGGACATTCTCTGTTTAGCGTCAATCTGGCCGACATTCATCCCGTTCAATCACTTTTCTCTGTGAGGAGATCTTATAACTTTAAATCTGTCTTTTGGTTGGAACATGAAAAGGTACTTTATCACCTCTTATTGATGTTTCTGTGTTAAAGGAGTTTAACCTGACTAAAACACTCTGAGACTGAGAAGACTAAAAAAGCTTTACTGTCTGAGCCCAGATAAGGACGAAGACTCTGAATGTTTAAAAACCTTGAACAGCTACATGTCGGGTCAGCTGATTGTGTTTTGACTCTGTTAAAGGCACAAAAAGCTGCATTGACTAATTATTTACGTCATAGTTTTGTCAACAACCTTTTTCCCCTTTTTACCAGCTCAACTGTTTAGCAGAGGCAGGGCTTCAGACTGACTTTATGCATTGGTTGCAAAGGTGCATTGAAAAAATGTTTAAGGTGCACCAGCACAAAAATTAGGTGCACCCAAATTTTTCACAGTGTCACCTTCAACGCTATCAGGTAAAACTGGGCAAAAAATCGATTAAATCCATTAATTTGAATTATTTTCTGCAGAAGATTTAAACAATTAAAAATCAAGATTTTTTTTCTTGCCTTAGTCCAATTGGAAGTTGTTGCAATTTTTGAAAAAAATACAATTTTCATGATGGTTGGCCTTGTAGGGTTTGCACAAGCACTTTTATAGGCTTGTATTTGTTATTTAAGTAGATTAAATATTGATCAGAGAGTTTATTGCTAGTACTGTAAAAACACCTCAGCCTTTTAGTGTTTATGTAGACAAACCTGCCTACGTTTATACTACATAATCAACCTTTTAAGATCCAGACTTTGACTTTAAGAGGGAAACATTTATACAACATAAAAGGCAAAACTTGATTTGTTTCATTTTTATGTCACTGGGAGTTTTGTTTCTTTTAGGGAGGGAAAAATCAATTAAAACCAGCCCTACCATAAGGTCATCACTCTCCATAACTTTTATATAATGTCAGTGATTTTTAAACAAGAATAAGATGTAAAGAAATACTTGTCTATATACACACTATAGTCAATATTAACAAAACTGAAACTAAGGTAAATAATAAAAAATCAATTCTCAAACTAATTTATAAAAAGCGACATATAGGACAGAACATTTCATGACTTATTTCACTATTTTTTTTCTCTTTTTGTGGCTTATTTTTCTATACAGCTTTATGTACAGTAGGGCTGGGCGATATTACCTAATCTCAATATCACGACTAATTGAGGGCCTTACCTTGATTACGATTAATTAACGATTATTTTATGCTATGCTGGAAAAATTAGTGGTGATACCACTGGTCATCAACACGGTTTTCCTACAGTATTGATACTTATCTTCTTTCTGCTCAGTGTACAGAAAGAAGGTAAGTACTGTCTCCATTGTTTGGGCACAGAATCCAAAATGTGCCCAAACAATGGAGACAGTATTTTTTTTAGGTTATGAAGGGGATGCAGTCACATGACTTGCACAGGGGCAATAATCAAAATAATGGTCATGAGTATAATTACCTCAATTATACGTTCTAAATGCCGATTTCGATTATTTTTTGATTAATTGCCCAGCTCTAATGTACAGGGTCTGTCAGACAGGTCATTTGTTCTCAGTCTGTTACAGATGGTGGACGTGAACACTCATCTTTGTGCCTGTGTGACTAAGAAACTCTCCCTTAACAGGAGAAAGGACTGAACAATACAGATGTTATAGTTAACCTTAATTGTTTTACTTGTTATTGTTGTTGATTATTAATTATCTGACGGTCACTAAGACGAATTTGTCAGAGCTTTGCTGCTTCTTCAGAGTTATCGCTCTGCGTTGAAACCTGACAGCACAGTCAGGCTCCTTCTGGACTCATCTGCATACTAACAGCTGATTGGATGATTACCGAGGGCTGTGTTTGTGTTCATGTGTTTGGGTGGGCCTACAGCCTGCGAAGGTGTAACACAGGGACAGAGAAAAAAGAGGAAGCAGGTGATGTGTCTTGTCTGTTTTCTGCAGATTTTTCTGCTACTGCAGTTACATTTGTCAGCTTGAATTTGTGAGAGTGCATCCAACATTTTTTCTTGGTGCAAATGTTAGGTGCACTCTCACAAATTTCGGGTGCATGTGCGCCAAAAATGGTTGCACTCTGGAGCCCTGACAGGTCATCATTAATTTCAAGGATATTTATTCTTTTAGGAAACAAACAAATCATGAGTTGGTTTCACTAACACTTTAAGGAACAGAGAAAACCAAAAAACAAACCAAATAACATATTTTCTTGGTGTGGGACTGAAAGTTTTTTAATAGCCAACAGTTGATTGTGTGGTGACTTAAAAATCCTCAAAAAATTTGGGACAAAATCGATTAGAAAAGTCAGAAAAGAAATGCAAAAATAACTTAAAATAGATGCTGTTGAGTTTGAAAAATACTAAAAAATGTTTCTGATGAATAACAGACTTATGTGTATATGTTTATATCATCATATCACTAAGTTTTTAAAATAATGATAATAGAAACAATTGTAGCTTTCAAATATGTATTTTTTTTTTGGTATGTTTGCAGTTCCTTCTGGATCATAAAACATAGACGGAAGCAAACAATGGCAGTTGAGCTGGGAGTTCTTATAAAAAAAAGAGTGCATCTCTGCAACCACAAGGTCTACCTGAATAATTTTGGTGTCATAATAAAGCAACATTTGAGAGATTTGTCCAGATGTGAATTATCAGTATATGTGTTACTGGGACAGAGGAAATGAAGACAGAAGTCAGGATCATAGGAACATTTCATCCTCCCCTAAAAAAACATGTTTTATAGTGAATATCTCTTTGGAATGATGCAGCTGCAGCTTTAGAACTCTATGAATGAATGTGAAAATATGTGAACATTACTTCTGCCAAGTTTGAGTCGATAAAGTGATGCAGAGCAAAGTTAGAGAGGTTTGACTACAGAGTGGTCAGGCCCAATCTTGACACAGTTTGGCTCCATTAGTCCCATTTGACATTTCTGATATACCAAACTTTAGATTTCACTTTTATATCACTTTTGGTGTTCATTACACCCAATTACAACAGTTTTTATCTTCCTCTGCTTATCTGTTTCTGACTGTTTTTCATTAAAAATAAAAGTAAAAAAAATAACGATATTTCTTTTTGTAAAAACTCAAGCAGAACTCTCTACATTTTCCCATCCAAATAAATCCATACAAATCAACCCAAGTTTGAATCAAAGTGAAACAGAGTCCATTTTTTTTAAATTTATATTTCTCTAAAGAAAACAAAAGTCAGAATTCTGACTTTTTTCTCAGAAATCTGTTCAATGTCAGTTTGTTTGTTAGCAAGATTCCAAAAACTACTGGAGAGATTTTGTTGAAATTTTCAGGCCAAACTTAAAAGTCATTAAACCTTGGTGGTGATCCAGATAACCACCATGAGAGTTCAATTGTTTTGCTCAATATCTGTCAAACTAATAATGATACCAGCATGATTCTGAGTGCTCAGTGTGGGTTTTTAGGGTCATGAATCATTTTATGATGGTAACTTTTTTTTTTTTAACTATTGCTCATGGATGTACTTTGGAGGCTTGTGCTCTCGAAGTTTTTTCTTGCAGTAAATGGATTGAGCTTATATCATGTTTTTCTAGTCTTTCTGAGGCCCCATCCACACGAAGACAAACCGTGAGTGTAAATGCATACGTTTTTGCCGAATCTGCGTATCATCCATACGAACACGGCGTTTTGGGGGTCTGTAAACAATCATTTTTGAAACCAGGTTCCAGAGTGGAAAGATTTTGAAATGCTGTATACGCAGCTCCGTGATTACTGGCTCTCAAGTTTTCAGATACGCTTACGTCATAGTTTTATATCTTCATTGACACGCATGTGCCACACACTGTAATGACAACAACAATGGCGGTGTATGGTGTAGCATATGTGCTGATGAAGCTAGTGACCCTACTATCCCTGTTGCAGCAAAATCTCCTTCTTCTCAATCACCACCGAGTTGAACAAACAATTATCGAGGACACATTACAGCACTTTATGATCACTTTATCACAATCTCTGTTTACAACTTTTGCCGCAAGTGCACATGCCCGCTGTTTTTTCATCTGTTTCTGCTTGTTTCCGTCATATCGTTACAGCGCCCCTAGAGGTTTGGCATGTGTTTTACAGCGTTTTGATGCGTATCGAGTGCATTCATGTAGACACACACATTTTCTGAGACGCCTTCGTCTTTATGACCATCGTTTTTCGAAACTGTTTAGCGTTTCGTCTTCATGTGGATGGGGCCTAAGTCACTGATGGCTAAAGTTTCAGTGTAGGCTGCTCACAAAAAAAAATCTTGATTTGCAATTTTTTAAATCTTCTTCAGAAAATAATTCAAATTCATCCATTTAATCGATATATTGCCCAGCCTTAATTCAAAGACTGTAGAATAAGCATGAAGCTCTTAAACATTAACGTATCAGGTCACTTAGTCCTGATTCTTTTCACTCCCTACATCGCTAAACAAATCAGAGTATTTTTCATTCTGTTGATGAAAACTCCCCCTGAAATAACCAAACATAAATCACTTACTGCACAGTTAAGTAAGACGTTTAATTAATTACAGACGTGCGTACATATTTTCTTAATTCAAGCACCATCATCAGCAGGTTTCATCTACCCGCTGCTCCCCTCGGTGGCGTTTGTCTTTGTCCGAACACGATGACACGTTCAAGGGTCTTTAGAGGAAAACAAAGCACTCAAGAAACGTTGAAGGGGGGCGTCGACGCAGAGCCTACCTGATGGATCCCTGAGAGGTGTTTTCATCAAAAGAGCCCCTCTTTTCCACCTCATGGACTCAGACAATAAGCCGGCAGAGTGGATTCTAGTGCCTTGTGCTCAACAGGCAGCGGTGACAACGAAGCCCTTAATCATCTCATGACAAAAGCCAAAAGGCATCATCCTATTAAGCAGTGTGCGCGGCCGCTAATATGAGCTACTGCCCGGGAACCTTTCACAGGGTGCCGTGCTATTAAAGTGCTTCTGAACCAGCCAGCGGGAACCCGTGCCCATTCACCTTTCATCTGGCAGCCTGTTGTTTGGCGGCTTTAGTGGCGGCCTGCTAAAGATGCTAGTGATCTCATTACAGCGGTTGCTCCAAATTTGAGCATCTCCTCCTTTCCTCCTCCCCCCCATTTTCGATTCTTCCTGCCTGGCCATAAATTGATTATTGCTGCAGGTTCACAAATATGCCATTTCCCTGAAAAGTTTGCTCATCCACACCCCCTGATGGACGCTCTTTCTTATCTTTTCTCTCGCTGAATGGGCGGTCAGGTTGAAAGCGAAGAGGCCCCCGGGCATCACAAAAAAACGTTAAGATTTCTCATTTAGTTGTCTTTATGCTGCGAGCGCCATGTGGTCCTTGAAGGTGTTGAAAACATGGGAAGCACCGGAGGGATCAGAGCAATCTCATTAGCATTCGCTCAGAATTGGAGTGGCCCGGCTGTATGGCGAGGCCGAGTCCTCCGTCGGGTCCGCCGCCGCGCCCTCCGCCTCTTTGTGCCTTTGTGTTCTTTTCACTTTTTTTTTTGTTGTTGCGTCGGGCTGCTTTACTTCACGGGACGCTGCCAAGAGGATCATGGGAAAAGACAATATCATCACTGTACGGTTCTTTGAGGACTTTGAGTCAAAACAGGAAACTCAGAAGCCCGGTGAAGTCACGTCGCCACTACGAAAACAAAAAAACTAGACTGAACTCCCCATGGGACAAGCTAAAATCTTTTTAGATTCCATAATGAAAAAGGAACTTCACCACTTTTCTTACATTAAATATCAAAAGACACGAAACATTTTTTATTTTAGTTCAGTATTGGATCTGTGTGATGACGTACGAACTCACGTGTAAATAGATTTGATAGACATGTGGAGTTGTTTGGTGTACAAACGTATTATTTTGACTTTGTTGATAGTTTTTTATTTAAGTTTGAGATGAATAAAAGAAATAAAGAAAAGAAATAAGAGTAAAAAGTAGCTTAGCCTGTTGACTGGATCACTGTGGATAAAGCTTTTTAATTAAGACTGACAAATACTGATTCCTTAAGGTGTATACCGATTCCACTTTGGCCGATAACAAGGGATGCACGGTATTATCTGTTTGATATCGGTATTGGCCGACTTTTTACATTTTTGCAGAAATTTACAGCAGATATATCAGCCATATATTGGCTGGAATATCGGCAAATTATACAAATGCTCAAATTTGAGTCAAAACAGGAAACTCAGAAACCCGGTGAAGTTACGTCGCCGCTACGAAAACAAAAAACTAGACTGAACTCGCCATGGGACAAGCTAAAATCTTTTTAGATTTGATAATGAAAGAGGATCTTTATCACTTTTCCTCTTTTTTCTTTTAGGATCTGAATTTATGTTTCTCAACTTGTAGAACCATTTAAAACTCATCCTTGTTCTTTTTCTTCTTATAAGAAAAAACTAAACTTGTCAAAAATTTTGTTTAAAGCAAAGTTAATGTTCACAATTTACGTGTAGTGGGATACGTATTGTATCGTGGCCTTAAAGTGCGTAGACACCGGACGCTACTTGTACTACCTCGGCGATCACTCTCCATGCAAAGTCAATGTACAGCCGCGACGGGGCGGGGCTAACCCTCCTACGATGCAACAGCTGCTTTTCACACTACCACATAGCTTATCGCGAGATGTGAAAGTAAAAAAAAGTTCATCAATCAGCGGTGTGTGCACATGTGACGGTACCCTAGACAGACAGTTATTCATCCGGACTACAGAGTAACAATTTATGCCTGTGTGGGAAACATTAGTCAGTGAGGACATTAGTTCCACCTAGACGGACAGCGGTAAACTCACAGATGATACTGTTGCAGGGCATCACCTGCAGTGTTTTGTGGTTGATAAGTGAGTGAAAAGGATACAGCTGGAATAATGTCTGCTTATACATCCTATTATATGACATGATATGATCGTAGTGAAACTCGGGCGGACGTGACGTCACCGAGCGACGGCCGACAGCAACGGTGACCAAAATTAGGTATTTATGGACATATGACTTAAAATTAAAACCCCTGATTTTTTCCCATAAAACTCGAGTTTAATCGTTTTTCTCCCTCAAAAATAAATCAAAACGCCCTCTAAGTGACACAGAAATAACATAAATCAGGTTCATCCTTTATGTAAACAAAAAATATTCCAAAACCGAACAGTCTTTTTTTCTCTTATAGATAAAATAAATGCTGTTATTTTGACATAAAATGTTGATTATGGAGTTCAAACCTAGGGAGGACTGTCTATATAGACACTAAAGCTGAGCTTGTTTCGAAGTATAATCTTTTCCAAAAATTTTTCAGCCTTACAGTAAACTTAAGACGAGACTTTCATAGGACCCGATGAAGTCCATGATTACTGAATCAAGGACAGAATCGCGTAATTGGACAGAATTTAATATAAATAATATTTTTTTTTACAAGAATGGCCAACATTTTACATAAAGTTTTTATCAGAATAAAAGGAAAATGCTCTGAGGGGGTCACTAAGGCTGTGGACAATGCACACTTCACTTCCCCTCCTCCTCCCTTTATTTGCACGACAAACATGTTGAAAAAACAGTTTGTGAGAAAATAAGTGGATTTTAAAGGGCCCTACTTTGGGTGATTTATTGCAGAGTTGTTTTTACATCCTTCAGACTGGAAGGACAAACAAACCCCACAAACTCACGAGTGTTCATTCACTTTTGAAAAGTGGAAAACAGGAGAGACACATGCACTGCGCACCAATCAGCTTTGTGCTGAGACCTAATTACATATATTCTTTTTGTTCCTGCCTTAGATCCGTCGGCCTCACACTGGTGCAGAGCGTCACCAACTGGGCGACCTTGAACAACCACAACCTTCAAGGTCACCTCCACAGGAGCTTCATCGCCCCCCCTCCTCCTCCTCACCTTCATCTCCATCTCAGGAGGGTTTATTGGACATTTCCAGACATTCAGGTTCACAAATCTCCACAATAACAGTTTTAAATGTTTCCCCCACAACGCCAAAGTGATAAGAACTTGTTCTTGTGTGTTCGGATGGATTTATTGTTGTGTCTACGTTAGCCGATGTGGTGAAATGTGTAATGGTGGGAGGGAGGATTTATCCGCTAAATCCCTGCGGTTACTCTCGCCATCATGGACAATGACCCTAAATAATGTCAACAGCTCATTTCCACCAGAGCTCTGTGTGTGTTTGTGTGTAAAAGCTGCTGATGTGATTGATACGAGGTCAGCTGGTTTACATTGGACAAAGCACCAGAATCTTCTCTTTTAATTTGATCCAAAAATCTAAACTTGTTCCCATTTCAGGTGATAAACTGATCCTCACGTTAACACTGAAGCACCACCAACAGTTTTTTAGCAGCTCAAACTCAAGTTAATTTATATCAGGGGCGGGCAACTTTAATTACCAAGAGGGCCACATAAAACCATTTTTCTTAACCTGAGGGCCACATTGTCACACATTTTTAGAAACTCTCAATGATGAAAAAGAACGTTGGATATACAAAATATAAGAATATGAATTTGTCATAAAATTAGCATACCAATATTCATATATTAAAACATAAATACAAGTTATTATGCATCATCAAATGAACTTGACATAGAATTCAAGCAAATTTAGCTCATATACATGGAATTAAAGCCAATGAAGCTATTTTCAAATCCATTTTTCAAACCATTTTTAAATACATCATTGAGTAATACTTCATTTAATGTTAACGGCTTCACAAAAGAGATTTAGACACTATAACAGCAAAGTAAGGTTGTAAACAACTTACATACGATTATATAGCATTATTTGGATTGGATATCCGAGTTCTCTTCATATTTACAGGTGCTGGTTTTGGAAATAAATGGCGGGCCACATTTAGTGATGTGGAGGGCCGCACTTGGCCCTCGGGCTGCCACTTTCCCACCCCTGATTTATATAGCACCTTTCATACGTGTATACATGCAGTCCAAAGCGCTTTACGTAGCAGCAGAACCTAAAGATGACGTCATTATGTGAGAAGCGTAAAAGTAAACAATAGGGGTGTAATGAAATGGTCAACTCACGAAACGATACGAAACAGGGCTCACGATACAAAATAAAAATTTTAGAAAATCCCCAACAGCAGGAAGTTGTGCAAAAATCTCATTTTCTTTATTTTCTTCCTAATGCAGACATACAAAAAATATTTCTGCATCAGTACAATATAAATGCTCTTTGAAAAAAACTGAATTGTATTTTTTTCCCCTTATTTAGACTACAGTGCAAATACAAACATAAAATCTCAATAAAAAGTGCTTTGTTGTTGTAACAATCAGGATAAGTACATTCTTAAATGAAAAGGAAAACAAATATCAGTCCTCAGAGCTGCAGTTTAGACCTATAAATGTCTGAACTGTGAACTATAATATTTAGCCCATAACAGTGCATATACTTCTGATCTTCAAGTATGATCAAATTCTGTCAACTCAACAGTAGATGCAAAAATCAAATATTGTTTTTTATGCAGACTTACACAAACATACAGTTGCTGCCTGTCTGCAGTTCAAAGTAGTTGGTAGTTGTACTCGCCGCAGTATACGGCGAACTGTAGCGGCATGTTTTGCACACCATTGTTGTTTTGTCCGTAATCTTCTCACCGTTCTCTCATCTTTAACATGGGAAGACAAAATAGGTCCACACAACTGATTCATTTGATGAAGGAGCGTCAGCTAATTCCTCGACCTCGTCTTCCTCCATTCTGAAGTGAGTGTTTTGCTACGATAGGCAAGGAGGATAAAAAATCTCAGTGGTGTGCGGTGCCCATTCGCGTTTTTTATTTTGTGCGTCTTTGAATTTCATTTCGTAATTTTTTATTTCGCGAAATTTCGTGGCACGGAATTTCGTTAAACTCCGAGTAAACAAAAGTCAAAACAAACTCAATGCAACAAAATCAATACAATTTTAATAGAACACTTAAAAGCGAAATAAAATTTATTAACCCTTTAACTAACAGCTCAACTGTTTGGCAGAGGTATAAAAAAAAACAGGGATACTTAATTTTTTAAGATTATCATTTAGTCAAACACATCGTTACCTTAGCAAGGAGGTTATGTTTTTGGGAGAGTTTGTCCGTCCGTCTGTCCGTCCGTCCGTCTGTGAACAAATTAACTCAAAAAGTTTTGGATGGATTTTGATGAAATTTTCAGAAAATGTTCAGCATGGGGAAAGGAAGAAGTGATTCAATTTTGGTGTTGATCCGGATCAGCGTCTGGATCCGCCATGACGAAAAGGCGATAACTACTAAACTAAAATAGATATCATTATAAAAACCAATTGCTAATGGTATGTTTTCATGGTCAAGGAATCTAAATATTTAGATGAAATAAAGGTAGGACTAATATTTATGGTGAAAATCACAATATGGGAGAGGACTGTGGTGCTGGCGGAGGTCTGCGCTCTCCAAGTGCTTTTCTAGTTAACTTAGCTGTGGCTTCATTCGGACGCATTATGATTAATTTACCATTAAAAAGAAAATTTTCATTGAGGTAAAATCAATGAGTAATTCCATTTCATAATTTTGATCATGATACCAATCAAAACTAGAAAAGCACTCGGAGAGCACAGACCTCCGCCCAGCAGCACAGTTCCCAGACGCTGATCCGGATCAACACCAAAATTGAATCACCTCTTCCTTTTCCCATGCTGAACATTTGCTGAAAATTTCATCAAAATCCATCCATAACTTTTTGAGTTATTTTGTTCACAGACAGACAGACAGACAGACTCTCCCGAAAACGTAATAATGATTGTAATTTTGTACACCACACTAATTTTGTTGAAAACAAGTGAAATCTATTTTCTTACTTTATTTATTGCAGCTTTTTCTAATTTTATTGGAACACAACAGGGTAAATTAATAGGTTTTCATTAGGGGTGTCCTGATCCAATATTGATATCGGTCCGATATCAGCAAAAAATACAAATATCGGATAATATCAGCCTGCATCTAAAATCTCTGACACTCTGATACAAGCAGTCCATTCTAATTTATGTTTTATTTATTTGATTCAGTTGCAGAATATGCTCATGTTTAAGTTAAACACAGTGGCTATTTTGCAATTCAAAAATATATGTTTTTGTTTTTATTGGATTTCTGGACGTCACTTTTCAGGGTCTTCCAATTTGTTATTTATTTAATTTAATTGTACTTTATATAACAAATCAAAATGTTGTCTGATTTAATCAACATGTCAGGAAACACAAAACTACAAATAAATAAACAAAAAAGATATTTTATGCTGTGGGATTTAAAGGTTTAAAAAGCTAACAGTTGATTATGTGATGACAACAATGCTGAAAAATTTGGGTCAGAACCAATTGGAAAAGGCAGAAAAAGGTTGCAAATAGAATAACAATCAAAACAAATTATACTGAGTTTGAAAAACAATCTTTTAGATGAATAACAGATTTTTGATATCTAAAAATCATATCAAGAAATAGTTACGTATTTAAAATAATGTTGATAATAATGCTTTCTGCATTTTAACCTTTAAATCGCACACAAAGAATATATCAGTTCTTTTGGTTTGTTTGTAGTTTGTTCTATATCCTAAAACACTGACTGAAACAAACAATGGCATGTTTTTAACACGTTAAATATTCCTGAATTTATTAACCGCTGCCTGAGTCACCAAAAAAAAAAAAAAAAAAAAAAGGAAGAATAGCTTCTGCATATTTGCTGTAACTAATGGTGGATCCAAAATACATCAAATCAAAAACACTCCAGCCAATTAAAGTCAATCAGCAAATCATCCAATCAGTGGTTTTGGCTAAACGTCGTCACCGCGGCTCCTCGGCAGCTCTCAGATTAACGTCAGAGGCATCCGAGTGAGCCGAGGACCGAGAGAGAGCAAATCCAAAACACTTCAAAATTTGTCATTAGTGCGGCGCTACATTCTTTCATTACCGAGTTTATCGGAGCAACCAGCCATACGGCGAAGGTTCATGCACCCCTGAGCACAAAGACTCAACTTGTTCTACATTTACAGAATCATTTAACTTCTTTAATTATTCTTTAAATTACAATTGCAAATAAAGGCGCAGCCCGCCGCGGTTATGCATGGCCTGCAAAAAGAGCAACATTTTTAATGATTACTTTTCACATGGAACCAAACTAATCTCCCATGGACAAGAAATGAATGAAAGAGGGCAGATTTTCTCCGGCACTCCGCTTTAATGGAGGGAGCATCCGTCATCGGGCGCCGGGCTGCTCTGGACCAGATGTTGCAGAACTCGCCAACAATCGGGCTGGAAATAGAAAAGGAGCGGGGGCGGGGAGGTTGGAATAAATTAATTGCTAATTTCTGCGTCTTTGATGGAATTAGGCTCACTTCTTTCCCCCGATGTGCTGTGTGAATGTCCGTGCGTTAAACGTTTTTTCTTCTCTCGCCTCCCCCCTCCCCTCGGAGCTCTCCTGACGGTTAAGGGCCACCCAGAGGAGAGCGAGCGATGCAAAACCGAGGAGTAATCCCTCTGTTTATCTCGGCTTCGAGCCTCGGCCCCAACCTCTGCCTCTATTATCCCGAGGATTTAAGGCAAACTTTCATTTATTGGCCGGCCTGCGCTCTCTATCCCGAGCCCCTGTCCCCGTGTGGGACCATTTGCATAGAGCAACAATGCGTGTTGCCGGGGCAGTGGCCAGTCAGCGGTGGGACGGGCCGCTCAGAAGCTCCGTTTGCTCAGGCAGCACATGGCTTTAGAAGAATGTGGCCTTCAGGGGGGAAGGAGCAGCACCTGCGCGCTGCGGCGGACGGGCCTCGCCGCCATGGCGAAAAACAGCAGATGTACCACAATCTGGACACTGACTCCTTTTTTCATCTTTCACACAAATGAGCATGCAGAGAGGAAACTCTCTGACAAAAACATCACAGTGAGCTTTAAGAGGAGCGTGGAGACCCCGAGGTCTGAGTCCACCTGCTGGACCGGTGTAGGTACCAGATCTGTCCACAATTCTACGAGGCCAAACTACACAACTACTCAAATTTTTGCTGTAATTATGTTTGAATACTCTGGACAATTAAATGGCATAATATACAAATACGTAACTGTCTAAGCATCTTTCTAATTGCAGGAATTCTAGTATACACTTTATTGCCAAATGTATTCACTCAGCTGCCTTTACTCTCATATGAACTTAAGTGCCATCCCATCCCTAATCCATAGGGTTCAATCTGACCTCGGTCCAGCCTTTGCAGCTATAAAAGCTTCAACTCTTATGAAGGCTGTCCACAAGGTTTAGGAGTGTTTCTGGGAATTTTTGACCATTCTTCCAGAAGAGCATTTGTGAGGTCACACACTGATGTTGGACCAGAAGGCCTGGCTCTCAGTCTCTGCTCTAATTCATCCCAAAGGTGCTCTATGGGGTTGAGGTCAGGACTCTGTGCAGGCCAGTCAAGTTGATCCACACCAGACTCTGTCCTCCATGTCTTTATGGACCTGCTTTGTGCTCTGGTGCACAGTCATGTTGGAAGAGGAAGGGGCCAGCTCCAAACTGTTCCCACAGAGTTGGAGCATGGAATTGTCCAAAATGTCTTGGTGTGCTGAAGCATTCAGAGGTCCTGTGACTGGAACGAAGGGGCCAAGCCCAGCTCCTGAAAAACACCCCCACACCATAATCCCCCCTCCACCAAACTTTACACTTGGCACAATGCAGTCCCACAAGTATGGTTCTCCTGGTAACCTCCAAGCCCAGACTGGTTCATCAGATTGTCAGATGGAGAAGCGTGATTGGTCACTCAAGAGAACGCGTCTCCACTGCTCTAGAGTCCAGTGGCGGCGTGTTTTACACCACTGCATCGAAGCTTTGCATTGCACTTGGTGATGTGTGGCTTGGATGCAGCTGCTCGGCCATGGAAACCCATCCATGAAGCTCTCTGCACTGTTCTTGAGCTAATCTGAAGGCCACATGAAGTTTGGAGGTCTGTAGAGATTGACTCTGCAGAAAGTTAGCGACCTCTTCTCACTATGCGCCTCAGCATCCGCTGACCCCGCTCCGTCAGTTTACGTGGCCTACCACTTGGTGGCTGAGTTGCCGTGGTTCCCAAACACTTCCACGTTCTTATAACCCAGCTGTCAGTTGACTGTGGAATATTTAGGAGTGAGGAAATGTCACGACTGGATTTGTTGCACAGGTGGCATCCTATCACAGTTCCACGCTGGAATTCACTGAGCTCCTGAGAGCGACCCATTCTTTCACTAATGTTTGTAAAATGTATGTATAATGTCTGCATGCCTAGGTGATGATTTTATACACCTGTGGACATGGAAGTGATATAAGTCTGTATCGCTTTACTTCAGCTACTCATATTTATGCTGTTAATATTTTTGAATACTATGTAATTAAATGACACAATATTCAATATGCTTTGTTGACCAACTTCCACGGTGGTTTTCGCTAGAGATGTGACTTTTGCAAATGAGTCAAGTCTGTTAAACAGCACTGTTTAGTAAACGATGACAACCAGTTCACAGTTGTGAGTGAGCTGTTCTTAACTGCCTGCAAATTCAAGAATGGCTTGTAAATGAACGGCTGTGAAACTGTTCTCATCATTCACTGAAAAGAGGTGCTCAAAAGACTCGTCTCCTTTGTGAACGCCACATCTTTACCGCAAACCACCGTGGAAGTAGGTCAACGAACTAAAGCCTCTGTTTATGAGTAGATGAACATAAAGCGGTGATGGAACATAACGTAACATGACATGGTAAAAAAACAAATCACAACAAGCACACAGGACTGTTCAGACTTACTTAAGAGTTCATCTGATGACTGTAGCCAGAGGCAGGCTAACACTACCCATTGACTCTCAGCGTTTGAGCTAAGCTAACTAGCGTTGGGCGAGCTGCCCGCACAGTTGAAATAATGGAGTCTATCTGCTTGTCATGGATTCAGGACAGAGGAAAGACATGAAAACAAAAAAGTTTTGAAGAGCTGATAGGAGCAGAACCCGCTGTTAGCAAACAGGTGATGATGTTGCCCGTCCCACATGCGCACGTTGATGAATCAATCAATCAATGTTTATTTCTAAAGCCCTTTACAGAAACCCAAAAGGCCCCCAAAGTGCCTTACAGTAGTGTCAGAAAATAAATAAGAACACTATGGATAAAAACAACATAAAACAATGCCGTAAGAACAAAACATGAAAGCAAAAGATACATAAAAATACAACGGGAGGTGTGACACAGCAGCAAGGTGCATAAAAGCCATTTGGAAAAGATAAACAAAACTAGAAAGCACTCGGAGAGCGCAGACCTCCGCCAGCGCCACAGTCCTCAGCCATATTGTCATTTTGACCATAAATATTACTCCTACCTTTATTTCATCTAAATATTTAGATTCCTTGACCATGAAAACATAGCATTAGCAACTGGATTTATAATGATATCTATTTTAGTTTTAGTAGTTATTCACAGAAATCAGAGTTTTCGCAATGTCAGCCAGACGCTGATCCGGATCAACACCAAAATTGAACCAGTTCTTCCTTTTCCCATGCTGAACATTTCCTGAAAATTTAATCAAAATCCATCCATTACTTTTTGAGTTATTTTGTTCACGGACAGGCGGACAGACGGACGGACGGACAAACTCTCCCGAAAACATAACCTCCTTGGCGGAGGTAATAAATGAGTGTACAAACACACTCACATAATTTGTTCTCATTGCTCCACATTTCACAACCTGTTTGACCGAGGGCGTGCACGTGGACCATATGTTCCTCTACTGCTCGTGCACGAGGATGCACCGACTCTGCTGCTCTTTGAGATGATGTTTACACAGCACACCCACACACACACACACACACACAGAGCAAAGCCGCGGCCTGCAGGGAGCTGAAAGCCTCTTCAGCCAACAGGTAAATAAGACCACCCACCCAAACACCCCCACATCCACAACAAGAGACCTTATCTCCACCCGCCGCAGACGCTCTTCCGTCCTTAACAACCACAAACACACTCAGGTGGAGATAAGACAGAAAAATAAAGACAAATCTGTTTTTTACCTTAAAAACAGACTCAGCTGTAAACAGGTGACCACACAACTGTCTGTATTGATTTATTTTAATTTCATAACCTGAGCAGAGCGGGTAATGTGCTATAAAAGTGGTTAATAGCACTTCCCTTTCCTCTTTACATGCTGATTGTTTTTAACTGTTTCATGTTTCTTAAAAGTTCAGAGGAGGCTAAATGTGTTGAGACAGTCAAGTTACAGATAAACTTTCTTTAACAAAAGAGGAAAAGGAGGTCTACAAGGTCGACTTGAAATATGCTGGTGTCATAATAAAAGTAAGACTTTCAGAATAATTTTAATAATTTATAGATCTCATCCTCCCTAACAAAACAACATTTTTAATTGTGAATGTCTCTTGGAAATGATGGAGTGGCTATAAAACTGTAAAAATTAATAATGAAATATTTTACATCATCTCTGCAAACTAGGGCTTGGCGACACTCGATTTAGGATTTTAATCGATTTTTCCCTCCCTAAAAGAAACAAAACTCCCACTGACATAAAAATGAAACAAATCAAGTTTTGCCTTTATGTTGTCTAAATGTTTCCCTCTTAAAGTCAAAGTCTGGGTCATAAAAGGTTGATTATGTAGTATAAACGTAGGCAGGTTTGTCTACATAAACACTAAAAGGCCGAGACATTTTTACAGTATTAGCATGAAACTCTCTGATCAATATTTAATCTACTTAAATAACAAATACAAGCCTATAAAAGTGCTTGTGCAAACCCTACAAGGCCTACTATCATGAAAATTGTAATTATTTTCAAAAATTGCAACTACTTACAATTGGACGAAGGCAAGAGAAAAAATCTCGATTTTTAATTTTTTAAATCTTCTGCAGAAAATAATTCGAATTAATCCATTTAATCCATTTATTGCCCATCTCTACTGCAAAGGATTACTGTTATAAAGTGATGCAAAGATAATTAGAGAGGTTTTATAACAATGTGGTCTAGCAAGGATTTTGGAAAACAGGTGCTTTGTTCCTCTTCATATGCTGATTGTTTTTTCTGCTTTATGTTTATTAAAAGTCCAGTAGAGGCTAAATGTTCCTTAACAAATATTGGATTTTATTGCATTTAATCAGAAATCCATGTTTTTGTATTTTAGTTTATTGTCAAGAAATTGTTGTGTTGTTAACCAACTCATACTTTATGCAAAGCATAAAGAAATTATCCCAAGACATCAAACTATACTGTAGGATATAACCCTATTCTGACACATATTCAAATTAATTTTAACCTTTTCCACCCCAAGTACCTGATTTCTGGTACTCCAACAAAAATGTAAGAAAAAGTGAACTATTCATGTAGAAATATAGTCATGCTGCACATCAAATTAAACAGGAAACTTTCAGCTACACAACCATATAAGTCATTTTTACACACACCAAACACAATGTCAACACCAAGCAAATGAATTATCAAATATCCAAATCTGTTTCACTTTGATTCAAACTTGGGTTGATTTGAATGGATTTATTTGGACGGGAAAATGTAGAGAGTTCTGCTTGATATTTTACAAAAAGAAAATATTTAAACTTATTTTTCAAAAACAGTCAAAAGTTGCCACAGATAAGCAGAAGAAGATAAAAACTGTTGTAATTGGGTGTAATGAACATCAAAAGTGACATAAAAGTGAAATCTAAAGTTTGGTTTATCAGAAATGTCAAATGGGACTAATGGAGCCAAGCTGTGCCAAGATTGGGCCTGACCACTCTGTAGTAAAACCTCTCTAACTTTGCTCTGCATCACTTTATCAGACTCAAACTTGGCAGAAGTAATGTTCACATATTTTCACATTCATTCAGAGAGTTCAAAAGCTGCAGCTGCATCATTCCAAAGAGATATTAACAATGAAAACTTGTTTTGTTTTCATATTATCCTGACTTCTATCTTCATTTCCTCTGTCCCTGTAACACATATACTGATAATTCACATCTGGACAAATCTCTCAAGTGTTACTTTATTATGACACCAGATTAATTCAAACAGACCTTGTGGTTGCAGAGATTCACTCTTTTCTTTATGAGGATGTCATTTTGGAGCAGAAGGTTCAAAAAAGGGGCTGAACAGGTTTAATGTGCACTGCTAGCATGTCATGACGCTGCACGGCTGTGATGGTCGTGCAGTAGAATGGGCAGAATATTTTAAATCTGCATCCAATCCATTTTTTAATACATATTTCTTTTTAATATTTGCCAATTTCACAATGTAATGACATCCTTGACAAAAATTCTGGGATCTACATCTGGATTTGGATCAACACCAAACTCCAATCACTTCTGCCTTGTGCCATGAACATTCCTAAAAATATCTCAATGTGTTTGTAACTTTTTAACTTTTTCTGTTTATCATAAAACAAACAAACTCCTGCAACAGTTAAACCTCCTCAGCAGAGGTACAGATAGGATTTAAATTGACAAATCTTCATTTAAAAGATTTTCCTATTTATCTTAGAACTGGTTGGTGAGTTGGTTTAATAAACTTAAAACAAAATCAAAGAACAAAAAAATTACTGGGACAATGTTCATTCATTCCTTAGTCCAGCTTCTTATTTATTATTTGAAAGAAACCAGTCTGGATGCAGAAAGTCTGTGCCTGACAGCAATGAAATGTTATTTATACTTCAGTATTTTATAAGTTTAGTAGCTCTATAAAATGATTGTCATTCCTGCTTTTCCTCTCTACATGCTGAATTAACATAAACATATTTTTTGAGCTTCTATGTCAATTTATAAATTAAAGCTTTCCAGTAAAGCAAACAGAAACAGACCCTGAAATGTCAATTATATTGAAAAATAAAAGTTGAGGAAATGTGTTTAAATGTAGATTAAACTAAAATTATATAGCCAGATACAGTATCATAACTGAATCAAACTTGAGTATTTAACTGCTCTGTATCGTATAATCACGCTGTTATTCTTTATACATCAGATTATATATTACATTCTAATATTATTTATCATATCTACAGAAGGTTTTCTTCTCCTATCTGATGTTTTAGAGGGAAGTGACCGTCAGCCTGCAGCGAGTGTTTGCGTCTCCTCCTCGAGGCTGCTGGGAACTAAAACACTCTTATCCGAAAACAAAACACCTTAATCACCCTGTGAATTCACACAGTCCAGTGTTTACCCTCCAAAGCAAAGTCTGGGAGAAATTCGATTAAACATTAGAAAGGAGATGAAGCATGGTACAAACAACAACAAAAAACAAAAACAGCATCAAAAACAGTATGTGCATCATCAGAGGTTTGAAGATGTTTCATCTCTGAATTTAATATATGAATAAGATTGAATATATGCACAAGTCTTACGTAAACGAGTTAGGGCTGGGTAATATTTTATGAAATCAATTAAATTTATTTTCTGTAGAATAATAAAACTTGAAAATGGAGATTTTTACTGACTTACTCCAATCATAAGTTGTAGCAATGTTTGAATAAACATCAGGACACTGAGGTTAGAAAATATTTTGGACCAACAGATAATCAGACCTTTGCTGAGTTTGGTCAGAAGCAGAGATCCCAGCTGAAAGTCAGCCCAATTGTCGTGTTGTGTGTACCCCGCTATAAAGCGGTTAATAACATGGGCCATCAGACATTAGGCCTGTGCTCAAAATATCGATACGGCAAAATATCGTATCACACTCCTTTGGGATACGCGTATCGATACGGATTCTACAGAATCGATACGACCTAAATATTTTGACAGTTGTTGTAAATACACTTTGGGTAATGTTAACAGCGGCACAGTTCAAGGTAGAAGACGAGCTACATAATGAAGCATATGTTCTAAATTTGAACTTGGGTCTACCATCTTTGAGGATCTGAATTTAAGTCTCTCAAGTTGTAGAACCACTTAAAACTCATCCTTGTTCTTTTTCTTCTTATAAGAGAAAACTAAACCTGTCAAGAATTTTGCTTAAAGCATAGTCAATGTTCACAATTTACGTGTATTGGGATATGTATCGTATCGTGAAGTTGCTGGAAATACCCAGCCCTATAAGACATGCAGACAAACGTCAGTGTTCATTTTGTTGACTAAATATTTCTGTTATAGCTTTCATCAATAACTTTTATTCCCCTGAAAAAACTAGTCAGTAACTAATAGGGCTGAAAGAAATATCGTTATCGTATCTGTATCGAGACACGAACATTCAAGATGTTAATATCGAAAAAGCAACGATATAAACAATGTAGATTTCCTCCGTACTCGCCCTGCACGTACAGCTCTGGAAGTCACAACAAATTTCATTTTTACAATTGCCCTTGAATGCACCGCTGGGTTTTCACTGAACCTGTAGTCATATCGCATCGATATCAACATATGAAATTTTGTCAAGTCAAGTCAAACTTTATTTATATAGCACATTTTAAAACAACCACAGTTGACCAAAGTGCTGTACAGCCTAAAACACAAACAAGTAAAAATAAATGGCTAAAAATATATTTTAAAAAAGTATCAAAAAACATTAACTACAATAAGAACAATAAATATCAGAAAAAAACATAATAAATAGAAAAAGTTAAAATCAGTATGTCCTGATAAACTAGCATTAAAAGCCAGCTAAAAGAGGTGTGTTTCAAGTAGGGGTGGGAATTTCGACTAATTTCCCCGCCGACTAGTCTCAAATTTTATTTGCGACTAGTCGACTAGTCAAAAAGCAAGAAAACTCTCAATTTAATACACATATTAAGTTAAAAGTTTAAAAGTTTAACATGCAAATGTGTATTTAGGAACTATTTTAGCCCAAACATTCAGGACAAACTGTTAATTTAAATTCTATTGATGTAACAACAACTGACTGAATAAAGTTGAACAATTTAAAGAGAAATACATTTCTGATACGTTTGCCAATGCAATGCATGGCATTTATTATAAATACTGCTTTGGTATGAAACTTGGATGCAGCAGCATGACAATTCCAAACGTACAACATAGTAGCCTAGAATAGAATTTCCCTGAAATCTCTGGCACTTAAGACTAGTGCACGATTCAAGAAACTTTCATTTCTTAAGAATATTTAACTGTAATTGGAAGGTCAGGATATTTTAAATAAAATAAATTGAACAAAAAATATTGTAAATTTAACAAACAAAAAAGAGAAAAAAAAAGCAATGAAAATGAAATGGCCTATCTTTTAGCAAAATTGCATGTAAATAAAAATAATTATACTAGTCAAAAACAAAAAAAAATAGACTCTGTCTCTGTAAAGAAAAAACAAAACTCACACAACAATAAAAACTCTGGCCTAAATGAAATGGAGTTTATACAGTTCAGGAATTGTGACATGTACTTTCTCCCAGTCAAGACGTACTATCTGTCAAACGTTTGTAACTGCTGGCTTTTCAGCCGTATTGAAGAGCTGCACTTCTTTTGCAATGTAGCGAACGACACTGTCTGTGAGCGCTTCATTTTGGGCTTTTATCTATATGTTCTTTGCCGACCAAACACCTCAGTAAGTGTTGACTGTCAGGACAAAGGCTACGCTGCACCTGCACATCTTCGTCGCCACTACTTTCAAACAAATGCGACATATCAGCTCGTCGGTGTTCATGAGCTCACACCTTGTTCATCCTGTTTAAAACCAACACATTCTCACACTGGGGCAGCCGGCTTAAGAACCGTATCTTTTGTGCCATCATTCATATTAGCGTTTGTTTCCTCGTTACTCCTCAGGACGCTCACTTCAGCTCTCTCCGTGTGTCCGCGCGAGCGGCCCCGTCTTCACCCCAAAGATCGCATGTTTGACAGATGCTCACTCGGCTATAAATCCGCTAAATCCGCTATAGAACCGATGCACCCCGGTGTTAAGAAAGATGGACGTAGTGAGGCATCTTGTCATTCAGCCTCTTTGGTAGTAAAAGAGGAGGGAAACAAACATGCAGGATACTGCAGGTGGCATTTCTCGCCAGACGAGTGACAGTGTTCAGTTAGTAGCAGAGGCAGAGGAATGTTTTTTTTAATACAGGAGAATTACGGGAAAATATTAATACGGGAGGACGGCAGGAAAGAGGGGTAAAACCCGGCCAAAACGGGAGACTTGACAGCTATGCGCAGAGGCGTGAAGAACAAGATGCATGATGCTTAATGTAGCGTTTAACCGACTAGTAAAATACTTAACGATTAATAAATAAGTAGGCGGTTAAACGATTAAATGACTAGTCGCGCACATCCCTAGTTTTAAGTAGAGACTTAAAGCTCTCAGTAGTCTGAGCGGTTCTGATATTTAAAGGCAAACTCTTCCAGAGAGTGGGAGCAGCCACCGCGAAACCTCTGTCACCTCTTGTCCATATCGTTCAGCCCTCGTAACAAATAAAATAAGAGCACATGATGGACAGAAACTAAATTAACTGGCATTTTCATAGACAAAAACTAGACTAAAATGTCAGAGTTAATCCAATCAGACCTAATTTAGTCATGTAGAAAGTAGGGACAAGTTGGGAATTAGGGATGTAACAGAATGAAAATTTCATATGACGGTTATTGTGACCAAAATTATCACGGTTATCTTTATTATAGCATATTGCTGCAGTGTGCTCAAAATGTTTAAAAAGTACTTCAACACAGTCTTGAAATCATTTAACCTCTTTAATATTATAATTTTTTAACAGTTCTTTTGTCTATTTTGTCAATAACTGTGTCAGGAAATGTCCTAGAAGTAAATTTTTCAAAACTTTTTCATGAGAAATAAAAGTAAACAATTCTTGCAAGTATTTGTCATTATTATGTTATAAATGCTTAAACTGTGTGTAATTACAAGAAAAGAAAAATACAGATTTGTACTTTAAATGGGATTCTCTTCATAAACAATTGTATGTGATTGGATGACCAAAAATAAATTTAACCTTTTTTACAAACACTCACACATTTTAGTTTGCCTGCAGCATTAGTGTCCATGTTACAGCTCGTTTTTTTAGACCATGTCCAGGACTTTTTATTTATTTATTTTTTGTTTTCATGACTTTCCTCTGGTCTCCCCTTTCCATGGCAGATCTCCTCCACATCTCCTTCTTTAATATTTACAAATTATGGTTGATTAAATCTAAGGGTGCACCGAACATTCGGTGGCCGAATATTTTCAGCCAAATAGTGCAAAAAAAGCCATATTCGGCCTTCGGTGAAGTGAGCTAATAGCAAGGCCGAATAGTACCCCCCCTCAGTAAGGGTCAGATACTCTCTTATCCACCCTGCCGAAAACAAACACAGTCAGGTTAAACTCTTGACGAAGCTCCACTGCACTCGGCCGTATAGCTTGGATGAAAAGCCGACGGCTGAGCCCGCAAATAAGTGGAGGACGAAAGACTAAACTATATTTCACGGAACACACAGCCTGGTCTTTGAATTTAAGTTTGCCATCAACGGTGTAGAACCAAAACTACTTCCACACAGCTCTCCACAGAACAGTTAAAGCCCAGATTAGAGCTGTTTACGTCCGCTCCGTTCGGAGCGGAAACTCTTTGGCTCGAGAGAGCACCGGATGTGTCCGAGGGTCAAGCTGCGCTCACAGCGCCCACTGTTGGACGGAACGGTCCACTGCTCCAGGCCTGATGTGTCGCCACACTCAATATTTTACATTCAAATATTTATTTACAATTCCATTACGGATATTTATTCTCATATTTGATCGGTTATTCAAATATTGAATATAAAGTGACAGCTTTAAAGCAGTATTGTTGGTATTACTGGTCTATTGGTATATATCCATCAGTGTACATTAATATTTTTTAATGCATGTTTTGTTTTGTTTAAAGGCTTATTATGAATGAAAAACTTTGTTGGGCTTCTTTTGAAAAGCAAAGGCTACTGGAACATTAAAAAATGTCATAATATTTAATAAACAATTACTTTCTTTTAAAAACATGTCTAAAAATGTACTCTAAACTATTAATGCACTATCAAAAAATATAGTGAACTACTTTGCCGCCCCATTGGATATTCGGTTTGGTATTCGGTATTCGGCCACAAATTTTCATTTCGGTGCATCTCTAATTAAATCCATAAAACATGAACTATGACAGAAAAAGACGATCTATTACGATCAAATACGGCAAATAAATGGCAAAAGAACGACAAGAACACACTCCAGAATGATACTAATGCTGTTATTTACAACCTTTATACATTATTTACACAGAAAATCCTGATAAACCTCCTATAATTCACTCAGGTATGGCTCACTGAATCCTCTCTCTCTCTCTCTGCTCGTTTACTCGAGGAGTTACAGCAGTTTTAATCACGCACATTTTTGTCTTTCACCACAGCTTGGTGTTTTAGACAGACTTTAGACTTTGTCTATTTGAGTGTGAAAACCTGTGAGAGTCTGAGCGAGGCTCCAGCTGCTGGACTTTCAGAGGCTAAACATTACAAACTGCTCCTCCGTCTGTGAGAGACGGCTGCTTCACCGAGGAGCAGACACACATAGTTCAGGCTTTTCCAGGCAAAGAGCAGCATCACCGTGAGTTACTGACAGTGTGTGGAGATCAAACACGGTTTAACGGTAATTTTAAAAGGACACGACAATGATTACTGTGGGAAATTTTACCGCGGTTTACCATTTTACTGGTAACCGTTACATCCCTATAAGGAATATATCCAAACAGTTCTGTGGAAAGGCTGGATGAGTTCAGAGGGACATCCAATCACAGCTGCCTTAGCTTGGTGGTCGTGGGATAAGTTGTGGAGCGATCCAATCAGAGCTGCTCTCTTTATGAATTCTTATCACTTCCCACCCCTAGCAGGAGCAGCATAAGGAGGAGTATCAGGCCTCAGTGTTTGAGGATCTGATAATCACTCCCAGCTCATATTGTCCCTCTCGATCTGCTGACAGCGGGCTCCTCGCTGCATAATTGGCTCCTCCCCCCCATTAGCGGCGGCCCTGTTTGGCTCCCCGGGGCAGGTGTTAGAACAAATTTGAGGAGTGTCATATTGCACGCGTTTCAACAGGGCCAACAGGGTTACACTCACATTAGCGTAATGAATCAATCTGCTGGCTAATGGCTCCGCCAACCACACCACGACATAGACTGCCGGGAGGAAACATGAGGGAGCGACACTGCTATCATTCACAGATAAATACAGACTTAAGATGTTAGCAAGAGGATAAATGGGAATTTTATTTAAAATGCTGAATATTTATCAACCCATAAAACCTAAAACTCAGAATCACATTATCTTAATGATCTTTTTAATATAGGAGGAGAAATAAATTCAGGGCAGTAGCTTTGGATTCGAGGAGGATTAATTAATAATATCAATAATAATACAAATTGTCATTATGCTTTTGTTTCTACAACAGATCTGATTTATAAGGAAGGTGCAGGACTAGATAAGCTCTTAGCTTCATTCTGTTCCTTCTCAAACAGAGTATTGTGACATATTTATGTTTTTACTCACATGTATCAGTTTAGTTATTGACATATACAGATGTCTGATGTACATATGTTGCCTTGACTAATTGTTGTTGTTCTTTTTTCTCGTTTTAATACATCGATCTCATTCTAAATCTAATTTCCGCTTAATAGTTACTTATTTTCCTTTATAAGAAAGTTCATATTACTTAAAGACTCATGCTCTTGTCATTTATTTTCATTTTTTTGTATTTATGTTATTTTTATTTTAATTACTTATCATTTCATTAGTAAAGTCTCTTTCTAATATTTCTCTTGTATCCTGCTGCTGCTGTAAATCTGGAATTTCCCCCTGTGGGACTAAATCATAGAAGCATTTTCAAGAGTAAAAAACCCCACCAAAGCTTTTCCTGTATTCTTGATCGAGTTATTACTAAAAATGTGGAAAACTGCCCTGCCCTACACTGTCAACAAATCAATTAAATAAAAACTGGATAAGCATCTATCTTTGAACATCTGATCACTTCTTCCTTGTGCCATGACCAACATTTTCCTACAATTTCATCAAAATATGCTCTGAACTTTTAACCGTTTCATGCATGGTGTCCACTACATGGGACAGATATTTGGAAAACATTTTATACCTTTTAGGTTGTAGTACCAAGCATATCCCAATTTACTGTCACAAGTTTCACAAAAATATTTTTATCATACTAAGATGTTACATCATAAATCCTAAATGGCTGACAAAGGGGGACTTGCACCACTCCATCAGGAATAAGTCTTACATTATTTTATTGTCAAGAACCAGACAGGTAAACAAAAATATATTCTAATTCTATGAGACGTTTGGATCAGTTCATGCAGATTTTTAAAATACTGTTCATGTATGTTTCTTTTGTGTCCATTTCAGTGGACGTTACGCACTAAAGGTTATGTTCTGCTTATGATGCTTGGATTCAGATGTTACCTTATATTGTATTTTTTTTTTTTTAAATATTAGTGTAAATCACAAGTTAATAGTTTAAATACATAGCAATATTAAATATCGTTCACACTTTGCAGTTTCTGGCTTATATTAAAAAAAAACAAAAAAACAAAAGCAGCTTCAGTATTTATTTTACACAACATAAGAGACAAAAAAAGTGTGGATATTTCAAACAATAGGACTTATCAATGTCAACACTTTGCCAAATGCAGCATAACTTTTGTAGTGAACAGATGTGAATGTAGGGCCCTTTAAAATCTGTTTTATTTTTTCCCAAAATTTTGAATAGTTTTTCCCATATTCCAGTTTTTCTGTTTAAATCTTTTAACATTTTTCTTTTTTTTTTTTTGTAAATTACACAAATTCAATTTGTGTATCTATGTTACGTTGCATTAAATTATACTATTAAATTCAATTAAAATATAACTATTTACACCCTCGATGCATGGTGTCCACTGCAGTGGAAAATATTACTTACTGAACAAAAAAATTGGTCACGATTTTTAACTTGTTGAAAGCTAACATTTAAAATAATTATTCTTTTTTGATTTAGTAATTCAGGCATGAAAGACTTAAGTTACCTGTCCACAAGCTATCCCACTCTGGAGAAGCTCCTTGGTGTAGTTAACACCTGACAGGTGGAGTGGATGTTTTGTATCAGAGGCGTTAAAGACAAAAAGGAAAGAAGCTGACGGCTCTGTTAGCAGAGTCTCTGACTGATAGGATCATCTGAATGAGGGCTGATAATCACCTGCTGATCCACCAGCACCAACAAAAACAACAATCAGGTGATTGATTTAAATGACCAGGTATCAGCTTTAAGAGCTTCTGACAATTTATACATGAATCTGCCTGTTTGATCATCAACCTGTTCAGCCCAGAAGTCCCTGATTTCAGGAATACTTCATGCTCCCCAACAAAACGTAAGAAAAAGTGAACTATTCATGTAGAAATATAGTCACATCAAATTAAACTGGAAACTTTCAGCCATTTTTACACACACCAGAAACATCAACACCAAGCAAATGAATGATCAAATATCCAAAGCTGTTTCACTTTTGGGTTTTAATTGGGTGTAAAGAACACCAACAGTGACATAAAAGTGAAATCTAAAGTTTGGTATATCAGAAATGTCAAATGGGACTAATGGAGTCAAACTGTGCCAAGATTGGGCCTGACCACTCTGCAGTAAAACCTCTCTAACTTTGCTCTGCATCACTTTATCAGACTCAAACTTGGCAGAAGTAATGTTCACATATTTTCACATTCATTCATAGAGTTCTAAAGCTGCAGCTGCATCATAACAAAGAGATATTCACAATGAAAACTTGTTTTTTAGGCGAGGATGAAGCTTTTAAATGATTCTAACTTCTATCTTCATTTACTCTGTCCCAGTAACACATATACTGATAATTCACATCTGGACAAATCTCTCAAGTGTTACTTTATTATGACACCAGAATTATTCAAACAGACCTTGTGGTTGCAGAGATATTTTCTTTTCTTTATGAGTATGTCATTTTAAGGCAGAAGGTTTAAAAAAGGGCCTAAAATAACAGTCGAAACAGTATATAAAGGAGTACAAAATGGAGAAAACTGGAGATCGTTCAGACTCGTGTTGCCTGGCATGCACGCTACAGCCATGAAAATAGACAAATGAAAGAAGAGAGAAGCAGATAATCAGTCCTCTGTGTCCTGATCGATCAGCACTTCACTGTCTCCACCTCTGATCACTGCTAATGGGTTCATCAATAAACGAGGACAAACGAGGACTGTTTCAACAGCTGATCAATACACACAAACACACACAATCACCATTTAACTTCACTGTTACACAAGATTTATTATTTATTATGTGTGTGTTTATGCACATGTATGCATACATTACATTTAATATTTATTTATTGTATAATTATTTTTCTCCTTGTAGGCTGTTGTCTCTAAGTTAGTTGTTGCTGTTTTATATAAATAAAAAATGGAACAAACCCTGAAATTAGCCTTGCAGAGCAGACAGACCTGCCTGATTCTGAAATCCTGCAGGTTCGTCTTGCCAGCCTCCGTTGTCCAACAAATTCACTCGGCTGAATTCTTAACGGCCCAGTCAGGGAAGAGAGGCGGGAGCTGTAGAATGCAGACGTGACGACAACCGGAAGTTGAGAACGGACATGCCAATTAGCCTATTGACTTCATTAGGGATGGGAATTGATAAGATTTTAACAATATCGATGCTGTTAACGATCCTGCTAATCGATCCAATTCTTTAACGATTCCCTTATCGATTCCTGCAGATTTTCCATGTGAGCAAAACTTGCAAATGTTGTGTCTGATTTTTAGTGACAACAATGTCAAACACATGTCACAGCATTAAAACTGCCTCTGCAAATTGCTGGTGTTTCCCCTCACTTAAGGTTGTGTAGTAGCTGCAGTTAGGATTAAGTCACAATTCTAAAGCTTCTGAACACTGTCAATTGAATGGAATTGATAAGGGAATTGATAAGCAAAAAAATTAATGATATCGATTCTTTGATGGAGCTGTTAACGATTCTCAACTGGAATTGGTTTTCGATTCCCATCCCTAGACTTCATGGCTACCTAGTGAAACTTGGTGAAATCTGCCCTCCTCAGAAGTTTACTTGTAGGGAATGTTTTTGACGAGGTTCATGTCACATATAAGTGTTAAACGAATCATCTGTGTGCTACAATTTAGTGTAAGACGATAGTAAAAGGCCGTTAGCTGTTAGCAGCTAAGTTAGCCGCTATGGCTAACATCCATGAACTGTTGTTAACTGTTGTTAGCCATTAACCGCTACATTAGCCGCTATGTATGCTACATTATAGGAGGCAACCCTGCTTGATGTGGATTGGTCTGTGATGAATGTGATGAGCCAAACGATTGTCCAATCACAAGTTTTTTTTTTTTTTAAACATTCTGCCCCTGAAAACAAATTTAAAGGCTCCTACTCAGATGGACTAGTGAAATATTTCTGTGGCAGATATATTGAGCTGTCCATCTGGCTTGTCAGGTTGTCACCATGAAATGGGCTGACAAAATATTTCAGAAAATCAGTTAGGGGTGTCCTGATACAACTTTTTCACCTCCAATATGATACTGATAATTAGGGGTGTGCGATATGATGATATTAAATAGTTAAGGATTATAACGATTTCATATCGTCATAAAGCAGAAAGGTCGTCAGAGACTTTGACGTGCACCCGACTAGCCAATCGTAGCACATAACGCGCAGTGCATGGTGGGATCTCCTGTTTGGTTATGTAGCGTGAAGCCACGGCGGAAAGAAAAAAGGAGATAAAAGCTTGAAGATGTCTGAACAAAAATCTGTTCTAAAGCAGCTGTATTATTCACTCAGATTATAGACATTACAGTTAGATAACACTTGTTTTGAATTGCTGCACTTTAAGAGATAATGTTGATATTGTTGTTCATTACCTTTTATGTTTACATTTATTGCACATTTTAATAAAAACTGCACTATTTAAATTAAAACCTGTTCAGAAAGTTTCTTTGGCTTTAATTGTCCTTTTTTCTCTTTTAGGGTTTTACATGTTTTATATGTTAAACAGGGAAAAAATGGTCAAACATGCAAATTAGTCTAGAAAAATCAACGTAAAAAAGAATCGTGATAAAATCGTGATCATGATTTTATTTTTAAAAAATCGTGATATGATATTTTTGCCATATCGCCCATATGGCCATCAGCAGGAGTCAAACAGACTTTTATTATTTATTTTGTAGTATGGACTGTAAGAAAAGGCTTGATCAGGTGAGATTACTCAAACAGAGATCCAATATTGATCCAATATCAATACTGGCTCCAGACATCCCATGTAATCACGTTTACATGGAGTCTGTTTGTTTGTTTGTTTCTCTGTTAGCAACATAACTCAAAAAGTTGTGGACGGATTTTGATGAAATTTTCAGGAAATGTCCAGATTGGGACAAGAAACAAATGATTAGATTTTGGAAGTGATCACTGTCTGGATCTGCTATGACGAAAAAAAGGGTTTTTTGTGAATAACTACTGAACTAAAATAGATATCATTATGAATCCAGTTGCTAATCGGTATGCTTTCATGGTCAAGGAATCTAAATATTTACATGAAATAAAGGTAGGACCAATATTTATGGTCAAAATCACAATATGGGTGAGGACTGTGGTGCTGCCGGAGGTCTGAGTGCTTTTCTTTTTTTTTTTCTAGCACATAGGAAACCTGTCAAACTTGTGATTTTCCAACACATGCTATTTTCTTGCAGGTCTGACCACAAAGACCCGCGAGAAGAAACAACTGCTGTCCGAGCTAAAACTGGACCATCGTGGATCTTCTGTGAGGCGTTCACTGTCACAACAATAATCTGAATTTTAAAGAAGCAGCAGAGAAGCAGACCAGAACACGAGCTGACCCACCAGCACCACCACCTGCCCCCCAAAAACCTGCCGACTCCCCCTCCGTCCCCCTCGTTCCTCCCCCACCGAATCAAAACCTCAGCCGTGCTTTTTTATCTGCAGATTCTCAGACAATGCCTGGAGGATCCCGTAGCCTAATCTCCTCAATCCCCCCGTCCCCCTCCTCTTTATCCCACTGTTAAAGAATGTCTGAAAAGGCGACACCAACACCAACAAAAAAAAAAAAGAGAAGAGAGAGAGACCACGGATCAGAGAGGGGGGTCAGGAACATCTGGGATGGTTTTCAGGAAGAGAATTTTTCCTTTTTAACATGAAAATCTTTCAATATTTTTTATTATGATCCAGAGAAAACGGAACATTTTTCGTCATTGATACAATCCTGAAGTTTAAGGACTGCGTAATTATTATAAGTCATTGAAAATATAGATATCTGTATATTCATAAACACTCTAGACTAGGGCTGAACAATTTATTGCAAATTAGATTAAATCACAATATGTCTTGTTGTAATTTTCAAATCGCAGAAGGTTCAATATTTTTTGCCCAAAATGTGTTGAACATTTTGGCATTCTGATGTAGTTTTTTGCAATTTCATGCCTATTTTTTTTTACCTCTATTCATACACTTTTTTCCTGCTTTTGGACCATTTTTACCTTTTTTTTTTTACCCCGTTTTCACAAGTTTGTGCCTATTTTGCCCCCATTCATCTTTTTTTGGCCACTGTCAGGACCATTTTTGGAATTTTTATAAGGTTTTTTAAATTCAATTTCAAATTTAATTCCCAACTTTGCTGCCATAATCAATTTTCCGAAGCCACTTTTGGATTTTTTTTCCCCCTTTTTTTTTTTTTACAATTTCATCCCTATTTTGCTTCTGTTCTTCACTTCTCCACTTTTCCTTAAATCTTTTATCCTTAGATTAATTTAATGTCATATTGGTTTTACTATAAAAAGATCTACAGCTTATGTTTGTTTAAGAATACAGAAGATGAGGAACATTAAAACAATTGCAGGGTAAATCGCAATATTGGGGGAAAAAAATCACTTTTACATTATTTTCACAAATCGTTCAGCCCTACTCTAGACGTGGAACAAAATGTTGATCCTGGCATGTTCAATAAAGTTATTAATCCACTGGTCCAAAGTATTTTTAAATAAAAGGTCACATACAGAGTTTATTACTGCATATCTGTTTTATTATTTTATTTTAAGCAGAATGTTGTAACACTAATTAGCTTTTAGTTGAGAGTTAACGTTGCTCAAAACGTCTTTAATCTCAGTCTTTGTCAAATTCTGTTAAAGACACTACATTTTTTTTTAAAACATTAATCCAAATATTCTCCTGATCAGCCCATTCATGCTCCTGTTCATCAGATATACGATTGTATTACATAACCTAATTTTATTTTTAAATAAATAATAAATACATCCTCTCTGTTCTTCTCCATGTTTTGACTTTTAAACAGAGAGTGAGTCTGGGACACGGAATCACATTTTCATGAAGATTTTGACAAGAAGTGTTTTCTTTTCTTTTGGAAAATTAACTCCCCCGACTTTTAAAGATGTTTCCTGATCAGATTTCTTAGAGAAAGTGACTTTAGAAAAGGATAACAGAGGCCACATTTTTAAAGACCTTTGGCTCTCTTTCGCAACATGCTTGGAAACTGAACAGGTGCCTGGACCAAATTAAGGCTTAAAATAATCAAAAATTGGCACATATACATATATATATATATATATATATACATATATATATATACACATATATATATATATATATCCATATACATATACATATATATATATATATATATACACATATATATATATATACATACATATATATATATATAAACATACATATATATATAAATAATTATATATATATATATATAATTATATATATATATATATATATATATATATATATATATATATATATATATATATATATATATATATATATATATATATATATATATATATATATATATATGTATCTCCTCCATGAACTTTACCCTGGCTTAGCATAGGTTGCTGGTTTACGACAAATCTGTTTAACGAAGATTCTTTAAAGCCCAACTGTGTTGTATGGAATTATATTTTTGTTTTTGTTTTCTTACATTATTAATTTTTATTTATTTTTTCTCTACTCTTGGATTTGTTGTCAAACAGTTTTGCCTTTTTCAAAAGAAGTTTTTGCGTATGCAGGAGGGATTTTGGGTAGTGTACTGCTTTGTGTTTTCATTTCTGCTACATTCTAGTTGATGTACACATGGTGAAAAAAGCTAATAAAATATATGTTTAAAAAACAAAAGATTTACACCTTTAAATCTTTGACATTCAGAATGCATTTAATGCACGTAAAACTACTATTTAAATTTTACAGATTAATTCCTGTTAAAGCATGACATTGTCTTTCTGGTTTGAGAAAAAGTTGTTTATTTATAAATATTTTTAATAATTTATTATAATATATTTATTATGCTTATTTGTTTAACCCTTTCATGCATGGCATCCACTATAGTAGACAGATATTTTGGGACAATGTTATACCCTTTAGGCTGCAGTACCATGTCCAGCTACCAGGTAGTAAATTCCCAAATCCCTGTCTTTGGGTTTGTGAGTTTCATAAACATATACTCACCCATAAACAAAAACATTTTCACCACATCGAGATAGTTCATCATAAATCCAAAATGGCCGACAAAGGGCAAATTGAGGATTATGCTTGAACTCAGATTTCACATCATTTTCATTTTTTATTTTAAGTGTTGGTGTAATTCACATGTGAGTAGTCTGATTAAACATTAATAATACATAAACTTCAGATTCTGCTTTTCTTTTATTTACTCTTTTTAAATGTTTGTCTAAGACGTGTTTGTGGATCTCTATTAAATTTCACTAAATTATAATTAATACCACTGATGCATGTGGACAGATGCATAATTCTCTCAAAATATAACACTGAAACAAATGAACATGATTTTTAACTAGTTAGACAGTAAAAACAAATATTTGTTTTAAATAAAGTATTCCTTTGGGTTTACCAATTCATGTATGAAAGGGTTAAGATACCATAAAACTTTCCTTTAATCACACAAGAGCATTTCATAGTAACTTCTTTACTGCAGCAGGGATACACAAAGCTGCTTTAAATATAAGAAATGTTGGTTCTCCAGTAAAAGATGATCATTTATTTGACCTTAATGTTTGAAAATAAATGGCTGAATCTTGAGGAAAATATATTTTAAATAAATTTTGATTGAAAATTTTAAAGTCCAAACAGGTGATAAAAGTAAACAGCATGTGATTATTATTTTTTTTACATTAGCAGAGGTTGAAAAACAGATTCAGTAATTGAGCGTGAGCCTGAATCTTCTTTGTGGACTTCATTTCACACGTTAAGGTGGTGAATAATCCTCCTGAAGGAAATCAAACCAGCAGACTCTAAAAGTCAGCGTTGATGAAAAGTTGCTGCGTCAGCGCGGCACTCGAGCGCCACACGGCCCTCTCCCACTTTGGAGGGTATTATGTTTAAAACACTTTATTCCCGCGCTCCCCTGTGAAAGATTATACGAGTTATCCCATCAAAGTTGAGTAAAAACGCCATTCTTGTGTCTTTAAGCTCTGGCGTGGAGGTCAATAAGAGTCTGCCTCCGCTTACAGGCCGGGCCCGGTGTAATCTCGCTGAAGTTACATTAATTAAATGGTAAGCTCCTTTAGCAATACGTTCCTAAAAGAACTTGGCTGATAATATACTTAAAGCGTTGGCGGGCTGTTTGTTTCAGAGCCAGCAGGCGTTTAGCCATGCGGATCACGTACGCCGGCTTAAAAACCCCGTCTGCAGCCTCAATGAGCGAGCAGCGGCTGGCAGAGAGCGAGAAATTCAACTTATCAAAGGGAAACATATTTCTGTCCGTCTGCCTCCGTTCATTTACACTTTAACGAGAAACGCTCGGGCTTCAGCCTCGGACTGGATCTGCACGACGACGGAGAGTTTTTATCCCAAAGAGAAAGTTTTAAAAAAAAAATCAGTGCCTCTGATTCAAACTAGAGACATGTGTGAATGTGGCCATTTGGATTCACTTTTAAATCTTAAAAACATACTTAAATCTAAGATTAGTGAATTTATGCCCTTAAACGGGATGTACCGATCCGATATTGACATTGGTCTGATATCAGCAAAAAAAAAAAACAAATATGGGATTATATCGGCATCTAAAATATCCTATGTAAGCACTATGACACAAGCAGTCCATTCTAATTTAGTTTTTATTTATTTAATTTAGTTGTAGAGTATGCTTATGTGAAGTTAAACTGAGTAGTTATTTTGCAATTTAAAAATTAATAGGGCTGGGAAGATACGCTTTTCTCCCGATTCGATGTTTTACAATTTTTTAGGTGCCGATTCAATTTAAATTGCGAATCTACGCTACTGCCGATTTTTGCAATCTTTAGTTAGTTAGTTAACACCAGTGAAAAAGATGAACAATGATAATACCTACAGTAGGGCTGAACGATTTTAGGAAAAGATTGAATTGCGATTTTTCTGGCAGATATTGCGATTTCAATTCAATTCACGATTTTCTTCAAATCAAGCTTTGGGATATTCACATGTAGGGCTGAACGATTTTTGGAAAGATCTAATTTTGATTTTTCTGGCAGATATTGCAATTCACAATATTTTTCAATCAAACTTCAGTGCAAAATTCACTTTGTTTACAGTACAGATAACAGTAAGGAAATAGATGATGAAAAACACTTCACACATTATTCACCTTCAATAGTGATGATAATCTGTTTCCATTAACTTCTACTCCTAAACAGAGGCTTTGTGTTGTTGACCTGCTTACCAGCACTTTTAACATATAGATTGTCTACAGATTTGTAAAACAGTATGTGTATAATACTTTAGACAACAGATCCTGAGTCAATCAGGAGCGCTGCAAAAAAATAGCTGCTTTGGCAATCACAAAATTGCATTGTCTAAAATTGCGATTTCGGTCTGAAAAAGATAAATTGTTCAGCCCTAACCTATAGACTATATCAGGAAAAATACACATCACATGTGAGTGTTTGCAATGTAGCGTACAACACTGTCTGTGAGCGCGTACCATTTTGCGCTGCTTTATTTATATTTACTTTGCAGACCAAACGCCTCAGTAAGCACTGACTGTCAGGACGAAGGCTCTGCTGCACCTCCCCTTCTTCATCACTACTACTTTCAAACAAATGCGACGTATCAGCTCGTCGGTGTTCATGAGCTCACACCTTGTTCATTCTGTTTAAAACAGTGCCCGACCAATTTATCGGCCAGCCGATTTATTCCAGCGGTGCACAGTGTCTCGCTGCTGCTGGAAACAGCGAGACCACGGCGCTCTCTGCCTCACTACAGATCAGCCTCACCAGCAGACCGGGCACTGCCGCACAGTTTTCTGACCGACGCCTCCTCTGTCGTTGTCAATACTGATGAATTGGACCTTCTGATGGCAGGTGATCAGAATAGCTGTGACTGTTTTATTGTGATTATGACGGAAATCTGTCTTTATCTGCTTGTTGTCAACACAGCAGCTAAGCTAGCTAGCTAGCGTTAGCCTAGCTGCTAGGAGCAAACGACGTCATCATAAGCAGACTCATACAGGGGAGACTTCAACCACAATCAGCCTGTTTAAATAAGTCTGTGAAATATGTGCAGTGTCCCACAAAATATTTTTAATTTCCTCACGCACAGTACCTCATGTTTAAAATAAAAGAGGTTCTACCTGAACTAAAACCTACTTCTGATGAACTAATAAGGACTGAGCGGCAGATGTGACAGAGAGTTCATAAATAATCTAAAAGTTTACATCTTCAAAAAAAAATGTTTGTTTTATTTTGCAGGACTTTTGTTGCAGTTTTGTACACAATTTTATTTTGTGCTTTAGAGCTGCAAAAAAATAAAAATGCCTATGAAAAAACATTACCTTAGTGTTTTTGTTGCTCTCCTCTCACAGTTATCTAATTGCAACTTTTTTAAAGTTGTTGTACTTTTACTATAACCTACCTTTAGTTTTCATCAACAAAAAGTACAACATACTGAGTGACTCTTTTTTTAAGTTTATATAATTAATGTCCCAGAAGTTCAATGCTTTTTATCTGTGTGTTTTTGTACTTTAAATGATCCTACTGGTGTAAAGTTGAACACATACTAAAGGACCAAAACTATAAAATGTTGTCCCTGTAATTAATATATTCACTGTAGTGTTTCGGGACCAATTTTAAAAAAAATCATATTTTATATATGTTTAACTTAATCAGCCGATATAATCGGTAATCTGTATATTTTTCTGCCAGATAACGGCATCGGCCTCAAAAAATCCATATCGGCCGGGCCCTAGTTTAAAACCAAAATATCTCACACGGGGGCTGTGGCATTCAGCTTAAGAACCGTCGCTTTAGTGCCATCATTCATATAAGTGTTTGTTTCCTCGTTACTCCTCATGACTCTCACTTCAGCTCTCTGTGTGTGTATGCGCGAGCGCCTCCGTCTCCCCCTCGTAAATTGAATGACTGACAGATGCTCACTCTGCTATAAATATGCTAAAATTCACTATAGAACCAATGCACCCAGGTGTTGACAAAGTTGCACAGAGTGACCCATCTTCTCATCCAGCCTGTTTGGTAGAAAGAGAGGAGGAAAACAAACAAACGTGTCAACTGATCGAGGCCGGCAAACTTACCGAGGACGTTTTTATTTATCATTCGGTTAATTGATTTATTGATTATCGTGACAGGCCTACATGTGAGTCTGTTTTTAGGATTTATTCATCAATATATTTCAACCAGATGTTTATACTCTCTTTTCAAAAGACTGGACTGCATTTAAAAGTGGCTTATTAACACAGACTAAAATGAAGCATTTAAATTTGGAAAAAAATGATTTTGTAGCTAAAAAATTGATTCAAAAATAGTCAAACAAAAAATCCTGAAATTTATGTGAATTGATTTTTTCTCCCACCCCTAAAGTAGATGTTTTTGTTTCTTTGATTAATTAAAGATACTTTGCAGGGTCTTCTAATTTTTTCTTTCATTTATTTTATTTAATTGTACTATATTCTTGTGCATCACTACCTTAAACTCTTTTTTTTGCTAAGTAAAAAAAACAGCATGAGTAGTGCTGCTGCAGGAGGGCCAAATCAACCAGTTTTGGTTAAAATAAAATTCAAAGTCGCTCGAAATAAAAGGACGAAATAACCCCCCCTCACCTCCTATGCTAAACACTCACTGCAATAAGGAGGAGGACGAAGTGGAGGAATTAGCTGCCGTGCCTTCGTCAAATAAATCGGTTGTGTGGACCTATTTTGGCTTCCCATGTAAAAGACGAGCGAACGGTGAGAAGATTGAGGACAAAACAACAACCGTGTGCAAAATATGCCGCTACAGTTCTCCGTTTACTGCGGCGAGTAAAACTTCTACCAACTCCGAACTGTGACGTCCGTCGGACGTAAATAAAGGTGACTCCGGCTTGGGAATACCTGCTTTTATTTCACAGTCACTGTGGGCTGTGACCACGCCAACTACAACTTTAATTCAAGAACAAAACAGTGGGTAGTAATCTCTACACCTCCTGCTATCGGCTCTCTCCTATGCTCTCTCCCCTCCTCGCTAACACACACACTAACTCTCCCCTCTGAACTCTGACCCGCTGGCCCCTCCTATTTGGTCCCTTCACTGACCGCCAATTCATAGGAAACATTAAAATCCACATTGAACACATAACAAACCGTAGAACTGCACCACTATGTTTGTGTAAGTCTGCATAAAAAACAATATTAGATTTTTGCATCTACTGTTGAGTTGACAGAATTTGATCATACTTGAAGATCAGAAGTATATGCACTGTTATAGGCTAAATATTATAGTTCGCAGTTCAGACATTTATAGGTCTAAACTGCGAGGACTGCTATTTGTTTTCCTTTTCATTCAAGAATGCAGTTATCCTGATTGTTACAACAACAAAGCACTTTTTATTGAGATTTAATGTTTGTATTTGCACTGTAGTCTAAATAAGGGAAAAAAAACTAAAATTTTGTTTTTTTCAAAGAGCATTTATTTTGTTCTGATGCAGCAATATTTTTTGTATTGTATTATTATTTTTGCATTAGGAAGAAAATACAGAAAATGAGACTTTTGCACAACTTCCTAGAGGTTATATTTGCATTTTTTGTTAATAAAAATGTTTCTTTTAAATATTGGGTTCTTTTTTTTATCCTTGTGGTATCGAAAATAGTATCGAGTATCGAATATATTTCCTGAGTATCGGTATCGAGTTGAAAATTTTAGTATCGTGACAACCCTAATGTGAATTGATTTTTTCTCCCACCCCTAAAGTAGATGTTTTTGTTTCTTTGATTAATTAACGATACTTTGCAGGGTCTTCTAATTTTTTCTTTCATTTATTTTATTTAATTGTACTATATTCTTGAGCATCACTACCTTAAACTCTTTTTTTGCTAAGTAAACATTATATTATCTACAGGTTTACAAAGTCAATCAAAAAGTCAGTGTTAATAACGCTGGTATCAATTTCCATCCCTAAAACTTACAGCACATATTTTAACTTTAGGAGGGAAATTCTGTTTCCTTTTGGTGTATATTTGATAAAATAAAGACAAAACTTGATTCAGCAATTTTGTGTCACTGGGAGTTTTTGCTGTCTTTTAAAAGGAAAAACTGGGATTAAATTGTAAATTGAGTTTTGTGGAAATAACTCAGGGATTTTATTTTCAGCCCGAGTCTACTGGTATGTTTGATAATGATCTATTTATGAATGAAGGAAGAACATAAACACTGAAACTCTGTGTTGGTGCAGAGTGGAGTCAGTGAATCCTTTAAATCTGCTCTCTGCTCCGTTTGATAAAGAAATACTTAAACTCAGTTAGACCAGAAGTTTTTTGGCTCCAGCCCCCTGCCGCCCTTCAAATATCAGCCCTCACAAATCAATTTTACACATGATCGCCCCCCCGCTCGCCACCAGCCCCTCCTCTCCAATTAAGCACCGGCATTAGCATATATATGATATCAGTGGTAAACATCACTCGGGCCGTAATTCACCGACGCTCACGGATAATGGGAGGGTTGAACACCTATTAACCCAGGGCCGGCAGCACAGAGGCACGCTGGGTAATTCCCCAAACCCTCTCACATGGGAGGGGGACACGGGGGACACAGGGGAGTGAGATGACGTCACTGAGGTAAACTGAAGCATGAGGTGATGTTTGAGGGGCTGCTGCCATCTTGGAGTCAAGAGGAGCAACAAATTAGAGGAGGAGGAGGTGAACATTCAAAGCAGGCTCCTGCCCAAAAATGACATCCTCATAAAGTAAAGAGTGAATCTCTACAACCACAAGGTCTGTTTGAATTATTCTGGTGTCATAATTAAAGTAACACTTGAGAGATTTGTCCAGATGTAGAATTATCAGTATATGTGTTACTGGGACAGAGCAAATGAAGAAAGAAGTCAGAATCTTTTGATCATTTCATCTTCGCCTAAAAAAACATGTTTTTATTGTGAATATCTCTTTGTAATGATGCAGCTGCAGCTTTAGAACTCTATGAATGAGTTTGAAAATATGTGAACATTACTTCTGCCAAGTTTGAGTCTGATAAAGTGATGCAGAGCAAAGTTAGAGAAGTTTTACTACAGAGTGGTCAGGCCCAATCTCAGCACAGTTTGACTCCATTAGTCCCATTTGACATTTCTGATAAACCAAACTTTACATTTCACTTTTATGTCATGTTTGGTGTTCATTACACCCAGTTACAACAGTTTTTATCTTCTTATGCTTATCTGTTAACCTGATATGCTAGATGGACAATTCCATATTAGAAATATTTCATTAATCCATCTGGGAGGAGCCCTACGAAAATGTTTTCAAGGGAAAAAACTTCAAAAACAGCAGCTTGTGATTTGACGATCTTTCGGTTCTTCACACTAGGGCTGGGTATTTCCAGCAACTTCACGATACGATACATATCCCGATACTAAGGCCACGATACAATACGTATCCCAATACACGTAAATTGTGAACATTGACTATGCTTTAAGCAAAATTCTTGAAAAGTTTAGTTTTTTCTTATAAGAAGAAGAAGAACAAGGATGACTTTTAAGTGGTTCTACAACTTGAGAGACATAAATTCAGATCCTCAAAGATGGTAGACCCAAGTTCAAATTTAGAACATATGCTTCATTATGTAGCTTGTCTTCTACCTTGAACTGTGCCACTGTTAACATTACGCAAAGTGTATTTACAACAACTGTCAAAATATTTAGGCCGTATCGATTCTGCAGAATCCGTATCGATACACATATCCCAAAGGAGTGTGATACGATATTTTGCCGTATCGATATTTTGAGCACAGGCCTACTTCACACTCATCACAGACCAATCCATATCAAGCAGCGCAGCTATGACGTAGCATATGTAGTGGTCAGTGGCGGCTGCTGGTCAGTCAAGAAGGGGAAGCTCATTTTTTTCCGGCCTACATCATAAATTTGTTTATTTATTTGTAAATTCTGCCATGATGTGCA